>OZ023331.1:49886339-50364024 GCA_964007535.1 Brachyptera risi
AAGTAGGCCTACAAGCGGTAGGAATTTCATCCATTCTGATTGGCCAGAAAGAATAAACGCCTGCCGCCTGCCGCCAGCCGCCTAGCATGAGCCATGAAAACGGCCGTCGGCTCAGAACGTTGATATTCCACTGTTATTGTGAATGCTGTTCTTATAATTCAATAAACCTCCAATGGCTGCCACACCAGTTGTTACCCGCCACTGGTGTACAGCTCTCAGCTGGCAGTGGCGTGTTGCCTTGTCATCAGAGGAGCCAATGCTGTCGCTCATTCAGTTTTACGAGCCGCTCAACTTCCTATCACCCTTGGTTACGTATATATATCATTTCCGTATCAAAACTAACCAATCAACTGATTAAATAGAACCAAACTAATTGCAGTATAGATAATTGTTTAATCAACTAATTAACCAAGAGTTTGGTTATTACGAGAAGTAATCCTGCCGCTTGCCGTGATAGGTCGACGAGCAGCCAATGAGAGCCGCCGAGTGATTAGTGCTGGAGACAGCCGAGGGAGCGCTGATTGGAGGCGGGCGACAACTAGTTTGCTCGAACTTTGGCCAAGCGACGTGGAAAGTGTGATTGCTTGCGTGGGATTAATAAGCGCGCCTCTTGGCTGGCACGGCTCTAATGATCGCACCCCCCCCCCCCCCCCCCCTAATGTCACATCTCACGCCCTTGCTCGTACTCTCGACTCAATTCTATTTCAACTTGATATCATTCACATGACTGCCTATTATATCGGACCGACTGTAATAGAGAGCCAGGGCCTGAATAGTTTCAAAATCAAGATGTTTATAGCTTTAGAGAATGCTCCAACTCGCGCAACTTGTATTGTCCTGTTGATTTGTGGTTTTACTATACGAACATGGACGGACCATTCTGGTAGTCATAGATTTGGATGACATTTAATACATTTCATTATTTCAATATATACATATGAGGTGATAATTAGACGAGCTTTAGCGAGGATTCAATTTGACATACTGAAAAAAATTGGTGTTAGTTTTTATGTTTTTTTTTTTATGTTTTTTTGTCGGTTCTCCACAGGTCAAACGGCTACAGCTATCAACTTCAAACTTTTTTTCGTCATGGTTCCTCATCTAACTTAGATCTGTGTAGTTTTGTGGCCTTATCGGGTGGTAACTTTTTTCTTTATGAATTTTAGAAATTTCAAAAATCCCCATTAGAATAACCCGGAGGAAAATACTTGAAAAATCAAAATTTTTCAAGACCTCTCAAATTTTCGCCGAATATAAAGGAAACTATTAAGCACATTTTGAGAGATTTTTCGCATCAATCGGATGAGAAATAACGAAGAAAACGAATTTATAAAGCATTTTCCCATCAATTTAGGCTATTACGGGAACCAATTAAATCTATAGCAACAAGTGTCACTAATTAATTCAAAACGATTGAAATGAATGAAGAAGAAGGCCGTGACATAACTGATTCTCGTAAGGTTTTTGAACGTTTGGAGTGATCCAAGGTCTGTAGATGTAGATTGGGTTGACAAATTATTTTTCATTCTAGATTTCTATACCCCTAAGCTCGTCTAACAACGCGCATCCCGCGTTTTCCTAGTTAGACGAGCTTTAGCGAGGATTCAATTTGACATACTGAAAAAAATTGGTGTTCGTTTTTCTGTTTTTTTTTTCCATGTTTTTTTGTCGGTTCTCCACAGGTCAAACGGCTACAGCTATCAATTTCAAACTTTTTTTCGTTATGGTTCCTCATCTAACTTAGATCTGTATAGTTTTGTGGCATTATCGAGTGATAAGTTTTATTTTTATGAATTTTAAAAATTTCAAAAATATCCATTAGAATAACACGACGGAAAAAATTATTTTCCAAAAGAATGAAATTTTGTGTGAAGTTGAATTACACCTTGATACACATTTCTGGAAATTCTCAGCTTGATCGGGTGAGCCATTTTGAAGAAAAAACATGATATGTGCTAAATTGGTACCACACTCGAAGCAGTTTTTACCCATTTATAACCCAATTGGCGAATTTAGGCAAACGTTTGGCAAAAAAGTCGACATACTATTTTCCGCTCGTCTAACAACGCGTATATGGCGTTTTCCTAGTTATCAATAAAATGAAGCCCCATGAACAATGGAGAAAGTGAAGTCAACAGAGCGAATATTCCTCTACGCTGATGTACTGGACTTGGCTGAACTAATGGTGCTTCAAATGAGACGTCTTGCAACGCATATACTGCATTTATACTCACATAATAGGTCAATGCTGATATACCATATATATATATATATATATATATATATATATATATATATATATATATATATATATATATATATATATATATATATATGTATATATATATATATATATATATATATATATATATATATATATATATATATATATATATATATATATATATATATATATACATCTTTATTGAAAACTATGTCACGGTACACATGATTGCCGTTCGACACATTATAACAATAAATCACATATGAATAATTGATAAAACGAATGATTGTAGCAGATAATTTGAGAGTAATAAACAGTGGCCTACTATGACACAGTATTATTATGAACAGAGGTATGGAAATATAATACTAATACCAAGCTAGCTGGAACACTATTCTTCTCAACTCGTATTATTGACAGTTCGGGGCGATAACAGCCAGTAATTAGTGATGTGACATCTCTCACTTCCGGTGTGCCAGGAAGCTACGCGTGACGTCACGTGAGCCGGGTCTCAATAGGCCATGTCTTTTAACCCAATAATATACATATAATGAATAGGTAATTTACCGTACTGATATAAATAACGAACAACTAGGCCAACGCATGCGCATATGCGTTGTGAGGTGAGCGAGATTTCTGAATCAGGTAGTCGGTTAAGTAGTTCTACTTTTGCTACTTTATCAACTCTGATTTAATTGAAAACTCTATACACCTTGACTCCTATAAAAAATTCGGTGAATATTGAATCTATTAATTGAATAATGAATCTCAGTAATGGTTCCCCATTTGTTGAATCAAAAACATTTATTAGATTATTTCCATCAGAACGGCTTATCCGAATTGCGTACAAAGCTGTAATAATGTATACTATTATTGTGTTCACATTCAGGGATTTTTTTTTTTTTTAGAGAGAGATTTTATTTCATCAAATTTTCCGCCCAGCCAAATTTTATATGGAGTTTTTCGAAATTTTGAGATCATATTTCTCGAAAATGTCCCAACCGATGTATTCCAAAAACTATATAGTTCTAAGTTGGATAAGTTTCCGTGTACAGAAAACCTTTCATGTCGATCAGTCGAACCCTGCGACCTGTGCAGTGCTTACAAACAAACACACAGACAACGAGCATAAGAGTAGGATGTAAGTCATCGCTACGCTCATCTAACGAATGAAACTCCCGGCCGTCGTCTCTGGTGTCAGGATTGTGAAGCTGATCAGGTGTTGAGATATCGTGAATGTTTTTCAACACATTGATAATAGCTTGGAAAATATATGAACAGAATATTTATTTATTCAATAATTCCTTTAACTCTCTTCCGAGGAAATCGGAATGGTTAGCAGTCTACAATTATCAGCTTACTAACTTATAAATGTGGCTTATAACATTATATGATATCAAGTAAATCCATTGATAATTAACAATAATGAATATGTTGATAATATTTAAAATAATAATAATAAACGAAAATAGGTTCCAATAATTTTGAGCTCCAATTTAAGGTCACAAAACCTTACCCCCCCCCCCCCCCTTAAAATACGTCACAAATTCTCATACCCCCATCTAGGGAAAAATTGAGATCAACAGGTGGCAAAGGTACAATAAAGTGATACAATCAAATATTTATTCCATCATGTTTGCATTCTGAGAAGTCAAACTTGATAATTATTTGATATGCACCTTCTGTTTCTAGGGTGGGTATAAATATAAGAATCTATAAAAATGACGCCAAATACATAGAACAAAAAAATGGTACATCACACAGCTACCTCCCCCCCCCCCCCTTGTAACAGCTTGTCACAAATCTTGACAACCCCCCTCCTCCCCCGCTAAGCTGTGACGTAATTTATGGACTTCCCCTCAGTCGAGTTTGAGGACAGTCGACCCATCCCCTGGTGATGCGTGTGACATGTGTGTGGTTTTCCCAGGCGGTCCTCCTCCAGTGGCGACAGCACGAGCCGCCTGTCCAACAAGCCGCCGCTGCAGAAGAAGAACTCGTCTGGCAGTGTGCCCGGTCCCCGCTACCTGTGGATCCGACTGGCTCTGTTCGACAAGAGCCTGGCCAGGATCATAGACCACCTCGTGCAGAACAGCTGGTGAGTACAGGCGCCTCGTGCAGAACAGCTGGTGAGTACAGGCGCCTCGTGCAGAACAGCTGGTGAGTA
The DNA here is from genome assembly GCA_964007535.1 of Brachyptera risi. Lineage (NCBI taxonomy): Eukaryota > Metazoa > Arthropoda > Insecta > Plecoptera > Taeniopterygidae > Brachyptera > Brachyptera risi. Next base: position 49,890,728 of record OZ023331.1, read on the forward strand.
CAGGCGCCTCGTGCAGAACAGCTGGTGAGTACAGGCGCCTCGTGCAGAACAGCTGGTGAGCACAGGCGCCTCGTGCAGAACAGCTGGTGAGTACAGGCGCCTCGTGCAGAACAGCTGGTGAGTACAGGCACCTCGTGCAGAACAGCTGGTGAGTACAGGCGCCTCGTGCAGAACAGCTGGTGAGTACAGGCGCCTCGTGCAGAACAGCTGGTGAGTACAGGCGCCTCGTGCAGAACAGCTGGTGAGTACAGGCGCCTCGTGCAGAACAGCTGGTGAGTACAGGCGCCTCGTGCAGAACAGCTGGTGAGTACAGGCGCCTCGTGCAGAACAGCTGGTGAGTACAGGCGCCTCGTGTAGAACAGCTGGTGAGTACAGGCGCCTCGTGCAGAACAGCTGGTGAGTACAGGCGCCTCGTGCAGAACAGCTGGTGAGTACAGAGCGCAGTCATTAAACTATCGTACAAGGAGAACATCACAGACTTCATCTCGTTTCAATTATCTCTCAAAAATATACGAGAAAATAATGGAAAACAAATGGAAAAAAAGAAACTATGAACGAAGTGATTCCTGGATAAGAAGGAATGTTTTTGTAATAACATCCTTGAGCAGCAGGTCGACAACCAAGGCAATAAATAATAGCATGTCGTATCAAATACTAGACACTAAACACTAAACACTAAACACAAAGGACACCAAGTTCTTGGTATTCATTAAGACCACCATAAACCTACGCCTGGTGCAATAGGCATATTGTGAATAAGAAAGAATGCCGGTCAGCCAATGAAAGCGCTCGAATGGTTGAAATATCGGGCAGCAACGAGGTGGCTCTGATTCAAGACATGCAGAGGCAAATTATGGTGTCCCCCAAGGTTCAGTCTTTGGACCGATTCTCGTTCTTCTCTATGTGAATGACTGGGTGAATATGGTGCTCATGTCACACTGTATGCTGACGATACGGCAATGATGGCAACATTGTGAGAAACGTGTCAACATGTTAAGAGGCATTAAAAAGTTTCTTGGGTGTATGACATAAAGGAAAATTAGTTGTAGAATCCGAAATTAGGCATGGAAGCCATGTATCAACTGTACAAAATATTCCTATTGGCAAAGATAAATTCCACTTTTGAAACATACTACATGTTCAGGTTTACAAATGAATAATTACCTCCATTACCAAGCTGGACGTTGTGTTTGAATGGCAAGTGCTTTTGATTGGACGAGAGGTGTCACGTGTCGTGTCTAGCGGCCTGTGATTGGACGAGAGGTGTCACGTGTCGTGTCTAGCGGCCTGTGATTGGACGAGAGGTGTCACGTGTCGTGTCTAGCGGCCTGTGATTGGACGAGAGGTGTCACGTGTCGTGTCTAGCGGCCTGTGATTGGACGAGAGGTGTCACGTGTCGTGTCTAGCGGCCTGTGATTGGTCGAGAGATGTCACGTGTGTTGTGTGTTGCAGTAAGTACTACGAGAAGGACGCGCTGGTCGCTGACTCGGACTACGGCTCCATCCTCAGCTCTCTCCTCGGTAAGCACAACGATCGCTTTCTCACTCTTTTCTACCATAAGAGTCGTTGAATTATTTATCAAATAATAAGGTACCCAACACACTACCCTGTGGAACTCCTGACGTAACCTTGAATTAAATAATTAAACTCGTGCAATTGCACATAAATGCGCGGTGGCAAGTTCCCTAACTACCCCTATCCCACCACCTCCCTAACCTTCTGACGGAATAACTTTAACCTAATTTCATCCTATGATCTATGATCAATAAGAGTCGTTAAAGTAGTTCTACCTTTGCTACTTCATCGACTCCGGTATTCTACACGCCTTGACGCATATGAAAATACTGCATTATTATTATTATTATTATTATTATTATTAACTCTTGCAGTTGCACATAAATGCGCGGTGGCAAGTTCCCTATCAATCCTATCCTATCGCCTCCCTAACCTTCTGACGGAATAGCTTCAACCCTATTTCATCCTCCTCAAGTATACTTCTACTAAGCCCATTCCAATCCCTACCTGTCCTATTCAAGAAAGAGAACTTACCGACATCTAATCTAGCCCCCTTTATAACTACTGCTCTATCATGACTTCGCCTACCCCCATACCCTGACTCATTCCTTACAATCAACCTATTCAACTCTCCCCAGCCCCCTTCTCCTTCCATTACCCTGAAGAAATTACAGATCCGATCCTCCTTTCTCCGTATTTCCAATTCCCGCCATCCCAAGTCTCGGATCATCTCAGATGGACTCTCCAATATTCTCACCCTCTCCCCCCTTTCATTCTCCCCCCATTTCCACCTCCTAACCCTACCTGTAACCCTTCTAACTGCAATCCTTTGCACCCTTTCCACATCCCTTATCTCACCTAATCTATAAGGATCCCAAACTGAACTAGCATATTCCACCATGGGACGCACTAACGAGAAATAAGCCTTTTCCTTTATCTTCATACTTGTCCCCCTAAGCTGCCTCATTACAAAGTTTAGTGCATTTATACTCTTTTTTACTATTCTCTCAATCTGACTCCCCCACCCTAGACGTCTTGGATTGTTGGGCAAATATCGAGTCTAGAAAGCAGTGAATCTCGGCACCATAATAATACTGCCATTATTTCCATATTATATTTGATGAATAAAAGCAGTTGATTTGATATTTTTTATTCAGAACGGCTGGTTCGAATTACATACAAAACATTGATAATGTGTATCATTTTATCATTTATACGTAAACCATTCATAGAAAATGTTATTCTATTCGGAGAGATTTTATTTTTCAAATTTTTTTTCCCAGCTTATAAACTAATCGGGTTTTTAGAAACTTTGAGATAATATTTCTCAAAATTGGCCCATCCGATTCATTCCAAAAACTATACAGTTCTAAGTTGCATATAAGTTTGCGTGTACAAAAAAAGTTTCATGTCGATCAGTCAAACCGTGCGACCTGTGGAGTGCACACAAAAAAAAAAAAAAGCTCTATAAGAGTGGGATGGAGTCTTCGCTACGCTCATCTAATAAAACATGAAATTATTCACCTCAAGAGAACAATTACATGAAAGAAAATGGATTGATTTGATATGTTGAGAATATAAATACAGTCACACTTCTAATAGGCCTACTGTCACGTTGTTCAGCTCTCAAATGAAATAGTTCATTACCACCACACAATTGAGAACTTCGATCAGGGACGTCGTTAGGCTTATTCTATTGCCCCCCCCCCCCCCTCCCCCCCCTCCCCCCCGCACAAGAGTCTTATTCTGAGAATATCCGTCGATCTCCCTGCTATCGAATCCGTTTCGATGTCGCTTTGGGTCTCATTGCGATCGAAGATATATTCCATGGAAATAGCGATTCTTAAACGCATTCGAAATGGGTATGAATTCCTCAGCACAAAGTTGGAAACAACTCGATATATCGCTTCCAAATTAATTAAACACCCTCAACGACTGAGCTACCGGAGTGTGTCAACTTATTGGCCAATCAGAACAGAGACATTTCTAACTCCATGGGCTCCAAAACTCGTTCTTTCCTTTTACACATTTGATTTGATTTTGCACGATGGCTCCTACCAGAAATATCCATACTAGTAGTAGTAGGCAATGCTAGATTATATGATCCAGCATCCACTTTTAGCAACTGGTGAATTGGTGTAGGTTCCCTAGGCAACCAGAAAAAGGATAGGATGTGACTAGCTTCAAGTGACCAATTGAATTCGATGGGTACTGGTGCAACGGAAGATCCTACCAAATGGAATAATGTAAGTCTACAATTAAGCTTTATGGCAATGTCCGCAAAAGAAATGCGAAAAAAATTATTTGACAATTTTCGAATTTTACGGTGATCTTGCGCGCCGCGCGGTGGACGGACAGTGCAAGATACGGCAAAAATCTATCCGGACAACAACTTTATGAATGCTAGAGAAAAATAAATGATACACGACCCTTTTTCATCAATTTTCGACTTTTCATGAAGGGGGTAGTAGAAACGCTGAAAATGGGAGGGTGAAGTGAAACGCCTGCCATTCCCGCACTAATCACCCGATTGGACTGTAACTTCACCACAGCCTTCATAATGCTTCTATTTGCGAATGTACAGAAAAAAAAATCCATGAAAAGAATTATTTGACGGTTATTAATTTTCACGACAATCTTGCGCGCCGCGCGCTGGACGGACCGTGCGAGATACGGAAAAAATCTCTTCGGACGCCAATTCGATGAATGCTTTTGAAAAATAAAAAAAATTAATACCCGACTTTTTGTTCCCCTGAATTTTCGACTTTTCATGAAGGGGGTACCCTTAGTAGAAACGCTGAAAATGGGTGGGTGAAGTGAAACGCCTGCCATTCCCGCACTAATCACCCGATTGGACTGTAACTTCACCACAGCCTTCATATTGCTTCTATTTGCGAATGTACAGAAAAAACTTCATGAAAAAAATTATTTGACGGTTATCAATTTTCACGGCAATCTTGCGCGACGGGCGCTGGACGGACCGTGCAAGATACGTCAAAAATCTCTTCGAACGAAAACTCGATAAATGCTGGTGAGAAATGAAATAAATTAATACCCGAGTTTTTTTTCTCATAAATAATCGACTTTTCTTGAAGGGGGTACCCTTAGTAGAAACGCTGAAAATGGGAGGGTGAAGTGAAACGCCTGCCATTCCCGCACTAATCACCCGATTGGGCTGAAACTTCACCACAGCCTTCATGATGCTCCTATTTGCGAATGATCAGAAAAAAAGTTCGTGAAAAAAATTATTTGACGGTTATCAATTTTTAAGGCGATCTTGCGCGCCGCGTGCTGGATACGTGCGGATACTGGTCCGTGCGAGATACGTCAAAAATCTCTTCGAATAAAAACTCGATAAATTTCTGTGAAAAAATAAAAAAAATTAATACCCGACTTTTTTTTCACATGAATTTTCGACTTTTCTTGAAGGGGGTACCCTTAGTAGAAACGCTGAAAATGGGTGGGTGAAGTGAAACGCCTGCCATTCCCGCACTAATCACTCGATTAGACTGTTACTTCACCACAGCCTTAATAATGCTCCTATTTGCGAATGTTCAAAAAAAATGTCATGAAAAAAATTATTTGACGGTTATCAATTTTTCGGGCAATCTTGCGCGCCGCGCGCTGGACGGACCGTGCAAGATACGTCAAAAGTCTCTTCGAATAAAAACTCGATAAATGCTGTAAAAAATAAAAAAAATAATACCCGACTTTATTTACACATGAATTTTCGACTTTTCATGAAAGGGGTACCGTTAGTAGAAACGCTGAAAATGGGTGGGTGAAGTGAAACGCCCGCCATTCCTGCACTAATCACCCGATTGGGCTGAAACTTCACCACAGCCTACTTGATACTCCTATTTGCGAATGTCCAAAAAAAAATTTCATGAAAAAAATTATTTGACGGTTATCAATTTTAACGGCAATCTTCCGCGCCGCGCGCTGGACGGCCGTGCGAGATACGTCAAAAATCTCTTCGAATAAAAACTCGATAAATGCTGTAAATTATAAAAAAAAAATAATACCCGACTTTTTTTACACATGAATTTTCGACTTTTCATGAAGGGGGTACCCTTAGAAGAAACGCTGAAAATGGGTGGGTGAAGTGAAACGCCTGTCATTTCCGCACTAATCAACCGATTGGGCTGAAACTTCACCACAGCCTTCATGATGCTTCTATTTTCGAATGTTGAGAAAAAAATTCCATGAAAAAAATTATTTGACGCGCCGCGCTCTGGACGGACCGTGTAAGATACGTCAAAAATCTCTTCGAACGGAAACTCGATAAATGCTGTAAAATAATGAAAAAAATTAATACTCGACTTTTTTATCTCATAAATTTTCGACTCTTCATGAAGGGAGTACCCTTAGTAATAACGCTGAAAATGGATAGGTGAAATGAAACGCCTGCCATTCCCGCACTAATCACCCGATTGGGCTGAAACTTCACCACAGCCTTCATGATGCTTTTTTTTGCGACGGTTCAAAAAAAAAAATCATGAAAAAAAGTATTTGACGATTATCAATTTTAACGGCAATCTTGCGCGCCGCGCGCTGGACGGACCGTGCAAGATACGTCAAAAATCTCTTCGAAAGAAAACTCGAGAGATGCTATAAAAGAATAAAGAAAAAATTAATACCCGACTTTTTTTTCTCATGAATTTTCGACTTTCCATTAAGGGAAATTTAGTAGAAACGCTGAAAATGGGTGGGTGAAGTGAAACGCCCGCCATTGCCGCACTAATCACCTGATTGGGCTGAAACTTCACCACAGCCTTCATGATGCTTCTATTTACGAATTTTGAGAAAAAAATTCCATGAAAAAAATTATTGGACCGTTATCAATTTTTACGGCAATCTTGCGCGCCGCGCTCTGGACGGACCGTGTAAGATACGTCAAAAATCTCTTCGGATAACAACTCGTTAAATGCTGTAGAAAAATAAAAAAAATGAAAACCCGACTTTTTTTTCTCATAAATTTTCGACTTTTCATGAAGGGAAATTTAGTAGAAACGCTGAAAATGGGTGGGTGAAGTGTAACGCCCGCCATTGCCGCACTAATCACCCGATTGGGCTGAAACTTCACCACAGCCTTCATGATGCTTCTATTTGCGAATGTTGAGAAAAAAATTCCATGAAAAAAATTATTGGACGATTAATTATTTTTACGGCAATCTTGCGCGCCGCGCGCTGGACGGACCGTGCAAGATACGGCAAAAATCTCTCCGAACGAAAACTCGATAAATGCTGTAGAAAAATAAAAAGAATGAATACCCGACTTTTTTTTCTCATAAATTTTCGACTTTTCATGAAGGGGGTACCCTTAGAAGAAACGCTGAAAATGGATGGGTGAAGTGAAACGCCCGCCATTCTCGCACTAATCAACCGATTAAGCTGAAACTTCACCACAGCCTTCATGATGCTTCTATTTGCGAATGTTGAGAAAAAAATTCCATGAAAAAAATTATTTGACGCGCCGCGCTCTGGACGGACCGTGTAAGATACGTCAAAAATCTCTTCGAACGGAAACTCGATAAATGCTGTAAAATAATGAGAAAAATTAATACTCGACTTTTTTTTCTCATAAATTTTCGACTCTTCAAGAAGTGGGTACCCTTAGTAGAAACGCTGAAAATGGGTGGGTGAAATGAAACGCCTGCCATTCCCGCATTAATCACCTGATTGGGCTGAAACTCCACCACAGCCTTCATGATGCTTCTATTTGCGAACGTCAAAAAAAAAATTCATGACAATAATTATTTGACAGTTTTCAATTTTTACGGCAATCTTGCGCGCCGCGCGCTGGACGGACCGTGCAAGATACGTCAAGAATCTCTTCGAACGAAAACTCGAGAGATGCTGTAAAATAATAGAAAAAATTAATACCCGACTTTTTTTGCTCATTAATTTTCGACTTTTCCTGAAGGGAAATTTAGTAGAAACGCTGAAAATGGGTGGGTGAAGTGAAACGCCTGTCATTCCCACACTAATCAACCGATTGGGCTGAAACTTCACCACAGCCTTCATGATGCTTCTATTTGCGAATGTTGAGAAAAAAATTCCATGAAAAAAATTATTTGACGCGCCGCGCTCTGGACGGACCGTGTAAGATACGTCAAAAATCTCTTCGAACGGAAACTCGATAAATGCTGTAGAAAAATAAAAAAAATGAATACCCGACTTTTTTTTTTCATAAATTTTCGACTTTTCATGAAGGGGGTACCCTTAGAAGAAACGCTGAAAATGGGTGGGTGAAGTGAAACGCCTGTCATTCTCGCACTAATCAACCGATTGCGCTGAAACTTCACCACAGCTTTCATGATGCTTCTATTTGCGAATGTTGAGAAAAAAATTCCATGAAAAAAATTATTTGACGCGCCGCGCTCTGGACGGACCGTGTAAGATACGTCAAAAATCTCTTCGAACGGAAACTCGATAAATGCTGTAAAATAATGAAAAAAATTAATACTCGACTTTTTTTTCTCATAAATTTTCGACTCTTCAAGAAGTGGGTACCCTTAGTAGAAACGCTGAAAATGGGTGGGTGAGATGAAACGCCTGCCATTCCCGCACTAATCACCTGATTGGGCTGAAACTCCACCACAGCCTTCATGATGCTTCTATTTGCGAATGTCAAAAAAAAAAATTCATGACAATAATTATTTGACAGTTTTCAATTTTTACGGCAATCTTGCGCGCCGCGCGCTGGACGGTGGACCGTGCAAGATACGTCAAAAATCTCTCCAAACCAAAACTCGATAAATGCTGTAAAATGATGAAAAAAATTAATACTCGACTTTTTTTTCTCATGAATTTTCGACTCTTCATGAAGGACGGGTACCCTTAGTAATAACGCTGAAAATGGGTGGGTGAAGTGAAACGCCTGTCATTCCCGCACTAATTACTCGATTGGACTGAAACTTCACCACAGCCTTCATGATGCTTTTTTTTGCGACGGTTAAAAAAAAAAATTCATGAAAAAAAGTATTCGACGATTATCAATTTTTACGGCAATCTTGCGCGCCGCGCGCTGGACGGACCGTGCAAGATACGTCAAAAATCTCTTCGGTTAACAACTCGATAATTGCTGTGGAAAAATAAAAAAAATGAATACCCGACTTTTTTTTCTCATAAATTTTCGACTTTTCATGAAGGGGGTACCCTTAGTAATAACGCTGAAAATGGGTGGGTGAAGTGAAACGCCTGCCATTCCCGCACCAATCACCCGATTGGGCTGAAACTTCACCACAGCCTTCATGATGCTTCTATTTGCGAATGTCAAGAAAATAATTTCTTGAAAAAAATATTTGACGATTATCAATTTTTACGGCAATCTTGCGCGCCGCGCGCTGGACGGACCGTGCAAGATACGTCAAAAATCTCTTCGGTTAACAACTCGATAAATGCTGTAGAAAAATGAAAAAAATGAATACCCGATTTTTTTTTTCTCATGAATTTTCGACTTTTCATGAAGGGGGTACCCTTAGTAGAACGCTAAAATGGGTGGGTATTTATTTATAAATATAAATTTATTGGTGGGTGAAGTGAAACGCCCGCCATTGCCGCACTAATCACCTGATTGGGCTGAAACTCCACCACAGCCTTCATGATGCTTCTATTTACGAATTTTGAGAAAAAAATTTCATGAAAAAAATTATTGGACGATTATCAATTTTTACGGCAATCTTGCGCGCCGCGCTCTGGACGGACCGTGTAAGATACGTCAAAAATCTCTTCGGATAACAACTCGATAGATGCTGAAGAAGAATAAAAAAAATGAATACCCGACTTTTTTTTCTCATAAATTTTCGACTTTTCATGAAGGGGGTACCCTTAGAAGAAACGCTGAAAATGGGTGGGTGAAATGAAACGCCTGTCATTCCCGCACTAATCAACCGATTGCGCTGAAACTTCACCACAGCCTTCATGATGCTTCTATTTGCGAATGTTGAGAAAAAAATTCCATGAAAAAAATTATTTGACGCGCCGCGCTCTGGACGGACCGTGTAAGATACGTCAAAAATCTCTTCGAACGGAAACTCGATAAATGCTGTAAAATAATGAAAAAAATTAATACTCGACTTTTTTTTCTCATAAATTTTCGACTCTTCAAGAAGTGGGTACCCTTAGTAGAAACGCTGAAAATGGGTGGGTGAAATGAAACGCCTGCCATTCCCGCACTAATCACCTGATTGGGCTGAAACTCCACCACAGCCTTCATGATGCTTCTATTTGCGAATGTCAAAAAAAAAATTCATGACAATAATTATTTGACAGTTTTCAATTTTTACGGCAATCTTGCGCGCCGCGCGCTGGACGGACCGTGCGAGATACGTCAAAAATCTCTTCGAACGAAAACTCGATAAATGCTGTAAAATAATGAGAAAAATTAATACTCGACTTTTTTTTCTCATAAATTTTCGACTCTTCAAGAAGTGGGTACCCTTAGTAGAAACGCTGAAAATGGGTGGGTGAAATGAAACGCCTGCCATTCCCGCACTAATCACCTGATTGGGCTGAAACTCCACCACAGCCTTCATGATGCTTCTATTTGCGAATGTCAAAAAAAAAATTCATGACAATAATTATTTGACAGTTTTCAATTTTTACGGCAATCTTGCGCGCCGCGCGCTGGACGGACCGTGCGAGATACGTCAAAAATCTCTTCGAACGAAAACTCGATAAATGCTGTAAAATAATGAGAAAAATTAATACTCGACTTTTTTTTCTCATAAATTTTCGACTCTTCAAGAAGTGGGTACCCTTAGTAGAAACGCTGAAAATGGGTGGGTGAAATGAAACGCCTGCCATTCCCGCACTAATTACTCGATTGGGCTGAAACTTCACACAGCCTTCATGATGCTTCTATTTACGACGGTTCAAATAAAAAATTTATGAAAAAAAGTATTTGACGATTATCAATTTTTACGGCAATCTTGCGCGCCGCGCGCTGGACGGACCGTGCAAGACACGCCAAAAATCTCTTCGGATAACAACTCGATAAATGCTGTAGAAAAATAAAAGAAATGAATACCCGACTTTTTTTTCTCATAAATTTTCGACTTTTCATGAAGGGGGTACCCTTAGTAGAAACGCTGAAAATGGGTGGGTGAAGTGAAACGCCTGTAATTCCCACACTAATCAACCGATTGGGCTGAAACTTCACCACAGCCTTCATGATGCTTCTATTTGCGAATGTTGAGAAAAAAATTCCATGAAAAAAAGTATTTGACTATTATCAATTTTCACGGCAATCTTGCGCGCCGCGCGCTGGACGGACCGTGTGAGATACGGCAAAAATCTCTCCGAACGAAAACTCGATAAATGCTGTAGAAAAATAAAAAAAATGAATACCCGACTTTTTTTTCTCATAAATTTTCGACTTTTCATGAAGGGGGTACCCTTAGAAGAAACGCTGAAAATGGGTAGGTGAAGTGAAACGCCCGCCATTGCCGCACTTATCACCCGATTGCGCTGAAACTTCACCACAGCCTCCATGATGCTTCTATTTGCGAATGTTGAGAAAAAAATTCCATGAAAAAAACTATTTGACGCGCCGCGCTCTGGACGGACCGTGTAAGATACGTCAAAAATCTCTTCGAACGGAAACTCGATAAATGCTGTAAAATAATGAAAAAAATTAATACTCGACTTTTTTTTCTCATAAATTTTCGACTCTTCAAGAAGTGGGTACCCTTAGTAGAAACGCTGAAAATGGGTGGGTGAGATGAAACGCCTGCCATTCCCGCACTAATGAGCCGATTGGGCTGAAACTTCACCACAGCCTTCATGATGCTTCTATTTGCGAATGTCGAAAAAAAAATTCATGACAATAATTATTTGACAGTTTTCAATTTTTACGGCAATCTTGCGCGCCGCGCGCTGGACGGACCGTGTAAGATACGTCAAGAATCTCTTCGAACGAAAACTCGATTAATGCTATAAAAGAATAAAGAAAAAATTAATACCCGACTTTTTTTTCTCATGAATTTTCGACTTTCCATTAAGGGGGTACCCTTAGCAGAAAAGTTGAAAATGGGTGGGTGAAGTGAAACGCCTGTAATTCCCGCACTAATCACCTGATTGGGCTGAAACTTCACCACAGCCTCCATGATGCTTCTATTCACGAATGTTGAGGAAAAAATTCCATGAAAAAAATTATTTGTCGATTATCAATTTCTACTGCAATCTTGCGCGCCGCGCTCTGGACGGACCGTGCAAGATACGTCAAAAATCTCTTCGGTTAACAACTCGATAATTGCTGTGGAAAAATAAAAAAAATGAATACCCGACTTTTTTTTCTCATAAATTTTCGACTTTTCATGAAGGGGGTACCCTTAGTAATAACGCTGAAAATGGATAGGTGAAATGAAACGCCTGCCATTCCCGCACTAATCACCTGATTGGGCTGAAACTTCACCACAGCCTTCATGATGCTTCTATTTACGAATTTTGAGAAAAAAATTCCATGAAAAAAATTATTGGACGATTATCAATTTTTACGGCAATCTTGCGCGCCGCGCGCTGGACGGACCGTGCAAGATACGGCAAAAATCTCTTCGGATAACAACTCGATAAATGCTGAAGAGAAATAAAAAAAATGAATACCCGACTTTTTTTTCTCATAAATTTTCGACTTTTCATGAAGGGGGTACCCTTAGAAGAAACGCTGAAAATGGGTGGGTGAAGTGAAACGCCCGCCATTGCCGCACTAATCACCTGATTGGGCTGAAACTGACTTTTCATGAAGGGGGTGGTACCCTTAGAAGAAACGCTGAAAATGGGTGGGTGAAGTGAAACGCCTGTCATTCCCGCACTATTCAACCGATTGGGCTGAAACTTCACCACAGCCTTCATGATGCTTCTATTTGCGAATGTTGAGAAAAAAATTCCATGAAAAAAATTATTTGACGCGCCGCGCTCTGGACGGACCGTGTAAGATACGTCAAAAATCTCTTCGAACGGAAACTCGATAAATGCTGTAAAATAATGAGAAAAATTAATACTCGACTTTTTTTTCTCATAAATTTTCGACTCTTCAAAAAGTGGGTACCCTTAGTAGAAACGCTGAAAATGGGTGGGTGAAATGAAACGCCTGCCATTCCCGCACTAATGAACCGATTGGGCTGAAACTTCACCACAGCCATCATGATGCTTCTATTTGCGAATGTCCAAGAAAAAATTTCATGACAATAATTATTTGACGGTTTTCAATTTTTACGGCAATCTTGCGCGCCGCGCGCTGGACGGACCGTGCAAGATACGTCAAAAATCTCTCCAAACCAAAATAATGAAAAAAATGAATACCCGACTTTTTTTTCTCATAAATTTTCGACTCTTCATGAAGGGGGTAGCCTTAGTAATAACACTGCAAATGGATAGGTGAAATGAAACGCCCGCCATTGCCGCACTAATCACCTGATTGGGCTGAAACTTCACCACAGCCTTCATGATGCTTCTATTTACGAATTTTGAGAAAAAAATTTCATGAAAAAAATTATTCGACGATTATCAATTTTTACGGCAATCTTGCGCGCCGCGCGCTGGACGGACCGTGCAAGATACGTCAAAAATCTCTTCGAAAGAAAACTCGAGAGATGCTATAAAAGAATAAAGAAAAAATTAATACCCGACTTTTTTTTCTCATGAATTTTCGACTTTCCATTAAGGGGGTACCCTTAGCAGAAAAGTTGAAAATGGGTGGGTGAAGTGAAACGCCTGTAATTCCCACACTAATCACCCGATTGGGCTGAAACTTCACCACAGCCTCCATGATGCTTCTATTCACGAATGTTGAGGAAAAAATTCCATGAAAAAAATTATTTGTCGATTATCAATTTCTACTGCAATCTTGCGCGCCGCGCTCTGGACGGACCGTGCAAGATACGTCAAAAATCTCTTCGGTTAACAACTCGATAATTGCTGTGGAAAAATAAAAAAAATGAATACCCGACTTTTTTTTCTCATAAATTTTCGACTTTTCATGAAGGGGGTACCCTTAGTAATAACGCTGAAAATGGATAGGTGAAATGAAACGCCTGCCATTCCCGCACTAATCACCTGATTGGGCTGAAACTTCACCACAGCCTTCATGATGCTTCTATTTCCGAATTTTGAGAAAAAAATTCCATGAAAAAAATTATTGGACGATTATCAATTTTTACGGCAATCTTGCGCGCCGCGCGCTGGACGGACCGTGCAAGATACGTCAAAAATCTCTTCGGATAACAACTCGATAAATGCTGAAGAGAAATAAAAAAAATGAATACCCGACTTTTTTTTCTCATAAATTTTCGACTTTTCATGAAGGGGGTACCCTTAGAAGAAACGCTGAAAATGGGTGGGTGAAGTGAAACGCCCGCCATTGCCGCACTAATCACCTGATTGGGCTGAAACTGACTTTTCATGAAGGGGGTGGTACCCTTAGAAGAAACGCTGAAAATGGGTGGGTGAAGTGAAACGCCTGTCATTCCCGCACTATTCAACCGATTGGGCTGAAACTTCACCACAGCCTTCATGATGCTTCTATTTGCGAATGTTGAGAAAAAAATTCCATGAAAAAAATTATTTGACGCGCCGCGCTCTGGACGGACCGTGTAAGATACGTCAAAAATCTCTTCGAACGGAAACTCGATAAATGCTGTAAAATAATGAGAAAAATTAATACTCGACTTTTTTTTCTCATAAATTTTCGACTCTTCAAAAAGTGGGTACCCTTAGTAGAAACGCTGAAAATGGGTGGGTGAAATGAAACGCCTGCCATTCCCGCACTAATCACCCGATTGGGCTGAAACTCCACCACAGCCTTCATGATGCTTCTATTTGCGAATGTCAAAAAAAAAATTCATGACAATAATTATTTGACGGTTTTCAATTTTTACGGCAATCTTGCGCGCCGCGCGCTGGACGGACCGTGCAAGACACGCCAAAAATCTCTTCGGATAACAACTCGATAAATGCTGTAGAAAAATAAAAGAAATGAATACCCGACTTTTTTTTCTCATAAATTTTCGACTTTTCATGAAGGGGGTACCCTTAGAAGAAACGCTGAAAATGGGTGGGTGAAGTGAAACGCCCGCCATTGCCGCACTTATCACCCGATTGGGCTGAAACTTCACCACAGCCTTCATGATGCTTCTATTTGCGAATGTTGAGAAAAAAATTCCATGAAAAAAAGTATTGGACGATTATCAATTTTTACGGCAATCTTGCGCGCCGCGCTCTGGACGGACCGTGCAAGATACGGCAAAAATCTCTCCAAACCAAAACTCGATAAATGCTGTAAAATAATGAAAAAAATTAATACTCGACTTTTTTTTCTCATAAATTTTCGACTCTTCAAGAAGTGGGTACCCTTAGTAGAAACGCTGAAAATGGGTGGGTGAAATGAAACGCCTGCCATTCCCGCACTAATCACCCGATTGGGCTGAAACTCCACCACAGCCTTCATGATGCTTCTATTTGCGAATGTCAAAAAAAAAAATTCATGACAATAATTATTTGACAGTTTTCAATTTTTACGGCAATCTTGCGCGCCGCGCGCTGGACGGTGGACCGTGCAAGATACGTCAAAAATCTCTCCAAACCAAAACTCGATAAATGCTGTAAAATAATGAAAAAAATTAATACTCGACTTTTTTTTCTCATAAATTTTCGACTCTTCATGAAGGGGGTACCCTTAGTAATAACGCTGAAAATGGGTGGGTGAAGTGAAACGCCTGTCATTCCCGCACTAATTACTTGATTGGACTGAAACTTCACCACAGCCTTCATGATGCTTCTATTCACGAATGTTGAGGAAAAAATTCCATGAAAAAAATTATTTGTCGATTATCAATTTCTACTGCAATCTTGCGCGCCGCGCTCTGGACGGACCGTGCAAGATACGTCAAAAATCTCTTCGGTTAACAACTCGATAATTGCTGTGGAAAAATAAAAAAAATGAATACCCGACTTTTTTTTCTCATAAATTTTCGACTTTTCATGAAGGGGGTACCCTTAGTAATAACGCTGAAAATGGGTGGGTGAAGTGAAACGCCTGTCATTCCCGCACTAATCACCTGATTGGGCTGAAACTTCACCACAGCCTTCATGATGCTTCTATTCACGAATTTTGAGAAAAAAATTCCATGAAAAAAATTATTGGACGATTATCAATTTTTACGGCAATCTTGCGCGCCGCGCGCTGGACGGCCCGTGCGAGATACGTCAAAAATCTCTTCGAAAGAAAACTCGAGAGATGCTATAAAAGAATAAAGAAAAAATTAATACCCGACTTTTTTTTCTCATAAATTTTCGACTTTCCATTAAGGGGGTACCCTTAGCAGAAAAGCTGAAAATGGGTGGGTGAAGTGAAACGCCTGCCATTCCCGCACCAATCACCCGATTGGGCTGAAACTTCACCACAGCCTTCATGATGCTTCTATTTGCGAATGTCAAGAAAATAATTTCTTGAAAAAAATATTTGACGATTATCAATTTTTACGGCAATCTTGCGCGCCGCGCGCTGGACGGACCGTGCAAGATACGTCAAAAATCTCTTCGGTTAACAACTCGATAATTGCTGTGGAAAAATAAAAAAAATGAATACCCGACTTTTTTTTCTCATAAATTTTCGACTTTTCATGAAGGGGGTACCCTTAGTAATAACGCTGAAAATGGGTGGGTGAAGTGAAACGCCTGTCATTCCCGCACTAATCACCTGATTGGGCTGAAACTTCACCACAGCCTTCATGATGCTTCTATTCACGAATTTTGAGAAAAAAATTCCATGAAAAAAATTATTGGACGATTATCAATTTTTACGGCAATCTTGCGCGCCGCGCGCTGGACGGACCGTGCAAGATACGGCAAAAATCTCTTCGAACGAAAACTCGAGAGATGCTGTAAATAATAGAAAAAATTAATACCCGACTTTTTTTGCTCTTTAATTTTCGACTTTTCCTGAAGGGAAATTTAGTAGAAACGCTGAAAATGGGTGGGTGAAGTGAAACGCCTGTCATTCCCACACTAATCAACCGATTGGGCTGAAACTTCACCACAGCCTTCATGATGCTTCTATTTGCGAATGTTGAGAAAAAAATTCCATGAAAAAAATTATTCGACGATTATCAATTTTTACGGCAATCTTGCGCGCCGCGCGCTGGACGGACCGTGCAAGATACGTCAAAAATCTCTTCGGTTAACAACTCGATAAATGCTGTAGAAAAATGAAAAAAATGAATACCCGATTTTTTTTTTCTCATGAATTTTCGACTTTTCATGAAGGGGGTACCCTTAGTAGAACGCTAAAATGGGTGGGTATTTATTTATAAATATAAATTTATTGGTGGGTGAAGTGAAACGCCCGCCATTGCCGCACTAATCACCTGATTGGGCTGAAACTCCACCACAGCCTTCATGATGCTTCTATTTACGAATTTTGAGAAAAAAATTTCATGAAAAAAATTATTGGACGATTATCAATTTTTACGGCAATCTTGCGCGCCGCGCTCTGGACGGACCGTGTAAGATACGTCAAAAATCTCTTCGGATAACAACTCGATAGATGCTGAAGAAGAATAAAAAAAATGAATACCCGACTTTTTTTTCTCATAAATTTTCGACTTTTCATGAAGGGGGTACCCTTAGAAGAAACGCTGAAAATGGGTGGGTGAAATGAAACGCCTGTCATTCCCGCACTAATCAACCGATTGCGCTGAAACTTCACCACAGCCTTCATGATGCTTCTATTTGCGAATGTTGAGAAAAAAATTCCATGAAAAAAATTATTTGACGCGCCGCGCTCTGGACGGACCGTGTAAGATACGTCAAAAATCTCTTCGAACGGAAACTCGATAAATGCTGTAAAATAATGAAAAAAATTAATACTCGACTTTTTTTTCTCATAAATTTTCGACTCTTCAAGAAGTGGGTACCCTTAGTAGAAACGCTGAAAATGGGTGGGTGAAATGAAACGCCTGCCATTCCCGCACTAATCACCTGATTGGGCTGAAACTCCACCACAGCCTTCATGATGCTTCTATTTGCGAATGTCAAAAAAAAAATTCATGACAATAATTATTTGACAGTTTTCAATTTTTACGGCAATCTTGCGCGCCGCGCGCTGGACGGACCGTGCGAGATACGTCAAAAATCTCTTCGAACGAAAACTCGATAAATGCTGTAAAATAATGAGAAAAATTAATACTCGACTTTTTTTTCTCATAAATTTTCGACTCTTCAAGAAGTGGGTACCCTTAGTAGAAACGCTGAAAATGGGTGGGTGAAATGAAACGCCTGCCATTCCCGCACTAATTACTCGATTGGGCTGAAACTTCACACAGCCTTCATGATGCTTCTATTTACGACGGTTCAAATAAAAAATTTATGAAAAAAAGTATTTGACGATTATCAATTTTTACGGCAATCTTGCGCGCCGCGCGCTGGACGGACCGTGCAAGACACGCCAAAAATCTCTTCGGATAACAACTCGATAAATGCTGTAGAAAAATAAAAGAAATGAATACCCGACTTTTTTTTCTCATAAATTTTCGACTTTTCATGAAGGGGGTACCCTTAGTAGAAACGCTGAAAATGGGTGGGTGAAGTGAAACGCCTGTAATTCCCACACTAATCAACCGATTGGGCTGAAACTTCACCACAGCCTTCATGATGCTTCTATTTGCGAATGTTGAGAAAAAAATTCCATGAAAAAAAGTATTTGACTATTATCAATTTTCACGGCAATCTTGCGCGCCGCGCGCTGGACGGACCGTGTGAGATACGGCAAAAATCTCTCCGAACGAAAACTCGATAAATGCTGTAGAAAAATAAAAAAAATGAATACCCGACTTTTTTTTCTCATAAATTTTCGACTTTTCATGAAGGGGGTACCCTTAGAAGAAACGCTGAAAATGGGTAGGTGAAGTGAAACGCCCGCCATTGCCGCACTTATCACCCGATTGCGCTGAAACTTCACCACAGCCTCCATGATGCTTCTATTTGCGAATGTTGAGAAAAAAATTCCATGAAAAAAACTATTTGACGCGCCGCGCTCTGGACGGACCGTGTAAGATACGTCAAAAATCTCTTCGAACGGAAACTCGATAAATGCTGTAAAATAATGAAAAAAATTAATACTCGACTTTTTTTTCTCATAAATTTTCGACTCTTCAAGAAGTGGGTACCCTTAGTAGAAACGCTGAAAATGGGTGGGTGAGATGAAACGCCTGCCATTCCCGCACTAATGAGCCGATTGGGCTGAAACTTCACCACAGCCTTCATGATGCTTCTATTTGCGAATGTCGAAAAAAAAATTCATGACAATAATTATTTGACAGTTTTCAATTTTTACGGCAATCTTGCGCGCCGCGCGCTGGACGGACCGTGTAAGATACGTCAAGAATCTCTTCGAACGAAAACTCGATTAATGCTATAAAAGAATAAAGAAAAAATTAATACCCGACTTTTTTTTCTCATGAATTTTCGACTTTCCATTAAGGGGGTACCCTTAGCAGAAAAGTTGAAAATGGGTGGGTGAAGTGAAACGCCTGTAATTCCCGCACTAATCACCTGATTGGGCTGAAACTTCACCACAGCCTCCATGATGCTTCTATTCACGAATGTTGAGGAAAAAATTCCATGAAAAAAATTATTTGTCGATTATCAATTTCTACTGCAATCTTGCGCGCCGCGCTCTGGACGGACCGTGCAAGATACGTCAAAAATCTCTTCGGTTAACAACTCGATAATTGCTGTGGAAAAATAAAAAAAATGAATACCCGACTTTTTTTTCTCATAAATTTTCGACTTTTCATGAAGGGGGTACCCTTAGTAATAACGCTGAAAATGGATAGGTGAAATGAAACGCCTGCCATTCCCGCACTAATCACCTGATTGGGCTGAAACTTCACCACAGCCTTCATGATGCTTCTATTTACGAATTTTGAGAAAAAAATTCCATGAAAAAAATTATTGGACGATTATCAATTTTTACGGCAATCTTGCGCGCCGCGCGCTGGACGGACCGTGCAAGATACGGCAAAAATCTCTTCGGATAACAACTCGATAAATGCTGAAGAGAAATAAAAAAAATGAATACCCGACTTTTTTTTCTCATAAATTTTCGACTTTTCATGAAGGGTTTCCTTAGAAGAAACGCTGAAAATGGGTGGGTGAAGTGAAACGCCCGCCATTGCCGCACTAATCACCTGATTGGGCTGAAACTGACTTTTCATGAAGGGGGTGGTACCCTTAGAAGAAACGCTGAAAATGGGTGGGTGAAGTGAAACGCCTGTCATTCCCGCACTATTCAACCGATTGGGCTGAAACTTCACCACAGCCTTCATGATGCTTCTATTTGCGAATGTTGAGAAAAAAATTCCATGAAAAAAATTATTTGACGCGCCGCGCTCTGGACGGACCGTGTAAGATACGTCAAAAATCTCTTCGAACGGAAACTCGATAAATGCTGTAAAATAATGAGAAAAATTAATACTCGACTTTTTTTTCTCATAAATTTTCGACTCTTCAAAAAGTGGGTACCCTTAGTAGAAACGCTGAAAATGGGTGGGTGAAATGAAACGCCCGCCATTCCCGCACTAATGAACCGATTGGGCTGAAACTTCACCACAGCCATCATGATGCTTCTATTTGCGAATGTCCAAGAAAAAATTTCATGACAATAATTATTTGACGGTTTTCAATTTTTACGGCAATCTTGCGCGCCGCGCGCTGGACGGACCGTGCAAGATACGTCGAAAATCTCTTCGAACGGAAACTCGATAAATGCTGTAAAATAATGAAAAAAATTAATACTCGACTTTTTTTTCTCATAAATTTTCGACTCTTCATGAAGGGAGTACCCTTAGTAATAACGCTGAAAATGGATAGGTGAAGTGAAACGCCTGTCATTCCCGCACTAATCACCTGATTGGGCTGAAACTTCACACAGCCTTCATGATGCTTCTATTTGCGAATGTTGAGAAAAAAATTCCATGAAAAAATTTATTCGACGATTATCAATTTTTACGGCAATCTTGCGCGCCGCGCGCTGGACGGACCGTGCAAGATACGTCAAAAATCTCTCCAAACCAAAACTCGATAAATGCTGTAAAATAATGAAAAAAATTAATACCCGCCTTTTTTTTCTCATAAATTTTCGACTTTTCATGAAGGGGGTACCCTTAGAAGAAACGCTGAAAATGGGTGGGTGAAATGAAACGCCTGTCATTCCCGCACTAATCAACCGATTGCGCTGAAACTTCACCACAGCCTTCATGATGCTTCTATTTGCGAATGTTGAGAAAAAAATTCCATGAAAAAAATTATTTGACGCGCCGCGCTCTGGACGGACCGTGTAAGATACGTCAAAAATCTCTTCGAACGGAAACTCGATAAATGCTGTAAAATAATGAAAAAAATTAATACTCGACTTTTTTTTCTCATAAATTTTCGACTCTTCATGAAGGGAGTACCCTTAGTAATAACGCTGAAAATGGATAGGTGAAGTGAAACGCCTGTCATTCCCGCACTAATCACCTGATTGGGCTGAAACTTCACACAGCCTTCATGATGCTTCTATTTGCGAATGTTGAGAAAAAAATTCCATGAAAAAATTTATTCGACGATTATCAATTTTTACGGCAATCTTGCGCGCCGCGCGCTGGACGGACCGTGCAAGATACGTCAAAAATCTCTCCAAACCAAAACTCGATAAATGCTGTAAAATAATGAAAAAAATTAATACCCGCCTTTTTTTTCTCATAAATTTTCGACTTTTCATGAAGGGGGTACCCTTGGAAGAAACGCTGAAAATGGGTGGGTGAAGTGAAACGCCCGCCATTGCCGCACCAATCACCCGATTGGGCTGAAACTTCACCACAGCCTTCATGATGCTTCTATTTACGAATTTTGAGAAAAAAATTCCATGAAAAAAATGATTGGACGATTATCAATTTTTACGGCAATCTTGCGCGCCGCGCCCTGGACGGACCGTGCAAGATATGGCAAAAATCTCTCCGAACGAAAACTCGATAAATGCTGTGGAAAAATATTAAAAATGAATACCCGACTTTTTTTTCTCATAAATTTTCGACTTTTCATGAAGGGGGTACCCTCAGAAGAAACGCTGAAAATGGGTGGGTTAAGTGAAACGCCTGTCATTCTCGCACTAATCAACCGATTGCGCTGAAACTTCACCACAGCCTTCATGATGCTTCTATTAGCGAATGTTGAGAAAAAAATTCCATGAAAAAAATTATTTGACGCGCCGCGCTCTGGACGGACCGTGTAAGATACGTCAAAAATCTCTTCGAACGGAAACTCGATAAATGCTGTAAAATAATGAAAAAAATTAATACTCGACTTTTTTTTCTCATAAATTTTCGACTCTTCATGAAGGGAGTACCCTTAGTAATAACGCTGAAAATGGATAGGTGAAGTGAAACGCCTGTCATTCCCGCACTAATCACCTGATTGGGCTGAAACTTCACCACAGCCTTCATGATGCTTCTATTTGCGAATGTCAAAAAAAAAATTTCATGACAATAATTATTTGACAGTTTTCAATTTTCACGGCAATCTTGCGCGCCGCGCAATGGACGGACCGTGCAAGATACGTCAAAAATCTCTCCAAACCAAAACTCGATAAATGCTGTAAAATAATGAAAAAAATTAATACTCGACTTTTTTTTCTCATAAATTTTCGACTCTTCATGAAGGGTAATAACGCTGAAAATGGATAGGTGAAATGAAACGCCTGCCATTCCCGCACTAATTACTCGATTGGGCTGAAACTTCACCACAGCCTTCATGATGCTTTTTTTTGCGACGGTTAAAAAAAAAAATTCATGAAAAAAAGTATTTGACGATTATCAATTTTTACGGCAATCTTGCGCGCCGCGCGCTGGACGGACCGTGCGAGATACGTCAAAAATCTCTTCGAAAGAAAACTCGAGAGATGCTATAAAAGAATAAAGAAAAAATTAATACCCGACTTTTTTTTCTCATGAATTTTCGACTTTCCATTAAGGGGGTACCCTTAGCAGAAAAGTTGAAAATGGGTGGGTGAAGTGAAACGCCTGTAATTCCCGCACTAATCACCCGATTGGGCTGAAACTTCACCACAGCCTCCATGATGCTTCTATTCACGAATGTTGAGGAAAAAATTCCATGAAAAAAATTATTTGTCGATTATCAATTTCTACTGCAATCTTGCGCGCCGCGCTCTGGACGGACCGTGCAAGATACGTCAAAAATCTCTTCGGTTAACAACTCGATAATTGCTGTGGAAAAATAAAAAAAATGAATACCCGACTTTTTTTTCTCATAAATTTTCGACTTTTCATGAAGGGGGTACCCTTAGTAATAACGCTGAAAATGGATAGGTGAAATGAAACGCCTGCCATTCCCGCACTAATCACCTGATTGGGCTGAAACTTCACCACAGCCTTCATGATGCTTCTATTTACGAATTTTGAGAAAAAAATTCCATGAAAAAAATTATTGGACGATTATCAATTTTTACGGCAATCTTGCGCGCCGCGCGCTGGACGGACCGTGCAAGATACGTCAAAAATCTCTTCGGATAACAACTCGATAAATGCTGAAGAGAAATAAAAAAAATGAATACCCGACTTTTTTTTCTCATAAATTTTCGACTTTTCATGAAGGGGGTACCCTTAGAAGAAACGCTGAAAATGGGTGGGTGAAGTGAAACGCCCGCCATTGCCGCACTAATCACCTGATTGGGCTGAAACTGACTTTTCATGAAGGGGGTGGTACCCTTAGAAGAAACGCTGAAAATGGGTGGGTGAAGTGAAACGCCTGTCATTCCCGCACTATTCAACCGATTGGGCTGAAACTTCACCACAGCCTTCATGATGCTTCTATTTGCGAATGTTGAGAAAAAAATTCCATGAAAAAAATTATTTGACGCGCCGCGCTCTGGACGGACCGTGTAAGATACGTCAAAAATCTCTTCGAACGGAAACTCGATAAATGCTGTAAAATAATGAGAAAAATTAATACTCGACTTTTTTTTCTCATAAATTTTCGACTCTTCAAAAAGTGGGTACCCTTAGTAGAAACGCTGAAAATGGGTGGGTGAAATGAAACGCCTGCCATTCCCGCACTAATCACCCGATTGGGCTGAAACTCCACCACAGCCTTCATGATGCTTCTATTTGCGAATGTCAAAAAAAAAATTCATGACAATAATTATTTGACGGTTTTCAATTTTTACGGCAATCTTGCGCGCCGCGCGCTGGACGGACCGTGCAAGACACGCCAAAAATCTCTTCGAACGAAAATAATGAAAAAAATGAATACCCGACTTTTTTTTCTCATAAATTTTCGACTCTTCATGAAGGGGGTAGCCTTAGTAATAACGCTGCAAATGGATAGGTGAAATGAAACGCCTGCCATTCCCGCACTAATTACTCGATTGGGCTGAAACTTCACCACAGCCTTCATGATGCTTCTATTTGCGAATGTCAAGAAAATAATTTCACGAAAAAAATATTTGACGATTATCAATTTTTACGGCAATCTTGCGCGCCGCGCGCTGGACGGACCGTGCAAGATACGTCAAAAATCTCTTCGGTTAACAACTCGATAGATGCTGAAGAAGAATAAAAAAAATGAATACCCGACTTTTTTTTCTCATAAATTTTCGACTTTTCATGAAGGGGGTACCCTTAGAAGAAACGCTGAAAATGGGTGGGTGAAATGAAACGCCTGTCATTCCCGCACTAATCAACCGATTGCGCTGAAACTTCACCACAGCCTTCATGATGCTTCTATTTGCGAATGTTGAGAAAAAAATTCCATGAAAAAAATTATTTGACGCGCCGCGCTCTGGACGGACCGTGTAAGATACGTCAAAAATCTCTTCGAACGGAAACTCGATAAATGCTGTAAAATAATGAAAAAAATTAATACTCGACTTTTTTTTCTCATAAATTTTCGACTCTTCAAGAAGTGGGTACCCTTAGTAGAAACGCTGAAAATGGGTGGGTGAAATGAAACGCCTGCCATTCCCGCACTAATCACCTGATTGGGCTGAAACTCCACCACAGCCTTCATGATGCTTCTATTTGCGAATGTCAAAAAAAAAATTCATGACAATAATTATTTGACAGTTTTCAATTTTTACGGCAATCTTGCGCGCCGCGCGCTGGACGGACCGTGCGAGATACGTCAAAAATCTCTTCGAACGAAAACTCGATAAATGCTGTAAAATAATGAGAAAAATTAATACTCGACTTTTTTTTCTCATAAATTTTCGACTCTTCAAGAAGTGGGTACCCTTAGTAGAAACGCTGAAAATGGGTGGGTGAAATGAAACGCCTGCCATTCCCGCACTAATTACTCGATTGGGCTGAAACTTCACACAGCCTCCATGATGCTTCTATTTGCGAATGTTGAGAAAAAAATTCCATGAAAAAAACTATTTGACGCGCCGCGCTCTGGACGGACCGTGCAAGATACGTCAAAAATCTCTCCAAACCAAAACTCGATAAATGCTGTAAAATAATGAAAAAAATTAATACTCGACTTTTTTTTCTCATAAATTTTCGACTCTTCATGAAGGGAGTACCCTTAGTAATAACGCTGAAAATGGATAGGTGAAGTGAAACGCCTGTCATTCCCGCACTAATCACCTGATTGGGCTGAAACTTCACACAGCCTTCATGATGCTTCTATTTGCGAATGTTGAGAAAAAAATTCCATGAAAAAATTTATTCGACGATTATCAATTTTTACGGCAATCTTGCGCGCCGCGCGCTGGACGGACCGTGCAAGATACGTCAAAAATCTCTCCAAACCAAAACTCGATAAATGCTGTAAAATAATGAAAAAAATTAATACCCGCCTTTTTTTTCTCATAAATTTTCGACTTTTCATGAAGGGGGTACCCTTGGAAGAAACGCTGAAAATGGGTGGGTGAAGTGAAACGCCCGCCATTGCCGCACCAATCACCCGATTGGGCTGAAACTTCACCACAGCCTTCATGATGCTTCTATTTACGAATTTTGAGAAAAAAATTCCATGAAAAAAAGTATTTGACGATTATCAATTTTTACGGCAATCTTGCGCGCCGCGCGCTGGACGGACCGTGCAAGATACGTCAAAAATCTCTTCGGATAACAACTCGATAAATGCTGTAGAAAAATAAAAGAAATGAATACCCGACTTTTTTTTCTCATAAATTTTCGACTTTTCATGAAGGGGGTACCCTTAGTAGAAACGCTGAAAATGGGTGGGTGAAGTGAAACGCCTGTAATTCCCACACTAATCAACCGATTGGGCTGAAACTTCACCACAGCCTTCATGATGCTTCTATTTGCGAATGTTGAGAAAAAAATTCCATGAAAAAAATTATTTGACGCGCCGCGCTCTGGACGGACCGTGTAAGATACGTCAAAAATCTCTTCGAACGGAAACTCGATAAATGCTGTAAAATAATGAAAAAAATTAATACTCGACTTTTTTTTCTCATAAATTTTCGACTCTTCATGAAGGGAGTACCCTTAGTAATAACGCTGAAAATGGATAGGTGAAGTGAAACGCCTGTCATTCCCGCACTAATCACCTGATTGGGCTGAAACTTCACCACAGCCTTCATGATGCTTCTATTTGCGAATGTCAAAAAAAAAATTTCATGACAATAATTATTTGACAGTTTTCAATTTTCACGGCAATCTTGCGCGCCGCGCAATGGACGGACCGTGCAAGATACGTCAAAAATCTCTCCAAACCAAAACTCGATAAATGCTGTAAAATAATGAAAAAAATTAATACTCGACTTTTTTTTCTCATAAATTTTCGACTCTTCATGAAGGGTAATAACGCTGAAAATGGATAGGTGAAATGAAACGCCTGCCATTCCCGCACTAATTACTCGATTGGGCTGAAACTTCACCACAGCCTTCATGATGCTTTTTTTTGCGACGGTTAAAAAAAAAAATTCATGAAAAAAAGTATTTGACGATTATCAATTTTTACGGCAATCTTGCGCGCCGCGCGCTGGACGGACCGTGCAAGATACGTCAAAAATCTCTTCGGTTAACAACTCGATAATTGCTGTGGAAAAATAAAAAAAATGAATACCCGACTTTTTTTTCTCATAAATTTTCGACTTTTCATGAAGGGGGTACCCTTAGTAATAACGCTGAAAATGGATAGGTGAAATGAAACGCCTGCCATTCCCGCACTAATCACCTGATTGGGCTGAAACTTCACCACAGCCTTCATGATGCTTCTATTTACGAATTTTGAGAAAAAAATTCCATGAAAAAAATTATTGGACGATTATCAATTTTTACGGCAATCTTGCGCGCCGCGCGCTGGACGGACCGTGCAAGATACGTCAAAAATCTCTTCGGATAACAACTCGATAAATGCTGAAGAGAAATAAAAAAAATGAATACCCGACTTTTTTTTCTCATAAATTTTCGACTTTTCATGAAGGGGGTACCCTTAGAAGAAACGCTGAAAATGGGTGGGTGAAGTGAAACGCCCGCCATTGCCGCACTAATCACCTGATTGGGCTGAAACTGACTTTTCATGAAGGGGGTGGTACCCTTAGAAGAAACGCTGAAAATGGGTGGGTGAAGTGAAACGCCTGTCATTCCCGCACTATTCAACCGATTGGGCTGAAACTTCACCACAGCCTTCATGATGCTTCTATTTGCGAATGTTGAGAAAAAAATTCCATGAAAAAAATTATTTGACGCGCCGCGCTCTGGACGGACCGTGTAAGATACGTCAAAAATCTCTTCGAACGGAAACTCGATAAATGCTGTAAAATAATGAGAAAAATTAATACTCGACTTTTTTTTCTCATAAATTTTCGACTCTTCAAAAAGTGGGTACCCTTAGTAGAAACGCTGAAAATGGGTGGGTGAAATGAAACGCCTGCCATTCCCGCACTAATCACCCGATTGGGCTGAAACTCCACCACAGCCTTCATGATGCTTCTATTTGCGAATGTCAAAAAAAAAATTCATGACAATAATTATTTGACGGTTTTCAATTTTTACGGCAATCTTGCGCGCCGCGCGCTGGACGGACCGTGCAAGATACGTCAAAAATCTCTCCAAACCAAAATAATGAAAAAAATGAATACCCGACTTTTTTTTCTCATAAATTTTCGACTCTTCATGAAGGGGGTAGCCTTAGTAATAACGCTGCAAATGGGTGGGTGAAGTGAAACGCCTGTCATTCCCGCACCAATCACCCGATTGGGCTGAAACTTCACCACAGCCTTCATGATGCTTCTATTTGCGAATGTCAAAAAAAAAATTCATGACAATAATTATTTGACGGTTTTCAATTTTTACGGCAATCTTGCGCGCCGCGCGCTGGACGGACCGTGCAAGATACGTCAAAAATCTCTCCAAACCAAAACTCGATAAATGCTGTCAAATAATGAAAAAAATTAATACTCGACTTTTTTTCTCATAAATTTTCGACTCTTCATGAAGGGGGTACCCTTAGTAATAACGCTGAAAATGGGTGGGTGAAGTGAAACGCCCGCCATTGCCGCACTAATCACCCGATTGGGCTGAAACTTCACCACAGCCTTCATGATGCTTTTTTTTGCGACGGTTCAGAAAAAAAATTCATGAAAAAAAGTATTTGACGATTATCAATTTTTACGGCAATCTTGCGCGCCGCGCGCTGGACGGACCGTGCAAGATACGTCAAAAATCTCTTCGAACGACAATTCGATAAATGCTGTAAAAAAAAAAAAAATAATAATACCTGACATTTTTTTCTCATAAATTTTCGACCTTTCATGAAGGGGGTACCCTTAGTAGAAACGCTGAAATTGGGTGGGTGAAATGAAACGCCTGCCATTCCCGCACTAATCACCCGATTGCGCTGAAACTTCACCACAGCCTTCATGATGGTTCTATTTGCGAATGTCAAAAAAAAATTTCTTGAAAAAAATTATTTGACGATTATCAATTGTCACGGCAATCTTGCGCGCCGCGCTGTGGACGGACCGTGCAAGATACGGCAGAAATCTCTTCGGACGACAACTCGATGAATGCAAAAAAAAAATAAACAAAATTGATACTCGACTAATATTCATTCGTTCATTGAAGATAAGATAGCCGTGCTCCGTGTGTTCCCAGTGGGCCCGTGTGCGCTGGACTACTCCAAGACCAAGACGCAGGACCACTTCTGGACCGATCCTCCGGCTGACGAGCTGGTCCAGAGACACCGCATCTCCAGCGGCCACGCCACGCCCCCCACCTGTCGCAGGCCGGGCCTCAACGTGAGTACCTAGCAGTGGAACCAGGTCCCTGTTGTCCGTGTTTTGTATTTATAATCGTCCTGTCTACCAGTTGTATAGGGTGTTTGCACGTAACAAACGACAAACAATCGTTACTATAGCAATACAGCGAACTAGTGGACTACCAAACATTCTGATTGGTCAATTCCAACTGGTGCACATTGTTGTCTCTCTCTTTCAACAATGGGTGACGTCACTTGAGAGTACCCTATTAAGTATATGGGTATCGTTTTTAGCTTAAAAGTAGTATACCGGCGACAATAATTTTTTTTTTTAATACCATCGAAACTTGATAATTAATCAGTGTTCCCCAATTAAGTCAAAGGATGGAAGGTAGGGTTTGTTGGACGGGGCACCACAAGGGCGATCTTACCACCTCAAAGAATAGTTGAAAATAAGATAACTCATTTCAGCAATGAGTCTTATAAGGTAATAATGCCAGGTTTACAAGACAATTCAAACATTCAGCAGTGAGGAGAAAAGCTTGAGTCTTCTTATCATCTTGATCCTTATGAAATATAATAAGTTCAGTCATGATATTAGGCCTAGTGACAATAAGAATTACTATAATCATGATGGTGAAATAATGAGTATTTACAGTTTTGAGGATAGTAAGTTGAGGGAGAGCGAGGTTAATGTGGAGGGAAATCATGGTTGAGGTTGAGGTATTCTGAGAGGCTGTAGAAAGGATGTTGGGTCAGGAAGGAGCGAAGGTTGTTAACAAGGGAAGTGTGGGCGGCTGAATTTGTGATGAAGGGAGGAAGTTTGTTTTAGGCCTAGATCAAGGTGCAGATATAATGGGGGCTACTGGTGAAGGAGGAAAGCAAGTGTGTTGGACGTCTTATGAGGTTTCTATTGGTACGGTGATGGACGGAAGCGTTGAGGGGGAATTGGTCAAGGTGAGTGCGGACGAAGGTGAAACCATTGAGTAAAGAAGTATCCTACGGGAATAGAGTAGCAGCTCCCTGGTTAAACACTCTATAGGCCCTGTTAGTGTTACGCGTGGCAATCCTGCTAGGAGCGCTGTGATCACCAAGAAAATGTTATTTGCTAGAGCACTGTTGCGAGTGAATGCTGCTAGGAGCGCTGTGATCAGCCAGCTTTGTAATTGTTGGTGAGCATGGCCTGTCATATGGCGTTGCCTATCTAGAGACTACTTGATCTATGGTGGAAGCGATTGATCTGTATGAGAATGCAGTTTTGTGAAGTTGGGTTTTGTTGATTGGCAGCGGGACACTCCTAGCTAGGGGTGAAGGATGAAAAGTAGCAGTATATCAGCTGCTCTGCTCGTACCAGTTGCTAGTGACAGTAGTTGCAGGGAGTGAAGCCAGCCGCTTGTTTCAGTACCGGCGGAGCCTGCACGCGGGCAGCTCCGAGGAGATACACCGCCAGCTGCCAATCTCCGCCAAGGACTACGTGGAGTCGCTGCATCAGAACAACCGCGCCACGCTGCTCTATGGCAAGAACAACGTCCTGGTGCTGCCGGTGAGTCAAGCGTACGTCTTAACTACCTTTCATGCCTTCAGCTATCACGCTCGTGAGCCGGGCGGACGTCTTACCTACCTTTCATGCCTTCAGCTATCACGCTCGCGAGCTGGGCGGACGTCTTACCTACCTTTCATGCCTTCAGCTATCACGCTCGCGAGCTGGGCGGACATACCATAGACCTTACCTAGATACGTTACTCCTGCAGCCGATAGCGACATATGCTCGTTACAATCTTGCCGGCCATATTGGACATTTACAAATAGGATCCAAGCAAGGCATTCTATATTATTACTAATATATGTCTAATATGGCGGTAACTTCCC
The DNA here is from genome assembly GCA_964007535.1 of Brachyptera risi. Taxonomy (NCBI): domain Eukaryota; kingdom Metazoa; phylum Arthropoda; class Insecta; order Plecoptera; family Taeniopterygidae; genus Brachyptera; species Brachyptera risi. The sequence goes on from OZ023331.1 coordinate 49,921,343, forward strand.
GGTTTGCAAAGCGGTGTGAAGCTACTGCCGAGACACAGCGTTCTTAGCGTTGAGTATAACGTATCTTAGTAATATAGATCTGTGGACATATTAGCTTTCATGCCATCAACTATCACGGTCGTATTTTACTAATATTAATTTGATTTTCTTGACAATTTGTTTCTAAAGAAGTAAGCTAGGTCAGAATGTTGACGTGCCAGGCAAGATATCGAGCCCGTTTCGAAAGCTGCTTGTTTCTAGTGATTATCAAGTTGTGCGCACATCACACTTGCAGATGTATCGACGGATAATCCATTCGTCTTCTCGTCTATTTCATTTTCAACATTCAGAAATTAATCTTTTGAACGTAACAATAATCACTGAGACCAGTTGCTAGCACACTGAACTGTCATTAGTAGACCGAGGTAATGTATTGTATTTTATTTCAATCATTGAACATATACATAGTTCACATATAGAAATCATATTGAAGGCAACATGCTTTGAGCAACAGGCAGGATGCGCTCAGCGCACGAACACGTTCACTGTTGAGCGCTGAGATGACCATATAGCCCGCGCACGTAGCAAGTGTTGATGCTCGCTGTCTGATTGGTAAGAAGCGTGTGTTGTGTTGACAGAAGGACCTGACCACCCCGATGCCGGGCTACCTGTCGCTGCACCAGACGGCCCAGTCCCTCACCATCAAGTGGACGCCCAATCAGCTGATGAACGGCTACTCGGAGACCGAGATACAGGACAAGAGGTACGTCACGCATCTAACCTGCTAGTGCTTTGCAGTGCACAGATTCATTGTCACTATTTATCCCCGGTGATGTTATCGATCCAGTGTTGTTGAAGTTAACTAGGCAAACGCGTTATGTGTTGTCGCGTTGATGGATGAGCTGGAACATATCGACTTATCTTTGGATTGGTTATTATATATATATATACCTTGAGATCCAAACCATTACATCACTGCCATCTTATTTTCCATTAATAATTTATATGATAATAAAGAAGGCTTTGTTTTAATCGTTTACAATCAAGTGGTGACACTTGTTGCATAGGTATCTTAATAGCTTTGAATAATTAACACAAATGACATTATATATTTTTTTACATCGAAACGGCTGATCCGATTTGAGTGAAAGTTCGGAATAATGTGTATCATTATCAGATTAAAATTCTCTGAGAATTTGAATCCTCTCAGATGAAATATTTTTCACGAATGTTTTCCTCTGGGTTATTCTAATGAGATTTTTGAAAACTTTGGAATGAGTTTTCTCAGAAGTGGTCAAACTGATCGCGCCTTAAAACTATACAGCATCAAGTCAGATAGGGGTTCATGTGTGTGCCAAGTTTCATCATGATCTGAATTTCTGTTTGACCTGTAGAGCGCGAAAAAAAAAAAAAAAGAAAAAAAAGAAAAACACATTCGATTTTTCAAGTACAGTGTAATTGAGTCTTCGCTACGCTCATCCAAAAAGTCTTACCAACTCCACCAAGATAATTACATGCGCTCTTTGATCAATATAGCGTTCTATTTTTATTGCTATGAATTCAATCAGTTTTAAGATGATTTGTGAATGAATTTCAAGAGTGTGATGAAATTCATTCATGCATTATCTTGAAACTAGTTCTATTGTCTTAGTTCTAGTTCTAGTTCTGTTGTTCTATTGACAACAATAGAATGTCATATTAGTTGAAGATCGTAAAATTATTTTGGAGATGACATACACCTACTATTTATACTTTTTCTTATACTTTTGTACTTCTTTGATACTTTTGATATACTTTTCATCTATGTCATGACTTTTACCACTTATTCCATTATACGGTACTATAATTGATGAGCGTAGCGAAGTCTCCATCCCACTCTTACAGGGCTTTATCTGTGTGTTTTTTTTCTTGTTTTTTTTTGTTTTTTTTTTGTTTTTTTTTGTTTGTAAGCACTCCACAGGTTGCAAGGGTTGACTGATCAACATGAAACTTTTTTTGTACACGCAAAATCATCCAACTTAGAACTGTATAGTTTTTGGGATGAATCGGTCGGACCGATTTTGAGAATCATCATCTCAAAGTTTCTAAAAACCCCATAAGATTTGGCTGGGCGGAAAATGTTGAAAAATAAAATCTCTCCAAATGGGATGAAATTTTCTTCAAATGTGTATACATGGATTTTACACATTATTACGATTTTTTAAGCAATTCTGATCAGTCGTTTTGGAGAAAAAAAATAAAATGACTGATGATATTCATAAAATATATCATAAAAATTATGACAGAATCAAGTTGTCGAGATTCACTGCTTTCTAGATTCAAGAGTTGACCAACAATGAAGTATTTTTTATATGCGTCAAGGTGTGTAGAATACCAGAGTCAATGAAGTAGCAAGAGTAGAACTTCTTTAACGACTTTTATAGCTTATTCAGATATCAAGGTGTGTAGAATACCAAAGTCGATAAAGTAGCAAGGGTAAAACTATTTCAAGGACTTTTATACCTTATTGAGATATCTCGCTCATCTTACAACGCATATTTCGCGTTTGACTAGTACTGTCATCTTGGATATTACATTTAATTTAATATTTTCAAATTTTCAGCCCACACACAGAGAATTTTCTCTATGTGGGCTTCTTATCTTTATTGAAAAATTGTGAAAAGATAAAAATTGTTAAGTGTGTAAGATGAGAATAAAATGAGTTTAAAATGAAATGAAATGATAAAATATTCAATGCCACTGTTTCGTAAACATGGGAATAAATAGTAACAATGAATTTCTCTATCCGTATAATCACCGTGCACATACGACAGCGTTGTACAAATTACTCGACGTCTCAGCTGTTGCGTTGGTCTCTGTAGAGTAGTGCGTGGTAGTAATATTGTCTGATTGTGTATCGTCTCTGTGCTCTATCAACGGCTCTCCACTAGCTGTGAGTATCTCTACTTGTAAACCTCGGTAAGCTGCTGTTCTTTCTTTCCCTCACACGCAGTTAATTTTATTTCACAACTTTTCATCTTATTTACTTATTTTCATTTTCATTATTATTTTTTTCTTTTAATAACAGCAAAACTTGATACAAAATCTTTGTTCCCCAATTAAGGCTATGGATGAAAGGTAGGATTGTTTGGACGGGGCACCACAAGGGCGATCTTACCACCCCATTTTGGTTATTTAAAAGCAATGAAATTCAACACCAGTACTGTGCTGTTGATGACCATAATTTTCCGCGCCACAGATAACAGTCTTTCAGTTTCCGAAAGTCCGGAACATATTACAAGTACAAACCGTTTCTGTGATAAATATCCGGACATTACCAGCATTGGTATTAAGAGTGAACAAAACACACGAATGTTGATATCTTCCACTTTGAACTAAGTCTCTCGGGCAATGATCACTTATTCAATTAACAGACCATAATCATTTTCATTATACCTAATTTCATTTTATTTTTTCACGTTAGACTCACATCAATTTTAACTCTGCTAATTCCGTTATTGCAGTAATTTGATCAACAATTCTGGTACCAAGAGAGATTCTACCCGTTAACTCAATGACAAATATTTCAATGATAAAAATTGAAAACATTTAAATTTCGAAATAGTTATTTTGGGGTCCAATCATTTCAAATTGAAGAGAATTTGTGGTATTTATTTATTATCATGTTAGATTATATCAGTGGGTTCCTTAGCAACAGAATTCAAACAGTTCTCACAGACTTGGTAATCTACTCTTAGTTCCAACAACCCCTAACGTCCTTGTGCTTCTCTTCTGTTTCTTATGTTTTGTTTGTATTGTTGTCCGTGCAGGTGTTTTGTTTCTCCGTATTGTGTTGTAAGCCGGCGCGTTAGTTTGCCCGTGATCGATGTCAACAAGAAGATATCGCCAGGCGTACTTTTCAGACGCTCGTCGACGGTTTCACAGACGTAGTAAGTGAGACGTGTGGGGCATTGTTGGTCTACGGTGGCGGGCAATCGGGACTCTCGGGGGCTCTAGCTGAGGGTGGAAATAACCTAGCATTATTATAATCTAGAAATCAAATTCAAATTCAAAAATTGTTTTATTCTATACATAAGAAATTACTGTGCAGTTTTAAGAAATTAATGGTTTTCATTTTTTTACATTGGTCACACTTGGTTACATAGTTTACATTACTAAACACACTTTTGGTAGATAGATTAAGGCAAAAAATAAAGCAAACAAGAATATTGTGTTCCTGAATGTATGGTAAGATCCAGTTTAATAAATAATAAATGTAATTGCAGTCATGTAGCAGTGTTTGATATTAGATAGAGGGAAAAATGTATAGAAGACCGCGTAACAAAACAATCTCTTGTCTGCGGGCTGACACGAGTGAAATGTTGACTAATTTACAATATATTGGTGACTGTCTCCAATTATACTGGCCATGGATTTTTCTTCATTTATATTGTATATTTATTTATATTCATTTAAATTTATTTGTATTGACTTATATTGTATAATTTCCTCACCTATCTCCGTACTCTGTGTGTACGGTATATGATTTGCAAATACTCTGTCAGATGTATTTTAAACACAGTGTAACCTCTATCCATCGTGACTCGAGGGACCAGGAAACATGAAGCAATCCGTGTAGGAGAGTTTAACATAGCTCCAATGGGAGAAAGGCTGGACACAACGAAGGATAGAAGCAGGGAAACGATGTTCAGAGGTTTCAACATAGGCCTAATTGCTATGTCATGTCAAATAGCTGACTTATATATTGTATCATTTTAACACCGATCTTCGTACTTCAAAGATACAATTTGCTAGTAATTTTTTTATTGTGTTTCAAATAGCTCTTGATGGATTATTCCCAAGGCATTTGTCCGAGCTTGTTTGAACGTGTGTGTGTGCGTGTGTGTGTGCGTGTGCGTGTGGATACATTCTGTTCATTGTTGTTTCACAGCTTTAGACTCAGTCGGTGATGGTTCATCTTTTGTCTTCCATTTGTTATAAATTAGGAATGACTGCATGGTGAATGAATGAATGATGAATGAATGGAATATATACGGTAGGTATGTGAAGATGACGCTAGTGAAACTACAGTACTGCATGTAACTACTCTAACTACTGTATTTCTTCTATAAACATGACACCTTGAATGATTTATATATACCGTATTTGATAACAGTATGAAATTTAACTTCTGCTTCTATTTTATGTGTTACTTTTATGAAGGAAGAATTCAATGCTTTTTAGAGCCCAGGCATTTCATTTTAATAATGACCAACTATTGAAGCTGATATTCCAAGTAGGCTGTATTACTTTCATCAAATTATATTGAAATTAAATTTCTCATGAAATCAAATTGAGTCATCTCGAAGTATTTATATAATTTGATTTTGTGGTGTAAATTTATGTAAATTCCACATAATTTTATATAATATGCAATATTGACGAAATCGATACTTGTAAAGATTCATTCCATGAGATAATGTTCACATCGGTGTTTGTTCATTCACAATCATGAAGTAAATAATTACCATTATTATTAGATGAGCGTAACGAACATTTAGTGAAAAAAATTGGGCTTTGTTTTCGTGTTTTTTTTTTTTTTTTTTTTTTCTTGTGATTTTGTGCGTCATATAGGTCAGGAAAGAATACCGAAACTTTCTCTGCATATCAGGGTTACACCAGAAAAGGCTGTGATCATTTATCAAAAAAAATCCGTCGGACATTTTTCTCGAAAAAAAAAAAAGTCGCAAAGTTTGTACAATCCCCATAAAAGTAACCCATAGGCAAAACAGGTAGTTGATGAACGTGCGTTGTGTTTCAGCCTGTACTGGGACTACGCGATGAACGTGCGAGTGGACGAGATCGTATACGTGCACTGCCACCAACAGGCAGACAGCGGGGGAACCGTGGTGCTTGTCGGACAGGACGGGGTGCAACGACCTCCCATACACTTCCCCCGCGGCGGCCACCTCCTGGCCTTCCTGTCCTGCCTCGAGACGGGCCTCCTCCCCCGGGGGCAGCTCGACCCGCCCCTCTGGTCGCAGCGCGGCAAGGGTCAGTTCTAACAATACTACTTATTCATATTGGGCTTAACGACGCACTGTACTGAGGACCATGATCTATTGGTGTTGTTGATTTATATATGAGGTGAAAGGTTATTTTATCAGGTGTTTTTGGATAGTGGGAAGGAGTCGGTCGTGGCCTGTTGTTAAGGACCATCCCAGTATCAACCTGAACGACAGAGGGAAACCTCTGTCAGGATGGTCGACCATGGCGGGAATCGAACCCCGGTCTCCTGAATGGCGGTTCAGTGTGTTAACCGCTCAGCCACTCATCTCAATTTATTGCCCAACTTGTCTTGATGGTTTAGTGAAGAATAATTGATCGATTCATAAATTGAAATAATTGGTTACAACAGAATATTATAGAATAATACATGTATTTGTATATTCTTATTTATACATTAAACCGTTGACTCTCTTCCGAGGTGATTGGTACAAAGTCCATGACTAGAAATATGAATACAAATATTACAATACAATGAAGATTTGCACAAGTTTATCACAACGATTTTACCTCATAGTCAAGATTAGTTTTAGGACAAAATCAAGAACATCATATAACTAATGAAAAATAGTAAAGGATAATATATATATATATATTTTTTTCATTCTCATCCAATAAAATTACATCAATACAAAATATGTTTCACTCTTGAGTGTCCACAAAACCCACTGAAGGTTTAACTGTGGAATAAACTAATAATTCTCTCTTCAAAGAGCTCATCTTCTTTTACATGAATAAATAATTCCCAGAAGTCACGTTTAACTAGAGAACTCACATCAAATAACAATACAATAAAAATGATATTGATAATAAAAACAATATTCCTAGTAATAATAATAATAATGAATAACAGTCCGATACAGGAGTATCTGAGTATATATAAAGAGCTAGGGCGCCTACGTAATAAGTATAGATCTATGCAGTGTTGGATCAGAAGCTGATTAAAAGAAACACAGAATATAGCTATGATACGGTAGTGATTGTAAGGACAGTTGGTAATGGGATGAAGCGTAACGCTGTGATGTTGAGTGAGCTCGGTGCGATTGCGCTGATTGAGAGACTGACGTTGTGTTGTCGTGTTGGCAGGCAAGGTGTTCCCCCGGCTGCGTCGCAAGGGGCGGCCGATGCCGACCATACTGGACGAGGACAGCGAGGAGGAGTCGACGGACTACGTCTTCCGTATCGTAGACAAGGCTCGACACGAGGACTTCCGTGAGTCAAACTTAACGTACCGACTACAGGTGCTAACGCTGGGGCACTGACCGGAATCTCCAGCCATCGTTTCCTATTCAAGAAAGAGAATTTACCCACATCTAGTCATAAAGGGGGCTGGATTAGATGGCGGTAAATTCTCTCTCTTGAATAGGACAGGTAGGGACTGGAGTGGGTTTAGGCACGGTATTACCAAGTCCAGTTGGTCTTTATCTGACAGTTCAAACTTGTTATCACCATGGTTACCTATGCTATTTGTTTTCACCAACTCTCAGATAAATACTAACTAGTCTTGGTAATACTGGGCCTTAGTAGAAGTGTTTTTGAAGGGGATGAAATTAGGTTAAAGTTATTCCGTCAGAGGGTTAGGGAGGTGGTGGGATAGGGTAGTTAGGGAACTTGCCACTGCGCATTTATGTGCAATTGCAAGAGTTGAATGATAATAATAATAATAAAGGGACCAGGATTTTTTTCTTCATTTGCTATTTAAAACTCATTTTATTCCTATCTTCTAGACACTTTACAATTTTTATTTTCATTAATCCTCTCCGCCCGTTTTCACACCTTCTTCTTGAGAAGACACGCCAAGGCCACGAGGTTTACTCTTGGCAGTATTCGTATTCTTCAGTATTCAGTATAAGTTATTCGTATTCGTATCTTCAGGCGACTGTCCTAAAAACCAACTGTGCTAGCAATAAAGTGACCTGAAACCACAGTATATTCAGCATAGCGCAGTAGCGTCACTTGGGTAGCCGTGCTTGCAGCTAAAACATGACAGCTTTGTCAAGTTGCTTCTGGTGTATAGTCACGGAAACACACGTAGTTGCGCATGCATTGGTGTTGCCCCTAGCAACCACATGCATCTGTAGATGTAAACAATATTTAAGCGAGCGCAAATTGGTAGGTTATTTTGATACAACTATGGCGGGAGGGAGTTGAGTGCGGGATAGTCAACCGAGGAGAAAAATGGGAAGAAGTGGAAAACGAGAGATGATGGGAGAATAGAGAACGGTGGAGGGAACTCATAGAAAGAGGAGGAGGAAGAAGTCGGAACCGACAGGAACCGTTGATATAAGAAGTCTGCCCTGGAACAACCCTTGGCCCAATTCAATTGGTTATCTGGGTTTGAGAGATGTATATCCAGTATATTACTTCATGAGTATTGCTACTGGTGACTGTTGTTGTTGCAGTGGCGGGCCAGGAGCTGATGGACGGGGGGCCGCTGGAGCCGGGGGGGCTGCAACAGCTCCAGTCCCGCGTGCGCGCGCACCTCATCTCCTCCTCCACAGCCAGCTCCACCTCGTCTAGCAAGTCTCTGAGTCAAGACGTGTGTAGCAGCGCCAGCGACCTGCCTGACAGTCCCAGGCAGCCGCTACACAAGACTCACCCCACGCTGGCCACCGGGTAACTATCTCTCTCTCTCTCTCTCTCTCTCTCTCTCTCTCTCTCTCTCTCTCTCTCTCTCTCTCTCTCTCTCTCTCTCTCTCTCTCTCTCTCTCTCTCTCTCTCTCTCTCTCTCTCTCTCTCTCTCTCTCTCTCTCTCTCTCTCTCTCTCTCTCTCTCTCTCTATAATATATGTAATTCTCCCTCTTGTGAAACATTGAATAATACTGTGCGTGTGCACAGAATGTCATAGTCGTAACTAATAACTAAAACTCCCGATTAAAAGTAACAAATGCAAAGTAAAAGTGTAGGCCCGCTATCAAAAGTTATATACAGTGAATATATATTATATATTTATAAAGACATTCATATATTCATGTCTTGTGAAGGTGTGTTGTAAAAGAAGCGTGCCGATGTAATGCAGCATGTTGTGCCTGTGTTGCAGGGAGTCTGTGCAGCTTGTGTGCGCCACGATGAAGCGTCAGATCATCTCTCGCGCGTTCTACGGCTGGCTGGCGTACTGCCGCCACCTGTCCACGGTCCGCACGCACCTGTCGGCCCTGGTCAACCCCCTCATCACCCCCCCGGGCCAGGCTGACGGGCTCACACGCCGCCGCTGGGATCAGCTGATCGCAGGCGGCTCTCTCTCCGACCAGGCCGAGATGTTTAGGCTCACGTACTTCGGGGGCGTGGACCACGACGTGCGCAAGGAGGTGAGGCGGACAGGCAGACAGGCAGACAGGCGGACAGGTGGGCAGTAGACAGGCGGACAGTAGACAGTAGACAGTAGACAGTAGACAGGCAGGCAGGCAGGCAGGTGGGCAGGTAGACAGGTGGGCAGGTAGACAGGCAGGCAGGTAGACAGGCAGACAGTAGACAGGCGGACAGTAGACAGGCAGACAGTAGACAGGCGGACAGTAGACAGTAGACAGTAGACAGTAGACAGGCAGACAGGTGGGCAGGTAGACAGGTGGGCAGGTAGACAATAGACAGGCAGACAGTAGACAGTAGACAGTAGACAGGCAGACAGGTGGGCAGGTAGACAGGTGGGCAGGTAGACAGTAGACAGGCAGACAGTAGACAGTAGACAGTAGACAGTAGACAGTAGACAGGCAGACAGGTGGGCAGGTAGACAGGCGGTCAGTAGACAGGTAGAAATAAAAGGAAATGCAATACAGTGAAACCTCTATCCATCGTTTTTCAAGGAACCAGGAAAATAAAACCATCCAGGAAAATTTAACATTGATTATATCAGAGTGGGGTTCAACAAAATGAATGATAGAAGCAGGAAACAATGGATCCGGGAACGATGCGTAGAGGTTTCACGTATTCTCAAGGGAAATTACATGTCCACTGTGTTTAGATAGATCGAGCACTTGATAGACTTGATGGGATTTTCTTCATTTTTTTGCAATCACGCAATATTTGTGACTAAAAAACCTTAACTGCAGAAAATCGCGAAAAACACAACTTTTGCAACAATTCACGAACATTACAATAGGTTTTTTGAACTCAGGAGGACCTGAAAAGTCAATATATTCTAGAAGAAAACACTTTGCGTTCATCGTTTAAATACCAAATGCCTCTTGTTGTAACTATTCAAGTGATATGTGAAGGTGATTGAGTGTGGGTGTGTTTGTCCCAGGCGTGGCCGTACCTGCTGGGGCACTACGGCGCGGCCAGCACGGCAGAGGACCGCGCGGCGCAAGACGTCAAGACGCGCCAGGGCTACGAGACCACCATGTCCGAGTGGCTGGCCGTAGAGGCCATCGTCAGGCAGCGGGACAAGGAGACCATGGCTGCCAACCTGGCCAAGCTGTCCTCCGAGAGCACGAGCGGGGGGGATCAGCCCCCTCCTCCCGCCACGCTGGCCAGGGAGCTGAGCAACGACGTGAGTTCAGACCACTTGTCACCTGTCGTTGGAATAGCCTAGTTCGACAATCAAGAACTCGGGAGTTGTAGGAATAGAGTATTTAGTTTTAGGTTTGGTAGCGCCGCCCTCGGTAGCTCAGTCAGCTGAGGCACTGCTCCAGTAACTGAAGTCTCCGTTGGGCGTGGATTCCAGTCACGCATAAGGAATGGGTTTTTTGTAAACATCCTTTCACTTATCATCACTCCATAGTTCCATAATCACCTGCTCATTCGTACCCCCGTATAACCCAGCTGTACGAATGAGCAGGTGATTATGGAACTATGGAGTGATGATAATTAAGTGTATAACGTCTTAGTGGATAGTTTAGTCGTAGTTTCATACATCGAGGTGTTCCCATCTAAATTTCACTTGCTCTTTTATACACTACTTACCTTTTTGGTCAGCAAATTATTTTGAAGGCGCTAAATGACCTCGCTGTCGATGCGCCTTAAAACCCTAATATTCATTCATTCAAGTGAAATGACTTCACAAAAACCCATGCCTTATGCGGGACACCGAACCCACACCCAACGGTGGCTTTAGTCTATAAAGCAGTGCCTTAGCTGACTGAACTACGAAGAGAGCATGCACCCACACCATTTAATTCAATATCTCACATCTTTCACGTCATGTTGACGCGGGGCTTGTACCGGCATCTAGGAGATGGATTCAGAAATTACTGTTAATTGTTCTTTTGCCCATAAAATAATCTAATATATATATATAGAAGAATAATACTATAGAGTCAGGCATTAACTCAAAACATCACAGGTTTTATGTTTCAAATTCAAGAGTCTGTGAACACTGAATAACAGCGGTAACGGCAAGGTTATTATTATTATTACTGTCAAGGTTATTATTTAACACATCAAGTACAACAATATGTCAATATAATAGAACCATCTGTTCCTGCTGTAGAGCCTGAATGTCACAAGTATCTTGACTCGCTAATCTGGCTGTCAAGTGGTTAACGGCGCAGTGCGCTGATGACTGAGATCTATTGGCGTCAGTTAACGGTGACCGAGACGAGGTGTTGCAGGTGTTTGAGGACAACGTGAGCATGGAGTCGGACGACAACGACCCGGTGGTCGACCCCGGCGAGGGGGAGGAGGGGGAGGAGGGGGAGGAGGCCCAGCAGAACCTGAAGAACCACCGCCAGGACCTGACCAACGGCACGACGGGTCCCCACAGCCCCGACATCACCCAGGAGAACCACAGGGTGAGCCTTCCTCACAATGTCGACACTTGATAGCATTGAGAGGGCACCACGAGGGCAATCTTATTACCCCATAAACAGGGCACCATAAGGGCAATGTTACTACCCCACAGAATAATAAATACACATTCAACTCGCTCGTAGAGGTGTTTGTTTCTCGCAAGCCGCAAAATGGCGAAATGTTGTGCATGATTGGCAGCTTTGTAGTAACGACCCTGCATTCTGTTACAGTGAAACCTCTACGCATCGTTCCCAGATCCATCGTTTTCCTGCTTCTATTATCCACTTCTTATAGCCCCACTCTGATATAATCAATATTACATTTTCCTGCATAGATGGTTTTATCTGCCTGGTCCCTTGAAAAACAATGGATAGAGGTTTCACTGTAGGCCTATTCTAGGATGTGGGAAACTTCCTAGTTTGCAAAGCGGTGTGAAGCTACTGCCAAGACACAGGCTTGTTAACGTTGAGTAACGTATCTCGGTTATATAGATCTGTGATAAGGTTTGCAAAGCGGTGTGAAGCTACTGCCAAGACACAGGCTTGTTAACGTTGAGTAACGTATCTCGGTGATACAGATCTGTGAGTAAGGTTTGCAAAGCGGTGTGAAGCTACTGCAACAGACACGGAACGTATCTGTGTGATGTGAAGCTAGCGTTGTGTTTCAGCTGTGCGCGTCGCCCGACGAGGGTCTGTTTGAGGACGAGGGGGACGAGGGGGAGGTCGTGATCGTCACCACCAACCCCTCGCTAGACAGCGGCACGGCCACCGACCACAACAGCGGCCCGGACAACGGTGAGACCATCCCACCTCCTTCCATCAACCGCAATCTTACATCTGTTTCAAGTAATATACGTCCACGTTAGGAGATTAGTCGGCTCCACTCTTGTGTTACATAGCATATATCGTCCTTCAGGTAACTTGGTCATCATTACTAATATAATCATCAACGCAATCGCTGCTGCCCTCTATCGCACCACGCGTCCAACGTTTAATTACAATTAGATACCGGTACTTAATATCATTCCATCCATAATAACAGAAGTACCGGCACATGTAGCTGAGTGGTTAACGCAGCTCGCTTCATGTGATCCGGGAGGTCAGGGGCTTATCGGACCCGGTTCGAACCCAGCCACCGTCCAGGTTTTTTTTGTGGTTTCCCTCTGTAGTATAGGTTCATGCCGAGATGGTTACTATACAGACCACGACCGCTTCCTTTCCACTATCCTTTCCGATACGTAAAAAACCTTCATCTCACCATCCCATTATCTCATCAATCATTCATCCGACACCAATAGATCTTGAGTATCATTATAGTGCGTCGTTAGAACCCAATATAAAAAAGAAAGATAGACGTGTAAATACATATTGACCGAATTCTCCACGCAGCTTTCCTTGTGTGTATGCTGAAGTCACTGTTGTACAATGTATCTCGCACGAGCAGGAAGAGACAACCGTACGCGACCAAGTGAACGTTGGGGATCACAGTTCAATCTGGACTTCAGTCACCACGCGGTGCTGGACGATCCAACCAGCGGTTGAGCCTCGTGTTTCCCAGCTCTGGAGAGAGTATGCTTCAGTAATCAGCAACAGTTGTTTTTCAGGATTTTTATTCATATTTCAACATCTAGATATAAGTACATGTTTGTAGACTCGCATGGTCACGAAAAGTTGACTTGTCTCGGGTCTACTCGAGATTTTTTTCAACAGTTGCGTATAATGATGATAATAATAATAATTTGTATTATCGGAGACTGTACGAAAAGTATGATATATGTCATGAATTACATAGTATAAATATAAAAACACATTGTTTAAGAATAGCTGGAAGCTCAAAAATCGTCAACAGAGTAGAAAGCATTTTCACACAACAGTTTCTTTACTCTAGTTTCAAATATAGGAATGCTGGAAATTGATTTGATATCTATTGGTAGGTTGTTATAGAAGCGTGACATTGAATATTGTGGTCCTTTCCTAAACAGCATGAGCCCATCTTTGACCCTTCGGTGTGACGGCCAACAAGACGTAACCAATGCTGAATGTATGGTTTTCCCTGGTCTCTTGTGAGCCGGTAGAGGTTGAAAGTCTTCTGATTGTGCGTTGTGTTCCAGCGGATCTGGTGTCGGCAGACAAGGAGTGCGGCACGCTGACAGTGCGGGAGGAGGGTGCGGAGACGACCGGAGGCTCCAGGTCCAACTGTATCTCTCCAGCCAGCTCACAGGGAGGAGTCTATTCCGTAAGTCACTTGTGTCGGCCGCTATCAACTCCTTATTCGTCAATACAAATAGGATCAAAAGTAGAAAACATTCATCTGAAATCTACATTTGTGTTGTACGTGAAGGCTATGTATTATTCCTTAGTATATTAATAATAAGAGTATGTTAATACTGTGACAGGCATTACATGATCCTGTGTCTGAACAGGAACACAATCAGATGTCTACGTCAGGACTCTAAGAGTGTGTTAATACCGTGACAGGCATTACTTGATCCTGTGTCTGAACAGGAACACAATCAGATGTCTACGTCTTGACTCGGAAGAAGATCCGGGTCCTGGACCGGGACAAATAGATCAGGCCTAATTACAATTTCTGGACTTGAGATGATGATAAACTACCGTAGTTTTGTGTGAGGCTAGGACAGTGACTAGTGTGAGTGTTGAACGTGTTGAACGTGTTTCAGCTGGAGCTGCTGGAGACGTTTGGGCTGAACGTGCACCGGATAGACAAGGACGTTCAGCGCTGCGATCGCAACTACTGGTACTTCACCAGCGACAACCTGGAGAAGCTGCGGAACATCATGTGCACGTGAGTACCCCCTCCCCCCCCCTTGACTAGAGTACCCTCCCTCCCCCCCTCCCCCTGGCTAGAGTACCCCTCCCTCCTCACCTCGTTGCTCTCTCGCTGTATTACAACGGGGATTGAAAACTGAAACTCACTTGGGAACTTCTCATTTCGGGGCTCCGTGTATCTCTAGGTTGCGTTCATCAGCTGTTGTGTATGGTGGGTTGCGTTGTGTACGGTGGGTTGCGTTGTGTTGACAGGTACGTGTGGGAGCACCTGGAGGTAGGCTACATGCAGGGCATGTGTGACCTGGTGGCGCCCCTGCTGGTGGTGTTTGACGACGAGGGAACCACGTACGCCTGCTTCTGTCACCTCATGGAGCGCATGGGGGCCAACTTCCCTAACGGAGGAGCGATGGACAATCACTTTGCAAACCTCAGGTCAGCAACAAAAGCCTTCTTTATTATTCGCAGTATAGGCCTGCCGAATTTTACAAAAATCAGATCAGCCATTTTGATGAAAAAAATTATAATGTAATTTTGTTTACATGAATCAAAGTAGCTACCGTTATTGACAAACCAATGCGTTTTGTGTGTGTTGCATGAGACCGGGACGTCTGATGGTCCGGGAAGTGATGCATTGTGTTTGTTCCCAGGTCCCTGATCCAGATCCTGGACAGTGAGATGTTCGAGCTGATGCATCAAAACGGAGACTACACGCACTTCTACTTCTGCTACCGTTGGTTCCTGCTGGACTTCAAGCGAGGTAAACAACTTGTCTCTTAGCCGGTCTTTAAACGGGACAGAAAGTGACCAATGGGAGGCCAGGATTTGTGACGTCATGACTCTGTTACCAACCCGTGCTGTGATATAATAAAGTAGCGGAACACAAAGCACATGACGCTGTGACGTTACTGTTAGTGTGGCTGCTTCACATTCTTATGGTTCTTGGTTCGACTCTCGACGCAGTTTCTTTCTTTTTCAAACTAAATAACTATTGAATACCGTATTAAATGTTGTCTCGAGGTCAGGATTATGGTTAAAGTTTTTTCTTTCAATTTGGCCACAGAAACAGAAATATCCACACACATTAGTCGCGCCGACCAAGTCTAGCATTTAGCATCTAGACAGCACTACGTCGTGTGGTCATGGGACGTACTGACATCTACGAGATGGATTGACAAATTAGTAGTAATTCCTTTCAACAGAATACGCTAATGTATTGAGAATAATATAATATAATCAGCTGTCATTTCAGAACCTTGTTCTAGGCTTTCCCTCCTTGCATGTATTGAACTGACAAGCCTCTGAATGCTCGTATTGTATCCACTATCATCCCGACGACTGGTGCATAATACAAGCATTGTCAGATTATACGTTACATAGAGCACACTCCTGAAGCAGTGGAACCGCTTTTATACGTTCTTCAGGGGACCAGACTAGAAATATGTATTAACGTTATAAACGTATTAATGAAACTATTTAATATGTGGCGCACATAGGTTGGATAAAAAAATAAAACGTAATTGATGAGCATAGCGAAGTCTCCATCCCACTCTTATAGGGCTTTGTCTGTGTGTTTTTTTTTTTTTTTTTTTTTTTTTGTAAGCACTCCACAGGTTGCAAGGGTTGACTGATCAACATGAAACTTTTTTTGTACACGCAAACTCATCCAACTTAGAACTGTATAGTTTTTGGGATGAATCGGTTGGACCGATTTTGAGAATCATCATCTCAAAGTTTCTAAAAATCCCATAAGATTTGGCTGGCCGGAAAATGTTGAAAAATAAAATCTCTCCAAATGGGATGGTATTTTCTCTAAATGTGTATACATGGATTTTACACATTATTACGATTTTTTAAGCAATTCTGATCAGTCGTTTTGAAGAAAAAAAATAAAATGACTGATAATATTCATGAAATATATCATAAAAATTGTGACAGAATTAAGTTGTCGAGATTCACTGCTTTCTAGATTCAAGAGTTGACCAACAATGAAGTATTTTTTATATGCGTCAAGGTGTGTAGAATACCAGAGTCAATGAAGTGGCAAGAGTAGAACTACTTTAACGACTTTAATAGCTTATTCAGATATCAAGGTGTGTAGAATACCAGAGTCGATAAAGTAGCAAGGGTAGAACTACTTCAAGGACTTTTATACCTTATTCAGATATCTCGCTCATCTTACAACGCATATTTCGCGTTCGACTAGTAAATGTATAAACGAGAAACTTATAACAGAGGTTCTTATAAATTGATAGCAAGATATTTATATATATTTTTAATAACATCAAAACTTGATACAGAGTCATTGTTCCCCAATTAAGGCTATGGATGAAAGATAGGATCGTTAGGACGGGGCACCACAAGGGCGATCTCACCACCCCAAGATATGCAAGATATGATACAAAAGAATAGGAATACGTGAATACAAAGCCATTAACAGGTGATAGGGTCGTGATCAGTCACGGACATGAAATAGTAAAACTATTCACAGCCTTCTTTATCAAATCTATTGTTTTACATATCGAGTTTAATAATATATCAATGTAGAATTAACCATTTGTTTCTGCTATAAATGTTATGAGAGGCCGCATAAACACAAGTATCTGTGCAATGTGACGTGACAATAACCTGGCTGCCAAGTTAAGTTCTATATTTTCTCTATTCGTTTTTCAAGAGACCAGGAAAATAAAACCATCCATGCAGGAAAATTCAACATTGATCATATGGGAGTGAGGTGAGAAAAAATGAATGATCCAAGCAGGAAAACGATGCATAGAGGTTCCGCAGTATCGTCTGAACGCTTGTCACCGTGGTTACCGTGGTGTTTGTTTGGCAGAGCTGCTGTACGACGACGTGTTCAGCACGTGGGAGACGATCTGGGCGGCTAAACACGTTGCGTCCGGCAACTTTGTGTTGTTCATAGCGCTGGCGCTCGTAGAGACGTACCGCGAGATCATCCTCAACAACAGCATGGACTTCACGGACATCATCAAGTTCTTCAACGGTAACCACCCTCTACCTTCTATACAACCTTTTACAAGGATCATTTTATCTCAGTCATTAGTCATTTAAAATACATAAATTCACAATTACCCACTTATGTGTATGGTTATTGTAGTGTATTTAGACAGTAGTTGGTAGCCCTGCGCTAGCTAGAAGAAGCTATTGTGCGCCTAGGACGACTCGTGACACTTCTGTATGTTGAGGACTTTATCATGTGTAATAAAGACTATTAAATACTCCAATACTGACCTTCAAGTATTACAATTGGCGACGAGGTAAACTGGCAGTAGAACGAGACTAAATTCGGGCAAGTAAGATTAAATTCGGCTCCAAAAAAGCGAGATTAAATTCGGTTAGGCCTAGCCTAGGAAATTGTTGCACAATGGCGGACAGAAAAGAAGGCTTGCAAAACTTCGACCCACGGGGAGACGACGCGTCTGTTGCCGAAAGATGGCGACGATGGGTGAGGAGTTTTGAGATTTATGTGGGTTCTAAAGGCATTACAGACCCTAATACAAAAAAGTTTAAACTATTGCACATGGCAGGCGAAGATGTGCAGAATATTTGGCATACCTTTCCAAGCCCAGTGGGCGGAGCCGACGACTCGGTTACGGTCAGTGTTTATGATGCCTGCATTTCGTCATTAAACAGCCATTTTGACGAAAAAGCCAGCTACACATACGTACGTTACAATTTTCGTCGACTCGAAATGGAGGAAAGCGAAACCGTACATCAATTCTTAACAAGGTTAAAAAGCGAAAGTGTCAATTGCGATTTCGGAAATTACAGTGAAGAAAAGGCACTGATAGACCAGTTGGTAACTAAGTGTAACTCAAGCGAGTTAAGGATGAAATTACTTGAAAAGGGGGATAATTTGACATTATCAATGGCAAGAGAAATTGCACGAAGTCTGGAAAGTTCACAGAACCAAGCGGCAGCAATGGAGGGAAAGAATGCCAGTGTTGCCAAGCTGAATTTTCAGAAAACCGTAAAGCCTAGTTGGCCAAACCATCAGAGCAAATGTTATCGTTGTGGTTACACAGGACATTTTGCCAAAGACGAAAACTGTCCCGCAAAGGAAAAGAAATGTACACAGTGTGGGAGGAAAGGACATTTTAAACAGTGTTGCAATTCCAAGGATCGTGAGGACGAAAAATCCTTTGATAAGGGCAAGACAGGAAAAGACAGGTCAAGAGTAAGACAACTCGATACAGATGAAGAGGAAGAAGAAGATGGCTACTCCTTCTCAGTCAGTCGAACTCATTATGGTGTAAATGCAATAATGGCTGCAGAAGAGATGATCAAGGCTAAGGTAGGCGGAGTTAACTTACACTTATTGATTGACTCGGGAGCTTCATGTAACATACTTGACCAAGAAACCTGGGAAATCATCTTGGCTGTGGTTGTACTCTTCATTACGGCCACTTCAAAGAATATTTTCGCATATGGAAGCGACTCACCACTCGAGCTGTTGGGCAAGTTCGACACACTCATCGAATTAGCAAATGGAAGCCGTCAACAGTTATGTTTCTACGTAGCGTCCGGAAAAGGAACTCCAATTCTGGGTAAAGAGACTGCCACGAATCTGGGAATTCTAAGACTTGGGCTACCGTCAGAGACAGCGATGAGTTTGAACGAGAAGAAAGTTCCTCGCGAACTTTGCGAATATCAGAAGAAATACCCTAGAGTTTTTGAGGGGTTAGGAAGATTGAAGGATGTCAACATTAAACTACGTGTGAAGAATGACGTACAACCAGTGGCACAGCCAGCGAGAAAAGTACCACATCAGCTTCGAGGAAAACTCAACGAGAAGATGCAAGAATGGTTAAAAGATGATATCATTTAAAAGGTCCAAGATGCAACACCATGGGTCTCACCGCTAGTTCTAAGTACAAAAAAGTCTGGAGGTCTGCGACCATGCGTTGATATGCGAGAGGCAAATACAGCTATTGTTCGAGAGCGACATCCGATACCTTCATTCGAGGATGACATCGCAGCAATGCACGCAAGTACCGTATTCAGTGTATTGGATCTCAAGTCAGCATTTCTACAGTTGGGATTAGACAAAGATTCCAGAGAGATTACAACATTCTCAACACACGAGGGAACGTACAGGTTCAAGAGGTTATTTTTCGGGATCAACTGTGCTCCAGAAATATTCCAAAGGGTTATGGAGGACACCATTACAGGATGCGCCGGAGTACGGGCATACATCGACGACCTTATTGTTTTTGGTCGAAATCGCAAAGAACATGATGAGCGATTGAATGAGCTATTCCAAGTCTTGGAGGAAAAGGGCCTGACACTCAATGCCGATAAATGTGTAATAGGTCAGCACAAAGTAATTTACAGGGGACACATGTTCTCCAGTGAAGGAGTAAAACCACTGGACGACAGAATATCGAGTATTCTACAATGCCGAGCACCACAGTGCCGAAGCGAGCTGGAAAGTTTCCTGGGTTTAGTAGGATACAACTCGCGATTCATCAAGAACTACTCGACCCTGACACATCCGTTACGGGAATTAACCAAGAAAGAAGTAACTTATGTTTGGGGAGAGAAACAAGAGAAAGCATTCAACTTACTGAAAGAGCATCTTCAAGACGTCTCGGGTCTGGGATTTTACAATCCAGCTGCAGAAACGTTTATTACAGCAGATGCAAGCCCATATGGTCTGGGAGCTGTTCTAGTACAGTCAACTGCAGAGGGACCAAGAGTTATTGAATATGCTAGTCGCGCTTTGACATCAGCAGAGATGAACTATAGCACGGTAGAAAAAGAAGCGTTAGGTCTAGTTTGGGCCTGTGAACGATTTGAGTATTACATCAGAGGGGGTCGGTTCAAACTGATCAGCGATCACCTTCCTCTACAGTTTATTTTTGGGCCTAGATCCAAACCCTGTGCCCGGATCGAACGCTGGGTCTTGCGGCTTCAAGGATTTGATTATGAAGTAGTCTACAGACCAGGCAAAACCAATATTGCTGATCCGCTATCACGACTTCTACCAAAAGACCTTAAGCCACCCAAGGAAGGGGAAGACGAACTTTATGTCAGGTGGATAGCTCAGCAAGCAGTCCCAAAAGCTATGACAATTGACGAAGTGCAAACAGAGTCAATAAAAGATCCCAAACTCCAGATGTTACGTCAGTCAATACAACTAGGAGATTGGCCAGTACAACTGAAGAGGTATGAACTCGTCAAGGTAGAGCTCTGTGTGGTAGATAATGTCGTTCTTCGAGGAACTCGTATCATCTTACCTCAGAATCTACGCAGACAAGCTATGGGGATCGCCCATGAGGGTCACCCAGGAATTGTAAAAATGAAACATCGACTCCGCTCCAAGCTTTGGTGGCCGGACATCGATGCTCAAACAGAACGTTTCGTGAAATCTTGTCATGGATGCCAATTGGTTGCGAGACCGAACTCTGTGGAACCTATTACCCGTACTGAGCTCCCTTCCAAACCGTGGCAACACCTAGCACTAGATTTCCTTGGTCCTATAAATGGTTCCAGCCTGTTAGTCGTAATCGATTACTACAGCCGATACTTTGAAGTGGCCGTAATGAAGAGTACAACCACAGCCAAGATGATTTCCCACCTAGATCAAATGTTTGCCAGACATGGCATACCGGTTTCAGTGACTTCGGATAATGGACCACAGTTTATCAGTCAAGAGTGGGAAGACTTCCTATCAACGAATGGCATTAGAGTTCACCATACTACTCCACTGTGGCCTCAAGCTAACGGAGAAGTAGAACGCCAAAACAGTGGACTCCTGAAAAGAATGAGGATCGCACACGCCGAAGGCCGCGACTGGAAGTATGACTTACAGAAATATCTATTAATGTATCGATCGACTCCGCATACAGTAACCGGAGTAAGTCCAGCTGAGATGTTGTTTAATCGTAAGATAAGGACCAAACTTCCAGAGATGGACGAGATTCTCAACGACGGAGAAGTACGCGATCGAGATCTATTCCATAAGGCTTCGGGGAAAACGTATACCGATTCGAAGAGCCGAGCTACTGACTCAGAGATTCGTGTTGGCGATGCTGTCCTGGTAAAGCAGACACCAACACATAAGCTCATGACACGTTTCTCCCCTGAACCGATGCAAGTTGTGGAGAAGATTGGCAACAGTGTGGTGATACAGTCACCAGCGGGGGTCAGGTATCGCAGAAACTCTTCATTCCTTAAGAAATTCCTACCAGATCCTACAAGTGATCCTATCATTTCTAATACCAGTAACGATATCCCTACATTCACTCTTGGACAGCAGACGACGGAGATTTCTGAGACCGAAGTTGACCTACCAGCCGACGGAACACAGAGTCGAGCAGCAACGTCAGAGGTTCGCCGTTCCGTCAGGATCAAGCAGAAGCCATTGCTGCTGGATGAATATGAGTTATCTTAATTTTAAATAAGAGACGTCATTGTCCATTTGGATTACTTCATTAGGAATTATTATTTAATCACATTTTGAAGTGTATTATGAGATCTCTTAAAAAAGGGAGATGTAGTGTATTTAGACAGTAGTTGGTAGCCCTGCGCTAGCTAGAAGAAGCTATTGTGCGCCTAGGACGACTCGTGACACTTCTGTATGTTGAGGACTTTATCATGTGTAATAAAGACTATTAAATACTCCAATACTGACCTTCAAGTATTACAGTTATAAGGCTGTACAAGTTTTGAAATACGTTCAACTCAAACTAGACGCATACAAAATGACTATAAAATGAAAACTTTCACTTGTACTTGTGGATATTTATTCAGAGCAACGGATGCTATTTTCAACATACATATTTCTCTAACAGATACACTGACTGACAAGACCAACATATAGATGGATAGTTTATTGTCTTTTTTCTCATTCCTTGACATATAGCTTCAGTGAAACCTCTACGCATCGTTCCCAGATCCATCGTTTTCCTGCTTGTATCATTTATTATTTCTCACCCCACTCCCATATAACCAATGTTGAATTTTCCTGGATGGATCGTTTTCCTGGATGAATTGTTTTCCCGCATGGATAGTTTTCCTGGATGGATGGTTTTATTTTCCTGATCCCCTGAAAAACGATGGATAGAGGTTTCACTGTAATTGATTCATAACTAACTACATGGGATAATAAAGAGAGGCAGAAAAATAGTAGTGATAGTGGTAATAAAGTTCTTATAATGT
Organism: Brachyptera risi; assembly: GCA_964007535.1. Taxonomy (NCBI): domain Eukaryota; kingdom Metazoa; phylum Arthropoda; class Insecta; order Plecoptera; family Taeniopterygidae; genus Brachyptera; species Brachyptera risi. The sequence goes on from OZ023331.1 coordinate 49,944,061, forward strand.
GTCTAAAAACACTATCAGAAACATATTACAAATAACAAGATGATATAATAATAATACTAATACATGTATGGATAATATTCATACGACTAATCAGATAATAATCAGAATGAGACGCAAGCCACATGATACGTTGTATTGTAAATACCCAAACGCCCTCCTAAAAACATGAGTATTAGTAATCAAGCAAGTAGCTAAGTAAAAAGCAGCTTCTCATTTGAATTGGGAACAACTTTCCTTGTTCAATCAGAATACTCTCTCTCTCCTAAACTTTAATATTCATTTTTCTTTTATTTTTCCATTACTTTGCAGTCAATACATACATTGGTGGCAAAGATTCCAAGACTGAACTACATCAGAAATATTGTTTATATAAAAGGACTGACATCTTATTAACACGATTGATAATAAACATCAACTAAAATGTTGATATATTAATAAGTAAAATGTTATAATTATAATTATATATTTTTATTTGTTTTTTTGTCCCTCACACTTCAGTTCTCTTGCTCTTGCCGTAGCAAAGCTTTGAATAATTTAATCACTGTTCTTTATTATATAATATGGTATTCTATTGAACGTCTCGTCCCTCTGATAGATATGTATAATATCAGTAGCACCTCTTCATTGTTGTAACTTTACCGTCTGCATGTTTACCATTCATGATGTTAGTCTCTGATCTTTCACTCATTATTCGTGATAAAACAAGTTATTACACTCAACTTGTACAATGAAGCTCCGTCTTTTCCCAGTCAAAGGTTGACCAAAGCTGTTGAAAATAATAATAAAAAGAAGAAGTATTTTTTGTTAACACTGATATTTTACAGTTGAATTTAAATAACGTAGACTTTAGTATAAGTCACAGTTGAACAAATTAAATTCTTCCGCTCGTGATCGTCTGCACAGTTTAGTGTTGTAATAACCACAAGTGTCAACAAGTCGTGTTTGTAGCGTCGTTGTAGGGAGTTTCACAATATTTTATAATACACCAGATTAACGTCAAATGACTTGGTGTGTATAGAAAAATAGCTTGAGGCTGAAATATATGAATTGGGTGAAAGGGAAAGAAAGAACAGCAGCTTGCCAAGATTTATGAGTAGAGAAAGGCCTACTTATAGTGGAGTGCCCGTAGATAGAACAGAGATTTTTTTTTTTATAACATCGAGACTTGATACAAAATCATTGCTCCCCAATTAAGGCTATGGATGAAAGATAGGATCGATTGGATGGGGCACCACAAGGGCGATCTTACCATCCCATTTTGGTTATTTAAAGTGCACACGAGATTCTGAAGTTTCGGCAATTGCCCTGGGTCACAGTAGAGTAGAGTGTGATGAACTGATGAAGGCTGCTTGCTCAGCTAATAATGTAATCACATCATTTCTCTGTGCAATAATGATTGGCCACGGACAGATTTGCACGTAAGGTTGGCGCCCGTGCCTGTATTGTGAACGTGTTGTGTTACAGAAATGGCCGAGCGCCACGACGCCAAGGTGATACTAAAGCTAGCGCGAGAGTTGGTGCTGCAACTGCAAACACTCATCGAAAACAAATGAGAGAGGCAGTTGAAACTTTGCAACGGCAAATTCATTTTAATTGATAGCGTTAACCACGATTAGCTACTTGGTGAAGTCACGTGGCCAGAGCCGCATTGGTTTGTGAAATTATTGTGTGAATCTTGATGACAGTTTAAAGGCGTAATAGGCCTTGTTAGAGACTGTCTTCAGACATTTCTTGTACGAACTGCGTCTAAAGATAGATTCGTGGGTAACGCTATTATTAAAAACATCAGCTATTATTTATTAATTCCATATTAAAATTAATATTAAATAATGTATGTATGTTGACAAATTTATTTAACAATTTATTTATATAGTAAATATATATATACATATTATGTAATATAATGGAGTGAGAATCACATTCTAGTTACGAGATGTAACAAAATGTTCCGTAAAGCAGTATTAAAAAGTTATCATAATTGTATCACTCATCAGATTCATATATATTAAAGGAATTTTAAACTATTATTGTGCTAATTATTATTATCATCAAGAAGACATCATGGATCCCTGCAACATCTATTCCATACTACTATTATACATCTCTACAGCTACTCCATTCATGCGCATTTACACGACTGCTACTATCTTCTTGCTCAGCATTTAGCAATGCAAAGCAAATACCATAGAAATACTTCCATTTGAGATCTACGAGGACTTTTCATGTGGGTTATGCTAAAAGTAGTTACTCGATGGCTCAATCAGTCATAGATGAAGGGAATACTCAGTGGTTCAACACAATTTGAAATTTGAAAATTTTCAAAATATAACTGGCTGCATGGTGAAAGTTTTCCCCAAAGCTAGGAAAGAAGAAGAAGAATTTATGCACTCTAGAAAGCTGTGAACTTGAAATTTCTTGCCGTCATGATGGTAGGTCCGTACTTCCTAACCGGAAACCAACACCCAGTTTCAAGGAAAAGAAATGGCGTCTTGTCAAGTAACGGTGAGTAGGCCCATATTCCACGTAAATAATTATTTCTGGTTGTATAATGCATTATTGCTGTAAATAATGTTGAATCGGAAGCTAGTGATGAACCAACAATACTACTATCAATAGAGGATATTGCTGCAGAACAATTGACCATACCACAAGAGCATGTACACAATATGTGGGTAGGCCTAGGCTAGAGCCTATTCTTTGTGCATGCGGTGAATGAATAATGCAGCTGCTGTCCTCTTGTTTCTGCCTTTGGTTTTGTTAGAAGAGGGATACATAGGCCCAACTTGTGTTATAACATTGTGGGCATGTTCCTGATATTTAATCCGACCCAGACTTAGTTATGTGCTCGGGAACATTAATTAACTGTAGAGCCAAGCCTAAGCCTATATTTATCGCACACCTGGAGAGAGTCTAGCCAAATCGATCTAAGTTGAAATGGTGAAGATATTTCACATTTATCTCAATAGGCCTATTTGCTTAGGGTATTTGATAGACTAGGAAGGGTTGCTAGGCCTAGGTGATGCCACAGACAAGCCAAATAGGCCTTGTGGGCTCTTGTGTAGAAAACATGTTACTTATTTTATAAGATGTCAATGAAAAACAACAGCAACTTTTTTAAAACTGGACAATAATTATTAGTAAAGCCAATTATTATAAATTGTTTATAAATTAATAGATAGAATTCAATGGAATTGAATCCCACAGTTATAGGTTTTTGGTCTAGATTCACACTTGGACCACATTGTTATTATTATTTGAGAAGTGAAACATTGCTAGTGTACGAGTTTTAAAGCCTTATACACGCCACTAGGGTAAGAGACGGCTAGGCGTAAATCAGACGAGCTCGCGAGGAATCTCACGAGACTGTTTCTTAGCAGGAGAGCAAGACTCTGTCATCGTGAGGACTTCTCGTGGTCAGTCTGCGTCGGCTTGACACGCTGGCTTCTCATTGGCCCACTCCGAGACTCACAAGCAACACGCTGGCTCCCCATTGGCCTACTCCGAGAATAGCAAGCAACACGCTGGCTCCTCATTGGCCCACTCCGAGAATCGCAAGCAACACGCTGGCTCCTCATTGGCCCACTCCGAGAATAGCAAGCAACACGCTGGCTCCTCATTGGCCCACTCCGAGAATCGCAAGCAACACGCTGGCCCCTCATTGGCCCACTCCAAGACTCGCTGCAAGCAACACGCTGACCCCTCATTGACCCCTTCCTGCTGGCTTCTCATTGGCCCACTCCAACGACAGACCTCACACTGCCTCGCTTTATTCACTGGTAAGAATCTGTCAATGTACTCTCAGTAGAACCTTTTCAGTAAGTTCTATTCTTTCATCCCATGCATATACTCCACATGTTGAATAGTTTCTTCAGTGAGTTTTTAGTCTGGTCCTGTACTGAAGAGGTCTAGATACTATTACACTTCCCACCTCGTACATTGGATTAATCTAACCTCACTATCTCCGTCTCCTACCATAAGAGTCTGTTGCACACCTGAGCTAACGTACACGTAATTCTGCTTGTATTTGAAACAAAGTCAGTTTCTTGTATCATTACTAGATTGCTTGGGATCCGTGGGTTCAGAGATTTGGACGGTAAATTGGTACATATTCTCAACATTGGTGGAATGGGGAGTTGGGCCACCAGAAGAGACGGGCAAACCAACGCAACCCTCAGTACATCTTGAAATGTGTGTAGCCTGCAAATCACAGGTCTGACTTATAGGCCTACACGTAAATATTTTCAACAACTTTGAAACTTGATTCGAAATCATTGTTCCCCAAGTGAAAGTAGGAAGGATGGGTAATTCTACTGATTAACGTACCATGGCCAATTTTTGTTCTATGTTTGCGTTTTGGGTGTTTTCTGATAGATCTTGTGTATATCTATGGTGTGTAGTTTGGACATTTTGTATATTGATTGTTTAAATATTTAACTCACTTGAAGTTGATGCTTTGTGATCTGACAAAGATAACAAAGGTGGACAGTAGGTTAGGTTAGGGTCAGGTTGGTGTTCCCCCGCGCGTATACCGCCGGCAGGCGGAACGGAGCTTATATACTTATAAAAAAAATGAAAAAAATGACGTGGTACGTTAATCACTAATCAGTAAATGTACCGAAGGATGACAGTAGGATTTGTTGGACGGAGCATCACAAGGGCGATCTCACCACCCCAAAGAATAGTTGCTAGTGAGATAACTCATTCTACAGACAATAAATCTGGAAGTGAAGATTTCAGGAATAGAAAACAATTCCAACATTCACATTGGAGAGACAAAAATCTTTAATCTTATTATTACCTACTATTTCGAGTTCTTCGTTCTTGTATTTATTTCAATATTGGTAATTTTCATTTCTTTCATAATATAAATATATAATGTGATGTCATAAAATAATACTCGACTACTAACAGGGAGCCTTTTTGCATCACGGCCCCTTCTCAAATGTTTGGTAACGATTAATCCTCCCGATCAATTATAGTATCAACTATTATTGAAGGTGAAAATGCCTCGACAGTTCTTGAGCTTGGTACGGTAGATGATGTGTAAACATTGTTCTGACGTTGGTCACACAAATAAGATTCAAATCATTCCAACTTTCCTACCTGACACCGGCACATGTAGCTCGGTTGCTAACGCGCTCACTTCATGCGGTCCGGGAGGTGAAGGGCATATCGTATCTAGTTCGATCCCTGCCACTGTCCATCTTGACAAGTTTTTTCCTGGTTTCTCTCTGTGGTCTAGGTCCTACAATATAAGCCACAGCTGCTTCCTTCCCACTCCCACTCTAATTACCTGAGAAACCTCCATCTCATCATCCCATCAATCATTCACCCGACGCCAATAGATCTTGGTCATCAGTAAAAAGCATCGTTGAACCCAATATAAATAACTAAATTTCAATTAATTGGCTCTATGTAACTATAGAACTCCATCGTTTTTCAAGGAACCAGGAAAATTTAACATTGATTAGATGGGATGATTAGATTATTAAAAGAATGTCAGTTTGTGATGGGCGGAATGGGATACAAAAATCAACACTAGTTTTTCCTAAATTACCATTCGACTGCTAACTAATCGATGTGAAGACTTAACGAACTTATTTCCTATTGTTGCAGGTTGTCCCAGCTGTTGGACACACGTGGATGAGTGCACTCGTCCCAGCCTGCCGTACGAGACACGCCATGCCGCCGACTTCAGGGTCATGTCGGGGTCAGTTCGTCCGTCGCAGCAATCAACGCTGCGACGTCAGCCAGTCAAGCAAGCAGCTGGTCAAGTCAGCCTGCCGTACGAGACACGCCTTGCCGCCGACTTCAGGATCATGTCGGGGTCAGTTCGTCCATCGCAGCAATCAACGCTGCGACGTCAGCCAGTCAAGCAAGCAGCTGGTCAAGTCAGCCTGCCGTACGAGACACGCCTTGCCGCCGACTTCAGGGTCATGTCGGGGTCAGTTCGTCCATCGCAGCAATCAACGCTGCGACGTCAGCCAGTCAAGCAAGCAGCTGGTCAAGTCAGCCTGCCGTACGAGACACGCCTTGCCGCCGACTTCAGGATCATGTCGGGGTCAGTTCGTCCATCGCAGCAATCAACGCTGTGACTTCAGCCAGCCAAGCAAGCAGCTGGTCAAGTCAGCCTGCTGTGTTGTGATTGGTTGAATGTGGATTGGAACATGAATGGATTGAGACAAGAGTGCAATGATGTGTAAACAAATATATTGTGATTGCATGATTTATTGATACAACTTGTACAGAACAATGAATAAACTGATGAGTTACAATGACTTGATGTGTTCTGACTTGTGACGATCCTGTGGCTCCCAATAACCCAGTGCAGCGCGCAAGGGAGGGGCGGGAGAGACGTGGAGGGGTTGCCGCAGCTTGACCTTGAACCCTTGCGTGCAAGAGAGGCTCATGTAGCTTCCGAGAAAGCTACGCAAGTCTCTCTCACACGGTCGAATACAAGGTCTCCGCCACAACCCCTCCAGCGAATCTTAGATGGTGATTGGACGCATGACAATGTACCCTTGAATGCAAGACAGGCTCATGCGAGTCTATCTCACACGCAAGAGTAGAATGTCTCGCCCAAGAGCCATCCAGACCGTCTCCCCCGCCCCAGCGAGCCTTTTATTCACGTGCTCGGGTGTTGCATCCATTGCTTAAGCTCGAGGAGATGCCTTTCCTGTCGTGGAGCTTTAATCAACTTGGTTTGAGACAACAGGGCTGATCAGACCACACTAGGCTGGCCTACCCGGCTCAGGGATCATTTTACAATAGGCTGAATCACACCTGGGTGCGCGCTGCACTGGGGACAGTTTACCCACATGCCGGTGCATTACCTATCTCGTAGTCGTCGCGATACCTCAAGGAGTGAGTCTTCAAGGTAAGCTGCAGCCTGCAAACAGGAAAGTGATCAAATTATAGTAAATAACTAGCTTCAGATTCAATAAATTACAAAAACTTTACAGGATTATAGTTTACAAAGAGGTACTTTGTGTGCACACCAAATTTGAGACAGATCAAATTTTTTTAAAAAGAAATTTTCCAAGTCATTTTTTGTTCTAAAATCTTTAAATTAAACTCAATTTTGAAACTGAGACCTGATTTAGGTTCTAGTTGTATCACTCCACACATAAATAACTACAGAACTAAGAAATTGAACCAAAAATTTCAAATCACAAAAAAATTGCCAAAATGAGAAGGGTTAGGGACACTAGTTTTTGACCTTTTGCAATTAATTTCTATGAACCGGTTAGACCTACAAGGCTCTAGTATTTTTTATGAGTATAACTTCAGGATCTCTAAATCATCAGCAAATATCGCTACGCTCACCCCAGACGTTTCCGAGAAAAAAGTGTCTGATTTACCAAAAAACAGTAATTTCCAGAGAAGTTTCAGAACAGACTTTTAAAATAATGACATGTGTGGAATTATGTTCGATATTCAGATATAGGAATTAATTCTGGGGTGGAAAATATCTTTCTGTAAAGTTTAGAACCAAAATTAAAGTCAGAAATCAAATTTGAAAAAAGTGAAAAAAATAAATAAATCGTAAATTTTGATTTTGCTAACATTTTGTGGGGCGACAGAAGGACATTTGAAAGAGCTAAATCTGTTGGAATTTCACAACACAAAAATCTTTCCAAGTAATTACAAAGATTCTAAAATTCTATATATGGTCCCATATGACAAATATGCCAAGTCATTTGTTGCTCTAAAATCTTTAAATTCAACTCAATTTTGAAACTGAGACCTGATTTAGGTTCTAGTTTTATCACTCCACACATAAATAACTACAGAACTAAGAAATTGAACCAAAAATTTCAAATCACAAAAAAAATTGCCAAAATGAGAAGGGTAGTGGACACTAGTTTTTGACCTTTGGCAATTAATTTCTACGAACTGGTGATACCTACAAGGCTCTAGTATTTTTTTATGACTATAGTTCCATGATCTTTAAATCGTGTGCAAATTATGCTGAGGTTGTCCCAGCCGTTTCCAAGAAAAAAGTGTGTGAATTACCAAAAAAAGGACATTTCCAGCGAGTTTTCAGAACGGACTTTTGAACGAACGAGATATGCACAATTATGTTTGGGTATTCAGATAGAGGATTTAATTCTAAGCTAGAAAATATATTTCAGTAAATTTTAAGACCAAAATTGAAGTCACAATTCAAATTTGAAAAAAGTGAGAAAAATAAATGGTAAATTTTGATTTAGCTGAAATTTTGTGGAGCGACAGGAGGACATTTGAAAGAGCTAAAACTGTTGGAATTTTATGAAAAAAAAATCCTTCCGAGTAATTACAAGGATTCTAAAATTCTATACATGGTCCCACATGACAAATATGCCAAGTCATTTTTGGCCCTAAAATCTTTAAATTCAACTCAATTTTGAAACTGAAACCTGATTTAGGTTCTAGTTTGATTCCTCTACACATACATAACTACATAACTAAGAAATTAAACAAAAAATTTCAAATCACAAAAAAAATTGCCAAAATGAGAAGGGTAGTGGACACTAGTTTTTGACCTTTGGCAATTAATTTCTACGAACTGGTGAGACCTACAAGGCTCTAGTATTTTTTTATGACTATAGTTCCATGATCTTTAAATCGTGTGCAAATTATGCTGAGGTTGTTCCAGCCGTTTCCAAGAAAAAAGTGTGTGAATTACCAAAAAAAGGACATTTCCAGCGAGTTTTCAGAACGGACTTTTGAACGAACGAGATATGTACAATTGTGTTCAAATATTCAGATAGAGAATTCAATTATAAGCTAGAAAATATGTTTCAGTAAATTTTAAGACCAAAATTGAAGTCACAATTCAAATTTGAAAAAAGTGAAAAAAATAAATCGTAAATTTTGATTTTGCTGAAATTTTGTGGGGCGACAAAAGAACATTCGAAAGAGCTAAATCTGTTGAAATTTTATTTTAAAAAAATCTTTCCGAGTAATTACAAGGATTCTAAAATTGTAAATAGGCCCCTTGTGACAAATGTACCAACTTTATTTTTGTTCTAAAATCTTTTAATTCAACTAAATTTTGAAACTGAGACCTGTTCTGTGTTCTAATTTGATCACTCTACACATACATGACTACAGAACTGAGAAATTGAACAAAAATTTTGAAGATGCAAAAGAAATATGCCAAAATGGTAAGGGTTTTAACGTACAGTACCGTAGTTTTCGACCTTTTGCAATTAATTTCTATGAACTGGAGAGACGTACGATGTTCTAGTATTTTTTATGAATATTACTTCAGGATCTCTAAATCATCAGCAAATATCGCTGCGCTCACCCCAGACGTTCCCAAGAAAAAAGTGTGTGATTTACCAAATAACAGTCATTTTCAGTCGATTCTCAGAATGGACTTTTGAAATAATGATATATGTGGAATTACGTTTAGATTTCCAGATATAGGAAATAATTCTGAGATGGAAAATATTTTTTGGGGGAAATTTTAAAACCAAAATTAACATCAGAAATCAAATTTAAAAATTTATTTTCATTACCTCTCATTCTGGATCTTCTGAGATCTCTCCTTTGTGGCTTCCTCTCCTCTGTGGTCTCCTCTTCTCTGTGGTCTCCTCTTCTCTGAGGTCTCCTCTTCTCTGTGGTCTCCTCTCCTCTGTGGTCTCCTCTCCTCTGTGGTCTCCTCTTCTCTGTGGTCTCCTCTCCTCTGTGGTCTCTTCTTCTCTTCCCTAGAAACTCCCTGCGCCTCCTCTCCTCTGTGGTCTCCTCTCCTCTGTGGTCTCCTCTCCTCTGTGGTCTCCTCTCTTCTGTGGTCTCCTCTCCTTTGTGGCTTCCTCTTCTCTGTGGTCTCCTCTCCTCTGTGGTCTCCTCTCCTCTGTGGTCTCCTCTCCTTTGTGGCCTCCTCTTCTCTGTGGTCTCCTCTCCTTTGTGGCCTCCTCTTCTCTGTGGTCTCCTCTCCTCTGTGGTCTCCTCTCCTCTGTGGTCTCCTCTCCTTTGTGGCTTCCTCTCCTTTGTGGCCTCCTCTCCTCTGTGGTCTCCTCTCCTCTGTGGTCTCCTCTCCTTTGTGGCTTCCTCTCCTCTGTGGTCTCCTCTCCTCTGTGGTCTCCTCTCCTCTGTGGTCTCCTCTCCTCTGTGGTCTCTTCTTCTCTTCCCTAGAAACTCCCTGCGCCTCCTCTCCTCTGCGAGTCGTTCAGCTTGACCCCGCCGCTGCGTCCTCGTCTCTCAGCCGTTCCCTCTCCACCGTCACATCTGTCAGGCAAACAAGGGAACACTGTCAACGCCCGTAGCAGTCATGCCAACACGATCAAGGTTGTCTTGTGAGACGTTATTGATCAACGTGACCTCGTAGACATGAATGTGTAAATTGCTACGGTTTTCTTGTTAAAGTCAACGTACGGGCTGTCAGGTCCATTATATGAATAACATTGCGCTACCAGGCATTTCATGCCACACGGTTAGACAAAAGAGATTGTTTTTCGTTTTATTATTATTGTAGGCTGAGTTATTAGGGCTGGATAAGTGTTGGGCTAGTCTGTTAAATTGTTGGGATATTTATTTACCGTACTCAATGGTTTAATGAATAGCCTTCTAGTCTGTTACAACGATGGGAAGAAGACAGTCATTGGCTGATTTTAAAAGCAACTAGCCCTATTCCGGTGTAAGGGAAACCACAATCCACCCCCCTCAGGATCCCACACCAGTCTCCTGAATGACGGTTCAGCGAGCTAGCCACTGATCCACCCGCCTCTGTCAGGATGGTCGACCATGGATGGTAGTCCACACACAAAAGGCTTGTTGCTGTTATGGGTTTCTCTCTCTAGAGAGAGGCCCATTTATTAGTACGGTAATTGGTTTTCATTTTTGTCTGTGTAATTATTATGTATTCGCTGAGAGAATGAAAATTTGATCAAATTGAATTTCATGGTTTGAACCTCACACTACCTGACCCAAACCACAATGCACAACGGGCATTTATTTGTGCCCATGCTAGTCACGACAGGAATAAAACCTTACCCTCCGAACGATATCTTTCAAATAATCTCATAACCAACATTGGATGCGATGTCTGGGTCTGCTTAGCGTGCCAGAATTCCAAACCTGAAGTAGACTCATTTTTTCAAATGTACCGTAATATTATATAAATCCTTTTGACTGAAGGTTATGCAACTGGTCCATTTTTTTATTCACCGGTACTGATATTGAAATTATTCTTAATTACGAAAATACGAAGGCCTGCTAAAACGCGGCTGTCCCCTGTTCTATTTCTGTCGTGGTACGCTCTTCCCATAAGACCTAGCATAACCTAAAACATATATATCCACATGGAAATTGGTACCGCTTACCATTCATCATACTTTTGAGAACCAACTAGCTCACCTGTCCTGGACCTGAATTGTGAATGCACAGACCTAGCCAACATTTTATAGGGCTTGAATGAAGTTTACCTAGAATTACTAGATTACCTAGGATTTGCTAGGCATTCCGAATTCTCAAGAACATAACCTTACTTTCAAGTCAGTGACAACCTAGCAATCAAACAACCTTACCTGTGCTTCATATCTAAATTTCCTTTGTTGGCTTGGGTGTCGCAAGAAATCTCCAGGATAATCGTTCATCTCACGTGTCTTTGCATTCATCAGAAACTTTATTGTCTCAAACATGACCCTTGTTTTTGTTTTCAGCCAGAGTCGATAAAATAGCATGGCGGTAGAACTGCTTTATCGCCTCTGCTACAGCTGATCTCGGCTGACCTTGACCTAATAGTTGTCCATAGGCCCTACTCTACTGCTATTGGTCAACTATTTGAACACAAACATATAAGCGTTTCAGATTCAAAAATGAACTGTCAAAATTCCCTTAAATTAGGGTTTACAATGTACTTTCAGCACCCCACTATACAGTTAGAATAATAATAAACTATAACTGTACTGACAAAGAGTATTTTATATTTATATTAGGAACTATTTTAATTCAATTCTATAGCATAGATTGACTTATTCTATAAACATGTATATCTCATGTATGCAGAAATGTTTCACGGAATAAATGAATTATTATTATTATTATAATAAGTCTTTATTTCTTTCAAAACACAACACAGTTTAGGTATACATAGTTGGCAATTGCCAACTAGAAGAAAATGGCGAGGTTCGTTGGATGCCAGGGTTTTTTTTTTTTCTTTTTTTTTTTTTTTTATAAGAAACGGCAAAAATAAAAATGCATTGACATGTATTTAGCTTGCGAGAAACAATCGAAGCCCCAAAAATTGATTTGTTTCAAAAATGTAAGAAGTAAGGCAAGACCTCAATTCGTTTGCCAGCAATAACACAATGGAGAAAAGTACCAGACGCCATTGGGAAAATATAGAAATACTTGTGTACAATCTATCAGTTGTTCTTACCATTTCAATGACTGTTTCCTTTGTCGTTTGTTTGATTTTAGCGTGCACTTAGCCTTATAAAATATCTAGGCAAATGCAACGCATGCGTTATAAGATGAGCGAGATATCTGAATAAGGTATAAAAGTCATTCTTCCCTTGCTACTTTATTGACTCTGGTGTTCTACACACCTTGATGCATATTAAAAATACTTCATTCTTGGGCAAACATTGAATCTGTAAATCAGTGAATCTTGGCAACCTAATTCTGCCATTATTTTTTATAATTATATTTGATGAATAAAAACAGTCATTTTAATTTTTTCATTCAAAATGGCTGGTTAGAATTGCATACAAAATGGTGATAATGTGTATAATCCATGTATACACATTCAGAGAAAATTTTATTTCATTTGGAGAGATTTTATTTTGAACATTTTCTGCCCAGCCAAATCTTGGGGGGTTTTCAGAAATTTCAAGATCATATTTCTCAAAATAGGTCCAACAGATTCATTCCAAAAACTATACAGTAAATTCTAAGTTGAATGAGTTTGCCCATACAAAAAAACTTTCTTGTTGATCAGTCAAACCCTGCGACCTGTGTCTAGTGCCTACAATGAGAAAAAAATAGCACGTACATACAGAGCCCTATAAGAATGGGATGGAGTCTTTGCTACGCTCATCTGATTAATACTAGGAAAACGCGGAATAGGCTTATGCGTTGTGAGATGAGCTAGAAGTATGGAAATTTATAATGAAAAATATTTCGTCAGATCAATCCACATCCACGGACCTTTGGATAAATCCAAACGTTCAAAAACCTTACCTGCAACTTGTTGATATTTATAGTGCTGCAACCTGTCGCATATATACTTTGCAAAACCTGTACCCTAAACTTCAATAAAATGGATACTTTTATTGCGTTTTCTTTGTCATTTCCCATCCAATTGTTGTGAAAGCCACTGAAAATATCCGTAATTATGTTTTCCATATTCAGTGAAAATTTTGAAATTTTCCATCCATTTTATTCTTACGAGGATTTCTCAAACTATCCAAATTTTTTCAGGAAAATCTTCTGACAGATTTTTCTGAAAAAAAATCTCAATCTATTCTGGTATGACAGAAATATGTAGAAAAAGTTTCAAGTCGATAGGTATTTTTCCTGACCTGTATGCTGCGCACAAAATTACAAAAAAAAAAAAAAAAACCCAAGCCCATTTTTTTTCGGTATGTGAAATGGAAATCTTCGCTAAGCTCGTCTAACAATGAAATAAAATCACTAGAAAAATAAATTTCTTCTTCAGATTTTAATATCTCTTTTCTGTGAATAAGTAAATTTTAATAAAATGTATTGCCAATAAGCCTCGTGTATTTTGCACGGGCACACACACGGTACTTACTTCACCTCCAAATGTCATCAACAACTCTAATCTATTCCACGTCTTGCGATGGATTTACCCGTTACGAGTATATACCAGCTTGTCGTCACCCATGGTTACATCGTTCAGTTCGTCTTACCGGCACTCGATGGCAGCACAGCTTCACCTTGGCTCGACTCCATCACAAAGTACAATGAATACCGCAGGAAATAATTATTTATGCACTCTCACAATACTTTATTATACACAACAAGTCAATCCGTGATCACATAATTCCTTTGTGCAATAACAATTGTCAATGACAGTTTTTACATAAGTAACCGCGATAAGAGAGTGGTTCAGAGATGAGCCGAGAGTTAGTGCTGTAACTAGATGTAAACATAGGCGTGCGCACAGGGTCGGCCTGGGCCGTACCTAATGCTTCACCGCCGCTTAAGAACGACCGCACTACACAGTTACACAACTCTTAAAAGAAATATATTGTTGTAATTATTTCAAACATTTGCTAATTTGTCTGAAATTATTATGACAATGTATTTGAAACAATTCATAAGCTATTGCAGTTGCTATAGTTGTTCAAACTATTTCAATTATCATTTTTCGAAATAGTATAATAATTAGCAGAGCTTGTATCACGATTGCAACATTGTCGAGACTCGTGTTCCATTACTGGGAAGACTACCGGTATGCTAATATCAAAAGATGAAGGAAATAATAATACCAAAAAAAGAGATTTTTCAAAACCTTCCATGCGGGGCAGCAGTGGCCGATATATGTGACATTTTCTTTTCCAAACTAAAATCCCCCCCCCCCCATATGAATGTGACCTGGATCCGCCACTGTGGGGCAGGGTGGGGTCAAGCCCCTCACACTCCCAGTGGGGTCTATGTTCTTTCAAGCGACCGTTGATGCTGGGCCGTACCTAATGTCAAGCTCTGCGCACGCCTATGGCTGCAAACACTGATCGAAAACAGACAATAAAAGTACATAAAAGTTGGCAACGGCCATTTTATTCCAATCAACCATCAGCCAGGTTAGCAAGTCGCTACCCTCCCTCCCGGGCCAGTTCATTGTCAGCTGTTACACTTGTATTTAGACGGCCTTCAATACATTGACGGCACAAACAAATAAATCAATTGTATTTATAATTATTGCATTTGATATCGTCGCTTAAGTGGCAATACCGCGTATCTCACAATTTTCTAATTGTTCAGAAGACAACAAAATGTGTTTCATAACTTCAGAACTGACTTTAGGAACATCCTATGAATGTGTATTTAGTAATTTGATATCCAGGAACGCGATTCTGTTCCAAATTTCCCTCATTTGCTTCATCCCGACATTATTGATCACTTACGCGGAAATTCGGTGCCAATTTATGCCACTTGGGCAGTGTTACAACACTATACTATGGATGATACTAAAGTCAAACACGTGGAGATCAAGTTAACCATGGAAGCTGGCTGATATGCAGTATTGTCGTAGCCATCTGGATATATTCGCTTTCGTTTTCAGTTCTTAGAGTGTTTTGATTGGTTCCCGTGAGTTTCCTGCATTACAAAATGAAGCCAATGACACCACAGAATACAAATCAATCATAAGTGATTTTTCTAAAAATGTCAGATACGCAGTTTCGCCACTTGGGCGACGATATTATGTAAATCAATGTTCAACATGATTTGAACATAAAATATTCAAACTTTAGTTTTAATTTTTGTATTTTTGACCTGGTTTATAGAATGTATTTGTGTCCTATGAAAGCCGTGAACCAACAATAAACAATTAATTCACCTATATCAGACGTAGCATTCAGATGGCCGTCAATTGACCACATGTGAGGTGGCGAGGCCTAGAAACGAGGGTCTGAAATAACAGCTGTCTGTAGTACATTAGCTAGCGTATTCTATAAGCCAACAACAATCAACACTAATACATCAAGATCTCGTAGATGTGAGTACAAGACGACGGAATGCTGGCGAGATATTAAATGCAACGTAGTGGGAAGTGAGAACGCACATGGCTTGTCACAGTCGTCAAGCAGTGAAACACATCAGCTAGTATTTATTAATTGCATTAATGAATAAATGAATGAATACATATTGAATATAGAATAAGTTATGCGTGTTGAAGTCCAAGGGAGCGTAGCTAGTAGTGATAACATCGATTGAACGATTCTAATGTAAAACAAGTCTCAAATCGAAAAATGGATTTTTTTCCCCAATTTCTTTTTTCTTTTTAGTACTGTACTTTTTCACGTCGCAATAAGTGCTGATGTTGCTGTCCATATTATTCTGTATTGTTGAGATTTTACTATCTGGACACGAGCTATCCCTTCGGTTACGTCTGACAGCCGAACGTTGACAGAAATACCCGAATGGTTCAGTACACTTCAAAGAAGTATCTAGCAGCGAAAGAAAGAAAGAAAGAAGGAAAGTGCTAGTGCGAAAGAAGTATCGTTTTCACGAGAACACCTTGGGTAGGTTGAAAAAAAAGTTAAAAATGAAACAAATTTTTTTGAGAATAATATTTTTTCTTTCTTTTTTTTCGATTTTCAATCGATTCCCGATTTTGAGAATCGATGTGATCACTAGTAGCTAGGCGTGCTCGCGGAGCTGTGTACGTTGAAGTCCAAGAGAGCGTAGCTAGGCTTGCTTGCGGAGCCACACGGTGTTGTAGAGGCGCACGGTGAAGTAGTAGACCAGCTCCACGAAGCTGAGGATGCTGGCTCCGACAAACAGACCTGCCGTCCCGCCCATCGACACTTGAACAACAGGCAAACCTCAATATCACTTCAGGCTCCGGAGCCCTCTTCAGTCTCACGGAGACATGGAGGAGACAACCACTGGGAAACCATGACGCACCCCCGTCAGGATAGTCCACCATGGCGGGAATCAACATGCATTGAGGGTTGCGTTGGTTAGCTGCCGGGAGATGGTGACTTCACTCATTCGAAAACACCTTCCATTTCCTGACTACTTTTCAGAGAACCATTGATCGCTGCTCTATCTAGTGCTGTTCTGTAGAAATGGCTGACAGACTGACAAACTTGATGACAGCCGTTATTAGCTGAGCCGGCGTGAACGCAAAGCTAGTTCATCAATACTTATCTACGCACGATCAATAGTTCTTAGAATGTGGCCCGTGAATTGGAACATATTTTCAACATAGGAGGGATAAGAAGTGAAGACATCATCTCCAACCGGCAAACCAACGCAACCCTCAAAGCATCTTGGCGGGAAACAAACCCTCGTCTCCTGAATGACGGTTCAGTGCGCTAGCAAGTGATCCACCCGTCTGTCAGGTTTTTAAATGGAACCAAAAACCATAAATGAAGGGATCAGAAGCAAAGTGGACCTACCCAAAAGTCAAAACAAAACACTTCCAATGTGGGTTGGTCCGTTTTGCTCCAAAATATAATGGAGGCCAGAAAGCTTGGTCCACATGTTTAAACCTCTTGAAACTAGTGAAAAAAAAACAAAAAAAAACACATAAATTACACAATACGAATGAAGTGGTTTGAATAGATCATTTTGAGAAAAAAATTGGGTTGGTCCACTTTGCTTCTGATCCCTTCAAATTATATTGTGGTAAGATGATCCTAACGTAATTTAATTGAATACTAGGCCATGTGTTATAAGATGAGCAGGGTATTTATATGAAGTAGGCATATAATCAAAGACTCTATACACCTTGACACTATGAAATATACTTGATATGGCAATTATCGAGTCTAGAACGTAGTGAATCTCGGCAGCATGGTTTTACCATCATTTCAATCCATTTGATGAATAAAAAACAATTATTGATACCGGTAGTTTTCTAAAAACGTCTGGTCGAATTTGAATCAAAATTTGTGATAATGTGTGTCTTTTACGAGTTTACATTCACTGAACATTAACATTCGTTCAGATGATTCCGTTTCTGTGGTCGAAATGAGAAAAATAAAAACCTTTCCCATGACCCTGTGCTCAGGACATTGCTCATTTTGTCTGTAAAAGAGTTACTCCGCTGAGTATAGAACCGTGGACGAAGAGCATGTGAAGCAGCGATACCAACAATGGCGCTACAGCGACACATGTTTGAGAACCTACTACATACAGTGAAACATCTATACATCGTTTGTCAAGGGGCCAGGAAAACTAAACCATCCATGCAGGAACATTTAACATTGATTCTATGGGAGAGGAGTGTGATAAAATGAATGATAGAAGCAGGTAAACAATAGATCTGGGAACGATGTACGGAGGCTCCACTGTATAGTGAGCCCTCGTTAATCCAAACTCGGTTAATCCGAGTTTGACATATTTCGAACTTGACGTCGGTCCCGGCTGAAGGTATAGGCATTGTCAATCCAGATTCCAGCTAAACCGTAATTCAAACCAATATTTCGACCCTTCAATTGCTTTAACACAGTTTTCGGATTGAATAATACGAAATAGTACGAGTGAATTCCTTGATTTGATCATTCCCAATTGATTTTCCAAATTTCCATCCTTTCTATTTGACGTGTAACAAAAGACCGAAGCCAGCTCGGATGTTTGCTGCCACTGAGTGCTTCATCCGAGTGTGCTCGTCGCTCCGTCCTTACGAACGATAAGCTCGGAACACTCGTTGGTCAGTCAGACTCGGGACGGACGAGTGAAAGAGAATGTGTAAAGGTAACGATCGAGTGTTGTCGGCTAGCCGAGTACACACGTGTTGCGTAGCTTCCTCTCGCGCGTAATACAACGTTGCTTCAATTCTAACCGGGAAGTGTGATGTTTTTCGTGGAAAAGATTTTTTTTGGTTAGTCTGAATTTTTACAAATCAAAATCGTTGTTTTGAGGTCCCTTGCATTTTGGTTTAACAAGGGTTTACTGTACTATATTATATCCCAGGAATGGTGGGTGAGTGAGTCATGACGTCACTAATCCCAGCCTTCCTATTGGCCGAGCACTCACCGACGAGGTCCAGCTTGCCTCTGATGACGATACGCTTGTACTTGGACGTGGGCAGCTGTTCCAGGATAACCTCAATGGTAGACACAACGCCTTCCGGCTGATTCTCCCTGTAACCACGGCAATCAGCTACCTCAGCAACGCCCCAACGACCCCATCAACTGCTAGCTGATACGGGGAGTGGGATAGAACCCGTGCTTGACTGGACCTCGGTTTCCAAGCAGTGCTTCAGTTGGTTGGGCCATGGGGGGCGGCTTGCATGTTGCCTCAATGTTTCATTGTTTTCTTTCCGTAAGCTTTTTGTAGGCAAATCAGAACATTGTATTGTTTGGTACAAAATAAGTGCTACAACAGAACATTTCACCATAGATATAAAGTATCTTACCGAGATACGTTACTCCTGCAGCCGATAGCGACAAATGGTCGTTACAATCCCGGCGGCCATATTGAACATTTACAAATAGAATCCAAGCAAGGCATTCTATATTACCTCACCGAGATACGTTACTCCTGCAGCCGATAGCGACATGTGCTCGTTACAATCTCGCCGGCCATATTGGACGTTTACAAATAGAATCCAAGCAAGGTATTCTATATTATGTCGAATATGTGGGAAACTTCTCGGTTTGCAAAGCGGTGTGAAGCTACTGCCGAGACCACGGTGTATAATAGTTTAGGTGATGTATTGGACTATTTCCGTGCATTGAAAGG
This sequence comes from Brachyptera risi, assembly GCA_964007535.1. NCBI lineage: Eukaryota > Metazoa > Arthropoda > Insecta > Plecoptera > Taeniopterygidae > Brachyptera > Brachyptera risi. Next base: position 49,963,432 of record OZ023331.1, read on the forward strand.
CTTGTACCAACAGTGATGCTGGTTCCACCAAAGTCTGTCGGAACGCCACCGTGATACGAGGCTAGTCACGTGGTCCAGTTGACCTTGAAAGTCGACGTCTTGGCGCGAACAATGACGTACATTTGGTGCGCGCATGCGTAGAGCGTGGCTCACTGGCCTCCTATCACCGTGGCGTTCCGCGTGGATGTTTGTGGAACTATCAGCACTGTTGGTACAAGTCAGAATAGCCCGAGACATCACCTAACCTATTCCTATTATACACCGCGGCCGAGACACGCGTATGTACGCCTTGTTAACGTTGAGCAACGTATCTCGGTGACATGGATGGAAGTGCGGAATGACGGAACTCACATGGTGACGGGATGTTTCTCGAGAGAGCTGGGCCGCGTGATCTCGAGTTCCGTCTCGGTGCAGGAAGCAAAGCACTCGGGGCAGAAGATGCCGGTGTTCTTGCCCCACCTGTTCTTGAGCAGCGAGAGCTCGAGGCGGTGGTGGTAGATACACACCATGCCCAGCAGGTCGCACGTGGTGGCCGGGTCTGAAACCGTCGTCACGGTTCCTCTTCAACAGTCCACGGAAGTCAATTTAACAAAATAGCAGTGTTTTGGCGATAACTTTTGAACTCGATGAGGTATCAACATTTCATTTATTTATTACAGATTAAATCACACTTCATACATAATCTATAAGAGTATTCGAGCTCCCAGTGAGAATATCTCAAGGGGAGCAAATATAAATAATTAACATGGTGTATCCGTCGTGTCTTCTACGGAATGGAGTTATCAAAACACATATAACATCCAAAAACAAACACACATGTTAACCCTATTAGACACCCCCTGGCCCAATTTAATTGGTTATCTGAGTTTGAGATACAGTCGAGCCCGCATATAACGAATTTCAAGGGGAATAAAAATCTGTTCGTAAAAACAGAATTTCGTTATAGAGATTTATTGCTTTTTTTCATAACAGCACTTGAATTTTAGAGATTTATAAAGATAGGCCCACATTTACGACTTAGGCCCTAGTATAGTACTGTATTAGATGACATATTATCATCGCATCGTATCATCACTTAGTATGTTTGTAGAAAGTAATAGAAAACAACAATGTCCTTTCATAAAGAACTTATCATTTGCTATCACATGACACCACCACTCCCCACTTCTCGTGTTTTATTTCCTAGGTTACAGGACACTATCACGAATGGCGATGAAGGAATGTAAACAAAAAATAGATAAACAAAGTCATTGAAGATGTCACCATCACGTCATTATTTAGCGCGCGTTGAGCGAATGTTTGGATTTGTCCGCTCCACTTTTCGTGGGACGGTGAGGGAGGGGGGTGCAGCAAGAGTTATGACCACGTGCTGTACGCGTCACCAGCTGCTACGATGTAGCCTACAGTCCGTTCAAAATAAATGTGACCTGAAAATAAATTCACGCAAAATGCTCCGATTTTCGAATATTTTGTTGAAAATAGCTGAAAATAATGAGCAAAATATGCTGTAAAGTGACAAAAAATTCGTAATAACCGAATTTTGAAATATAAATCACTTCGTTATAGGTCTTTATTTAACATTGTAAGGATAGGAGATTTGAAGGAGAATGGTAATTAATTCGTAAAAACCGAAATTTCGTTAAAACCGAGTTCGTTATATGTGGGCTCGACTGTATATATATATATATATATATATATATGGTGAAATTGAGTCTTTGCTTCGTTCATGCAATTATCTGAAAGAGAGTGTGTATCCGACCTGCCCTAGTGACCATGTAGTTGGTACAGTTGCAGAGCTCCAGCTGCTTCTTGAGGCGACAGTCGACGATGCAAGCGGACGACGAGTAGATGTCCTGTATGGTCATGGGGTTCTCGTGCGGGAAGCGGCACTTGCGCTGCTCTATGCTGACGTCCTGCACCTCCAGCTCGTTAGCGATCATCATCACGGTGAACCAGTAGCGGGCCGAGCGGTTCGTTGCCATGTCCCAGATGTGGGGCGTGTTGAACGACACCACGTCCCCCTGGTCCGTCACCGCAACCTGCAACATGCATTCAGGGTTGCGTTGGTTTGCCGCCGGGAGATGGCCACTTGACTAATTTGAAGACACGTTCCATTTCCTGAGTACTTTTTCTGAGAACCATTGAACAATTCTCACTGCCTTGCAAACCGGGAAGTTTCCCACATATTAGACATATATTACTGATAATATATAATGCCTTGCTTGGATTCTATTTGTAAATGTCCAATATGGCCGGCGAGATTGTAGCGAGCGTACGTTGCTATCGACTACAGGAGTAACGTGTTAGCGTGCGCATGAGATGGTAACGTACCCTGCAGAGAGACTTGACTTGGACGTAGATGAACCCCGGCCCGGTGGTCATGTTGGAGAATGTGTCTAGCCGATGTTCTGTCGGCTTGAACTTGGAGCTGCAAACAACAACAACAACACACGTCAACGGACATTCCAGTACTATTTAAAACAGTTTCAAAAGATGATTCCAAGACGCATTGAGGGTTGCGTTGGTTTTTTTCTGGTGACTACTCAACTTTAAAACTGGTTACATTCTCTGAGTACTACTCTTCTTAGGACTACCAATTGCTGCTCTACCTAGTGTTGTTTTGAAGAAACTTGATGTTATGCCTGCTACATACGTGGATTCATCAGATATTTGCACCCAAGATGCGGTGGAAGTAAATTGAGATGACGATTTCTAGTTTTCTCTCAAATCACGGAATGAGTATTGTCAACATTTGTTGAAATCTAGTCTGAGAGCTGCGATGATGAATATTGCCCGAGCCTGAGGGCTGCGATGATGAATATTGCCCGAGCCTGAGAGCTGCGATGATGAATATTGCCCGAGCCTGAGGGCTGCGATGATGAATATTGCCCGAGCCTGAGGGCTGCGATGATGAATATTGCCCGAGCCTGAGAGCTGCGATGATGAATATTGCCCGAGCCTGAGGGCTGCGATGATGAATATTGCCCGAGCCTGAGAGCTGCAATGATGAATATTGCCCGAGCCTGAGGGCTGCGATGATGAATATTGCCCGAGCCTGAGGGCTGCGATGATGAATATTGCCCGAGCCTGAGGGCTGCGATGATGAATATTGCCCGAGCCTGAGGGCTGCGATGATGAATATTGCCCGAGCCTGAGGGCTGCGATGATGAATATTGCCCGAGCCTGAGGGCTGCGATGATGAATATTGCCCGAGCCTGAGGGCTGCGATGATGAATATTGCCCGAGCCTGAGAGCTGCGATGATGAATATTGCCCGAGCCTGAGGGCTGCGATGATGAATATTGCCCGAGCCTGAGGGCTGCGATGATGAATATTGCCCGAGCCTGAGAGCTGCGATGATGAATATTGCCCGAGCCTGAGGGCTGCGATGATGAATATTGCCCGAGCCTGAGAGCTGCAATGATGAATATTGCCCGAGCCTGAGGGCTGCGATGATGAATATTGCCCGAGCCTGAGGGCTGCGATGATGAATATTGCCCGAGCCTGAGGGCTGCGATGATGAATATTGCCCGAGCCTGAGGGCTGCGATGATGAATATTGCCCGAGCCTGAGGGCTGCGATGATGAATATTGCCCGAGCCTGAGAGCTGCGATGATGAATATTGCCCGAGCCTGAGGGCTGCGATGATGAATATTGCCCGAGCCTGAGGGCTGCGATGATGAATATTGCCCGAGCCTGAGGGCTGCGATGATGAATATTGCCCGAGCCTGAGGGCTGCGATGATGAATATTGCCCGAACCTGAGGGCTGCGATGATGAATATTGCCCGAGCCTGAGGGCTGCGATGATGAATATTGCCCGAGCCTGAGAGCTGCGATGATGAATATTGCCCGAGCCTGAGGGCTGCGATGATGAATATTGCCCGAGCCTGAGAGCTGCAATGATGAATATTGCCCGAGCCTGAGGGCTGCGATGATGAATATTGCCCGAGCCTGAGGGCTGCGATGATGAATATTGCCCGAGCCTGAGAGCTGCGATGATGAATATTGCCCGAGCCTGAGGGCTGCGATGATGAATATTGCCCGAGCCTGAGGGCTGCGATGATGAATATTGCCCGAGCCTGAGGGCTGCGATGATGAATATTGCCCGAGCCTGAGGGCTGCGATGATGAATATTGCCCGAGCCTGAGGGCTGCGATGATGAATATTGCCCGAGCCTGAGAGCTGCGATGATGAATATTGCCCGAGCCTGAGGGCTGCGATGATGAATATTGCCCGAGCCTGAGAGCTGCGATGATGAATATTGCCCGAGCCTGAGGGCTGCGATGATGAATATTGCCCGAGCCTGAGGGCTGCGATGATGAATATTGCCCGAGCCTGAGGGCTGCGATGATGAATATTGCCCGAGCCTGAGAGCTGCAATGATGAATATTGCCCGAGCCTGAGGGCTGCGATGATGAATATTGCCCGAGCCTGAGGGCTGCGATGATGAATATTGCCCGAGCCTGAGGGCTGCGATGATGAATATTGCCCGAGCCTGAGAGCTGCGATGATGAATATTGCCCGAGCCTGAGGGCTGCGATGATGAATATTGCCCGAGCCTGAGGGCTGCGATGATGAATATTGCCCGAGCCTGAGGGCTGCGATGATGAATATTGCCCGAGCCTGAGAGCTGCAATGATGAATATTGCCCGAGCCTGAGGGCTGCGATGATGAATATTGCCCGAGCCTGAGGGCTGCGATGATGAATATTGCCCGAGCCTGAGGGCTGCGATGATGAATATTGCCCGAGCCTGAGGGCTGCGATGATGAATATTGCCCGAGCCTGAGAGCTGCGATGATGAATATTGCCCGAGCCTGAGGGCTGCGATGATGAATATTGCCCGAGCCTGAGGGCTGCGATGATGAATATTGCCCGAGCCTGAGGGCTGCGATGATGAATATTGCCCGAGCCTGAGAGCTGCGATGATGAATATTGCCCGAGCCTGAGGGCTGCGATGATGAATATTGCCCGAGCCTGAGAGCTGCAATGATGAATATTGCCCGAGCCTGAGAGCGGCGATGATGAATATTGCCCGAGCCTGAGAGCTGCGATGATGAATATTGCCCGAGCCTGAGGGCTGCGATGATGAATATTGCCCGAGCCTGAGGGCTGCGATGATGAATATTGCCCGAGCCTGAGAGCTGCGATGATGAATATTGCCCGAGCCTGAGGGCTGCGATGATGAATATTGCCCGAGCCTGAGGGCTGCGATGATGAATATTGCCCGAGCCTGAGGGCTGCGATGATGAATATTGCCCGAGCCTGAGAGCTGCAATGATGAATATTGCCCGAGCCTGAGGGCTGCGATGATGAATATTGCCCGAGCCTGAGGGCTGCGATGATGAATATTGCCCGAGCCTGAGGGCTGCGATGATGAATATTGCCCGAGCCTGAGAGCTGCGATGATGAATATTGCCCGAGCCTGAGGGCTGCGATGATGAATATTGCCCGAGCCTGAGAGCTGCAATGATGAATATTGCCCGAGCCTGAGAGCTGCGATGATGAATATTGCCCGAGCCTGAGAGCTGCGATGATGAATATTGCCCGAGCCTGAGGGCTGCGATGATGAATATTGCCCGAGCCTGAGGGCTGCGATGATGAATATTGCCCGAGCCTGAGAGCTGCGATGATGAATATTGCCCGAGCCTGAGGGCTGCGATGATGAATATTGCCCGAGCCTGAGGGCTGCGATGATGAATATTGCCCGAGCCTGAGGGCTGCGATGATGAATATTGCCCGAGCCTGAGGGCTGCGATGATGAATATTGCCCGAGCCTGAGAGCTGCGATGATGAATATTGCCCGAGCCTGAGAGCTGCGATGATGAATATTGCCCGAGCCTGAGGGCTGCGATGATGAATATTGCCCGAGCCTGAGGGCTGCGATGATGAATATTGCCCGAGCCTGAGGGCTGCGATGATGAATATTGCCCGAGCCTGAGGGCTGCGATGATGAATATTGCCCGAGCCTGAGGGCTGCGATGATGAATATTGCCCGAGCCTGAGGGCTGCGATGATGAATATTGCCCGAGCCTGAGAGCTGCAATGATGAATATTGCCCGAGCCTGAGGGCTGCGATGATGAATATTGCCCGAGCCTGAGGGCTGCGATGATGAATATTGCCCGAGCCTGAGGGCTGCGATGATGAATATTGCCCGAGCCTGAGGGCTGCGATGATGAATATTGCCCGAGCCTGAGAGCTGCGATGATGAATATTGCCCGAGCCTGAGGGCTGCGATGATGAATATTGCCCGAGCCTGAGGGCTGCGATGATGAATATTGCCCGAGCCTGAGGGCTGCGATGATGAATATTGCCCGAGCCTGAGGGCTGCGATGATGAATATTGCCCGAGTCTGAGGGCTGCGATGATGAATATTGCCCGAGCCTGAGAGCTGCAATGATGAATATTGCCCGAGCCTGAGGGCTGCGATGATGAATATTGCCCGAGCCTGAGGGCTGCGATGATGAATATTGCCCGAGCCTGAGAGCTGCGATGATGAATATTGCCCGAGCCTGAGAGCTGCGATGATGAATATTGCCCGAGCCTGAGGGCTGCGATGATGAATATTGCCCGAGCCTGAGGGCTGCGATGATGAATATTGCCCGAGCCTGAGGGCTGCGATGATGAATATTGCCCGAGCCTGAGGGCTGCGATGATGAATATTGCCCGAGCCTGAGGGCTGCGATGATGAATATTGCCCGAGCCTGAGGGCTGCGATGATGAATATTGCCCGAGTCTGAGGGCTGCGATGATGAATATTGCCCGAGCCTGAGGGCTGCGATGATGAATATTGCCCGAGCCTGAGGGCTGCGATGATGAATATTGCCCGAGCCTGAGGGCTGCGATGATGAATATTGCCCGAGAAGAGATGCGTGGCGAGATGGATAGGAGACAGACTCACATGACGTTGAGGTTGTTGAGCGAGTAACAGTTCCCGTACTCCGTCTCCAGCGGCAGGAAGTACTCGCAGCAGTCAAACTCCTTGTCGCGGAAATAGCACTTGTAGAACACGTCTCCACACGGACTCCTCATCTGCACCGATCACAGCACTCGATACATACAGGCTGCCTTGCACCAATCACAACACTCGATACATACAGGCTGCCTTGCACCAATCACAGCACTCTATACATACAGGCTGCCTTGCACCAATCACAGCACTCTATACATACAGGCTGCCTTGCACCAATCACAGCACTCTATACATACAGGCTGCCTTGCACCAATCACAGCACTCTATACATACAGGCTGCCTTGCACCAATCACAGCACTCTATACATACAGGCTGCCTTGCACCAATCACAGCACTCTATACATACAGGCTGCCTTGCACCAATCACAGCACTCTATACATACAGGCTGCCTTGCACCAATCACAGCACTCTATACATACAGGCTGCCTTAGACCAAGGAAAGTTGTATAGCATTAACCACAATTCTATTTTTAGACACATTCAGACAAGAAATGTCCGAAAACGGTCTTCTTGATTATAATATGTCATTGAAATTGACATTAAAGAATCTTTAAATTTGATGTGGCTCTGATATTTGACGTCACCAAGTGGGTAATTGTGGTTAACGCTATTGTTATGGAGGTCCAACTCAGCGACGAGCCATGTACTGACAGTTGCTTCCAAACGGCGGCCATGTTCTTAATTCAACTGCCAGTTGGAGCTACTCCCACGTTAGTCATTCAGCACGGCCTTCTGTATCATCACATACGGTATCAGGTAATGATATAGAAGGCCTTGAGTGATGATATAGAAGACCGTGATTTCAGTTACTGAATATAAAACAAGTGTCTGTAGGCCCACACCTGACAACAATCAGTTTGAGCAGTGACCATGACCGCCGTTACCCGCTATTTAAAGTGATCAAGTGGGTTGAGCTTTCAACACGTGGAGTTATATACCTCCGTAACAATACAACGCCATGATTGGAGCCAGGAAAGTTGCAAGGGCATTGAATATACACAGGGCACTGTCAGGTAGCAGCACGTGGAGACATGCTGAAGACAGATGAGTGTAGACAGAGGAAGGAAAGACCGAGGCCTCAAGATATTCAGCAGCTCTGAAAACAGCTATGAGCAACTCTTCTGTATTCGCGATTAAAAGCAAAGTGGCTGACATCTGGGGATGTTTTAGTGAACTGGGCGGAGGCAGATACTTTCAAATTATATACAAATTAATTGATGCGTAATTGCAATATAAAATACAAAATTGAAATTACTAAAATTATTAATTATCAAAATTACAATATTAATTACAAATATAATGTGTGTAAGCATACAACAACACGACAACTTGGCCTATCTGCCTCCCGACGGCCAATCGCCCACTTTGACAGTGCTGCCACCTGGTTAGCTATTAATCACGAATTGTGACGAGAGTTGCAGACTGGAACTACCATTGCTCAGTACAGAGGCATTTAGAGCCAGAGTCAAGGCTGAATATTTAAAAAAGTGACGTTACAAAACTAGATACGCATATTACTCGAGAGTTTCTCTATTATCCATAGTTTTATAATTAACTTAATTTTATCATTCTAATATTTCATTCATTCTCATTTCATATCATATTTCATTTTCGTGTGTCTAGGAAACAGCGTGAGGCTGAATACATGAATTGGGTGAAAGAGAAAGAGAGAACAGCAGCTTACCGAGATGTATGAGTAGAGAAAGGCCTACTCATAGTGGAGCGTAGATAGAACGCAACACAGAGTTGGAAAGTACACACGAGAGATTCTGACGTTTCGACTATTGCCTTTACAATGAATTAGTCATTTGTAGAGAACAACTAAGACACTGTATTATTTAATGCTAATCTGATTTAATAAAGTGATAAAACCTAACAATGGAATAACCTTAGCTATGGTGTTACAACAGCCTCTGACCTAATCGTTTGGAAACAGTTTGATTATTATTATTACGTATTATTATTAACGGTGCTGACTTTATTCAATGCCATGCCAGCAAATCTTCGCAGTCCAACATACACGGCAGATATTAAACTGAATGTTAAAAATTGGACTATCACTCTAGAATAAATCAGTAAATTGTATATACTAAATATTGAATTAATTCAATGGTGCATAATCTTTTTTCTTTTCTTCTCTCGGATACTTGATTAGGATTTTGTTGTTTGTTGTTTGTATATGTTGTTTTTATTATCTCATATATTGCCATTCAGAGGAAGCAGCTCTAAAACAAGACGCATGAGTAATAATTGAGTATAATTGTTTATCATATTGTTTTGCATAATCTCTGCTGACAACTTGCGAAAGCAACTTAGCGGAGTTTTGTACAAAATCTGTAAACTGTTTCTAATTTCCAATAATAAATAAATAAACAAATAAATAAATGGAACAATAACTAAAGTTGGAGTAGCGTATGATATTTGAACTTGCTACACACGAGTCTAACCTTGTTGGCGTACTGGATGAGGTTGTTGGTGGGGCACGGCAGGCCGTCCATGGTGCAGAACGTCAGCACGGACAGAAACAGGTCCTTGTAGAACCCAATGTCCTTGAACACGTCCTGCAGGTTCAGGATCACCTCGGCAGAGTGCGAGGCAGAGTCCCCGCTCCTGCGCAACAACCGTTTCATTCACACACATGCTGAGAAATACTCACAAGAATAACCTAGAGGGAAAAATATTTGAAAAACAAGAATTCTTCGAAAGCTCTCGAATTTTCACCGAATATGAACAATACTATTATACACTTTTTCAGACATTTTTGCAACAATCGGATGACAAATAATGAAGAAAACGCAGAAAAAGTGTACATTTTATTGAATATTTGAATCAATTGTTTTTTCAAAGTGCATATGCGACAGGTTGCAGCACTATAAATATCAACAAGTTGCAGGTAAGGTCTTTGAACGTTTGAAGTAATCCAAGGTCCGTAAATGTGGATTGAGCTGACAGAATATTTTTTTATTCTAGATTTACATACTTCCAAGCTCATCTCACAACGCGCATCCCGCGTTTTCCTAGCATATAATACACTTGATAGGACTCGTCTGATGCAATATGAATATAAATATAAATATAATTCTTCATATCTGATGAATAACAATGACGATAATGATTCAGTCGGTCGGTCGAAAGAAGAATAACAATAATGAGCCAGATGCGATGATACTCGATGTCGGTAGATTGGAAAACAACGAGTGAGGTTAGGAACTCCTCCGCTGCGTACGTTGCTTTTCCCAGTAGATATCTCCTGATGTCACTCTTAAAGACATTGATATCACTTGCTGTCATCATTTCCTCTGGCAGATCTTTGTACTATTTTATACCCGAATATAAAACGCTTTTCTCAAAGGCTCTCGGGCTACGAGCTGGTATTATTAGCTTGTTACGATTCCTTGTCAAGTGTTGGTGGTTGTCCGCATTGATCGTGAGTTGTGACGTTTGAAAATGAGAAGCAATGTCATAGCTAGCTCATAACTCGGAAAGGCAGGGGGGGGGACCGGAACTTGGCGATAACAAATTAAATCACACAGAACAATGGCAAAACCGATAGGGCGCCACGTAGTTTTCACACGGAATATAAATATAAACAAAGAACAAATAAATATGAGAGAAAAGCTAGGAAAACTCCACAGGTTGGATTGCTTGTAGCGCAACTATCGCTTTTATACCAAAATAATGAAACTATACACAATCAACAATGCTATACGATAGAGCCTCTTTAGTGAGTTTCTCTTTAGTACATTATTCACCGTGGTCAGTTTTGTTATTTGATCCCATCCATATGCTCAAACATGTTGAACAGTTTCTTTAGTAAGGTTTTTGTCTGGTCCCCTGAAATATGTACTAAAGAGCTCCCACTGTACAATACCACCGGTACCCTAGCCACTCGTATCTACATCTAGTTCACAAGGGAATCTGCTGAATCGTGACAGACAATCGGTACCTTTGGCTCTGAACTGACCGCAAGAAACCACAAATACCGTCCATGTTATTAGTATGACAGTTGGTACACCTTCTGTATATTACGATGCAGTATGTTGGTATCACTACGTCGTGGTTGTTATGCCTGATAATTGACGACCAGTGATTGGCCCGCCCACAAACGTCACAGAACAAAACATCCAATCAAATGGGCTCTGTTTTGTGGGAAAATGCACATAGTCTATCAGAGTGTCTCTAGATGCCCACATGAAGGTGGCCTGCCGATAAGCCACGCCTATCACTAGTGGTCAATTAGAGACATGTAAAAATAGCAATTGCGATAAAAGCAACAATATATAATAGTACTTAGAAGCATATTTTTCTCACATTTCTTCATGTTTCTATACATTTGAAGTTCTTTGATCATGTTTTTGAAAAGACGACAAGTGTTACAAACATCTAAATCCGCTATATTTCAACGTATCAGCGATATAGACGCTATATTTGGAAAAAAAGCATTACAGATGCATTACCGGAATAGAATGTTTGAATGTTTGAATGGTTGATTGTATTGAATGTTGAAAATTTTGAATGGTTGAATGTTTTGAATGTTGAATGGTTGAATGTTGAATGATTGAATGTTTTGAATGGTTGAATGTTGAATGGTTGAATGTTTTGAATGGTTGAATGATTGAATGGTTGAATGTTGAATGGTTGAATGTTTTGAATGTTGAATGGTTGAATGTTGAATGTTTTGAATGGTTGAATGTTTTGAATGTTGAATGGTTGAATGGTCTGAATGTTGATTGTTGAATGGAGGTACTCACTTCTGGTTGAGGAACTCCTGGATGGTCTGGCTTGTGCGCGCAGAGTTGTCGATCTCGCAGAAGGTGACGGACGGGAAGGGCGTGTTCCAGTCCTTGTAGGACGTGTCCACGACGAAGCTGATGGCGTTGTGCTGGTAGCTGTCCCAGGCGCCCAAGATCAGGATGAACGAGGCGGTCCAGGCCAGCAGGACGCACACAACCCAGAACAACCTGCGCAACACTACGTTCAATCCACCTGTTCACCACCGTGACAACGCCACACAGGTTGTGGTTATGTTGCCACAAACAATTCTCTGAACTTCCACCAGATGTCTCCAACCACACTACATGAGCTTCTTGATACTGTTGGGCCACTAATAGCCTGAATAACAGTGCCGAGTTATGATACAACATCTCCTGCAGAGTGGTTTGTGAATAGCAGTCGACACGTTGGTTCTGACAGTTCAGACAGCTGAACAAGACTTCCCGTTACAGCGCACGTTGCAGGTGTCAGGTTATATCTATATCAACACCTCACATCCGCGTCATTACGGTCACACCATGCAACCTTAGTTAGCATGATGACAAGATGCAGTGCATATTGGTATCCAAGATGCGGTGGAAATAAACAAATTGCTACGCTTATATAAGGGGATATTTGAAGGGATCAGAAGCAAAGTGGACCAACCCAAAAGTCAAAACAAAACACTTCCAATGTGGGTTGGTCCGTTTTGCTCCAAAATATTATGGGGGCCAGAAAGCTTGGTCCACATGTTTAAACCTCTAAAACTAGTGTTAAAAAAAAAAAGAATAATAACACAATACGAATGAACTATGAAGTGGTTCGGATAGATCATTTTGACAAAAAAATTGGGTTGGTCCACTTTGCTTCTAATCCCTTCATTTACTGATGGTGCAATAAAGAATACAATATAATACTTATTTGTTTGGGGCTTTGCGTAATTCTCACACGATTATCGATTACATGTACCAATCATCTGGATGTATGTATTTATTGCTTGGCTATACATCACGTTACCTTAGACTGTTACAGGCAGCAAGAATACGAGATTGAAAAAAAGAATGTTAGTTTGCCTCCTCGTGGTGCACCCTGGGTAACGCTCAATGAACTAACATCGCTGGCAGCCAGACTATCTTTATAATCTCCTGGCTACTTACAGTTAGGCTACATCACACCAAGAAAACAAATCTGGATGTAAGTTACTTGCTATAAGCTCTGTTCACCAAGCTCGCCCCTGTTATAGGTCTTCTTCGTGGTTTCCCTAAGATAGCTCCTACAATGCAGGCCATGACCGCTTCCTCTTCATTACCACAGAAACCTTCATCTCATCATCCCACATCTTCACAACCACACACCGACGCCCAGTGGCCGAATGGGGGGGGGGGGATGCCTTTCCCCCAAAGAAAAATAGTCACTACACCATCCCCCCCAAAGAGAAAAGGTTTCCTCCTATATATAGTATCTTGATTATTAGTTAATAGTTTATCAACACATTTATTTTACAATCTAGCGTTTTACTTGCGTAATTTGCGTGTATTTACATGTTACACTCCATAGTCCAGTTTACCAGTGTTGCGGTAGGCCTACTTTTGAGCGAAAACATGCACATTCGGCGGTAATCCCCCCCCCCCCCCATTTATCCTTTTAGCGCTTCCTTTTGTGACTCGAGTTACCATCCCCCCATAAGAAATATCCCACTGCCGACGCCAATAGACCTTGGTTATCACTACATGCAGTGAGGCGTTAAGCCTGATGAAGAATGTTGATCTCGTATCAAGTATTGCGTTGGATGTTTACCTCTCGGTCCAGTGGCGCTCCTTCTCCGCTATGAAGTGCAGACCGTGAAGGGAGGAGTTGACAAAGTACTCCCGTACTGTCTCCATGCTCCTGGCTCTCTGGTAGAGAAACACCTACACCTGAAGCAAACAACAACTATGGATTTAGGAAAGGCAAACTTTCATACTATTTTTCATTTTTTTCCCATCCTGATGTATTTATTTATCTATAATGGATCATTGCTCAAGAAACTTGATTTCAAGGGGACGTCCATAAATTATGTTACACTTTTTTAGGTCACTTTGAACCCGCCCCCCCCTCCCTCCCATGTCACAGTTGGTCACAAAACCTATTACCCTCCCCCCTTTGCATAGGCCGTCACAAATTCTCATACCCTCCCTTTAACCAAAAAAAAAAAAAAAAAAATCAATAGGCAGCCAAAGGTACAATAGAGTAATCAAATAAAAATGTTCATTTCTTTATGTTTGCTTTTTGAGTAGTCAAACTTAATGATTATTCGAAATGGATCTGCTGTTTGTAGGGTGGGTATAAATATAAGAATCTAGAAGAATGGCCAAATACACAGAACAAAAATGGTACGTCACACATTTGCCTCCCCCTCCCCCCCTTGTAACAGCTTGACAACCCCCCTCCCTCCCTAAGCTGTGACATGATTCATGGACGTCCCCCAAGTGGAAAATATCAACATGCGTGTGTTTGGTTTAGTCTTGATACCAATGCTGGTAATGTCCGTATATATTATAGAAACAGTCTTTACTTATAACGTGCTCCGGACTGTAGGGAACTGAAAGACTTTTGACAAAAAAAGTACAATCACAGACAGCGCAGTCCTGACATAAAAGTTCAGTGTTTTAATAATTAATTAATAATAAGTGTAATAATTAATGTGGGATTATAAAGATCGCCCTTGTGGTGCCCGTCCAAACGATCCTACTTTCATCTATTCTTGTCTCGATTCGGCCAAGTCCTTTTCCCAAGATTCCTGCCCAGTGTTCCCGGCCGACGGGTGCTCATCTCCCGCCGAGCCGTAGAGGCATAGCCTTTATTGGGTAACAATGATTTTCTATCAAGTTTCGACGTTGGTAAAAGAAAAAAATTACCCGTATTTGTGAAAAAAAAATTGATAAAAGTTCCATGACAACATTATTTATAAGCCAATGAAGAGGTGTCTATACATACATATAGGTATGCCGAGCCCTTGCTCAAGAGAGAATGAAATATAATTCTTCCAAGTCTTGCTAGTCAAACTAATCATGCAGGGTCATTAAATCATAACATTAAAAAAGTTTGAAGTTTGGAGAAAATATGTAAAATTTTCAACCTGTAACCAAGTTCAATTATATTTCAATTGAAATTAAATCGTCATAATTATGAAAAATCCCAGAGTGGATTTTTGCAGATTTTAGTACCGGTATTTTTTCTGAAGAAAATATTATTATTATTATTAAAAACAATAATGTTGCAATCTGTCATTATGTTTGGCTGATTTTGTCCATAATACCCTAGCTGGTTCCTAGTATTTGGCTTACGTGAATCAGCTGGCAGGATGTCCTGAAGGAAGATATTGTCCTGGCGCCTGTCACCTGCTGCTAACCACAGGGCACTAAACAAGGCATGACACAACTGCCAGTTATCAGCAGCAGCCTGGCTCGAACCACCCGTGCCCCAGTGCTGTGGGATAGGGGGGACGGTCGCTCGTATCCTTCATCTCTCGAGGACATTGCGACACAACAGGGTAATAAATCACGCGAAACACTAGCTATGGCTGATAACAGGGTGAATAATTGATGTTAATTTCAACAGCGGGCACAAACCGTGTTGTGAGAGATCGGATCAGCCGTGACACAACGACGTAATGAGAGGCTCGCATGCGACTAGGCCTTGTTACTGCACAGGCACGTGCGATCGATCTGTTTGTTGGCTGTTGTTGCGAGACAGCGCGAGAAGAATACCCCCAGCTGAGATCTGTTGACGTGGGATCACAGGATGTTCAGGACAATGGGAAGAAAGGCGACAGGCGTCGACGAGGACCCGGCCGGGGTGTCGGGCGTCGCCTACTCTTCTGTATTCCGCGGGCCATTCTTTGTCGTCTCACACCCCCTCCCACGAGCGCTCGCGTTGATGATACTGCCCGCTTCGCACTGGTGTAAGTGTGCTTGCGGCAGTCACAGGCGTATGAGAATCATCCCTCGTGCTAGCATGTAGAAGAGAAATACATCGAGTCGGATTGGGAAAGAGGGTTAATGAGAACTTAGAAGACATCTAGTACAATAAAAATAGACTTTTTTATTATGTACATAATCATAGTTTATTATTATCAATTTAAAAGTATAACTGCAATTTTGCTTATTTGCATTTTGTTCCCAGTTGTGAAAGATTGTGTTGATAGTCTGGAATAACAAATCCCTGTTTTCAATTCAATGTGTATCCTGGTCATTTTGTCAATTTACATCTCGTTAATTTCATTTTGCTCACTTTATAACTTCAGATTTGTAATAAGGTTCATTATTTGTATACATTTTTTTAGGACATTACAATAAAAAAAAACATATCTGTTCATTGTCCAATTTATTTGTATGTGTACCTATCTCACAGATAAACCCTTTTAGGGTTTTTTGGTTTCATGTTTAGTGTACATTTCATCTTGTTATCTAATAAAGAGCCTTTTTAAAAAATAAAAATAGAATAACATGTAGCATTGTCATTTGTTCATACCTACCAACATTTACAATATATATTTTATATATATATATATATATATATATATATATATATATATATATATATATATATATATATATAGAGAGAGAGAGAGAGAGAGAGAGAGGTGCAGATTATACCAAGTCTGGTTGTGAGGGGGGGGGGGGGGGAATACTCTCTACCATTGAGTTTATAATATTTCACCCTCACAACCAATGAGAGAAAATATCTATAAAAGACGGTTTAAGAAGGTTCAATGAGAAATACGTACCGAAAGAAAGTATGACCTAGAGTGAACCCATGTATGGCATGAAGAAGGCTCTACGTAGATCATGTTTCACAAACAGATTAAAAATAAAAAAAAATAGTGCAATGTAAATTATTGTTCTCAATTAACACATTACATATTCTTATTCCATTATTGTAAACTGTGTAGGAAACCCAACTTCCTATGAAGACAACTATTATATCACAACTTCTTTAGGCTCAACAGGTTCATACTTTCTGAAAGTCATGCAAGAACTGGTTTATACTTTTTACAAGTTCTGTATTTCGTGGGATTAAAACTTGCTTCCAACTTTCAAATCAATTCTGATCAATTTCAACAGTATACTGAAAATTGACTGCAACACAATCGATTTGAATAATTATACTACATTTAAAAACCAAACATGAATGAAATCTGTTGGAAGATGGACCAGAAATGAAACATTCATTAAAATTTGTATGAATTCTTTTAGGACATCAGAAAAAGTGAAATGTGATTTCTTGAGAAACAATGTTCACATATATTCACCCAGCAAATTTCAGCCTCAATGTCGCTCTCATCTCGTCTCACTTGTAACTTCTTACGAATGACACAGTCATACATCTTCGCCATGAGATTCAGATCAATGTGCTGACTAATTGGATGAGCAAAGCGGAGAACCAATTTCATCATACCCGAAAAAAAAGTACTTTTTTTGTTTTGTTTTTTGTGCGCGCTCCACAGGTCAAACGAAAATTCAAAATCAGCTGAAACTTGGCATACACAAGTGTCCTTATCTAATTTAATACTATATAATTTTGATGTTCAATCGGTCAAATCACTTGTGAGAAAACTCATTTCAAAGTTTTCAAAAAACCCATAAGAATAACCCAGAGGAAAAAATTGGTTAAAAATATTTCTCGAGCAAATTCAAATTTTCAGAGAATTTCAAAATGATGATTATACACATTATTCCAAACTCTCAGTTGAATCAGATTAGACATTTTGATGTAAAAAAATATATAATGTAATTTTTGTAAATCACTACAAGCTTTCAAGATACCTACTAGGAAAACGCCATATATACGTTGTTAGACGAGCGGATAGTAATAGTATGTTGATTTTTCTGCCAAACTTTTGCCTACATTTGCCAATTGGGTGACCTTCAAGTTATAAATGGGTAAAAACTGCTTCGAGTAGTACCAATTTAGCACATTTTATGTTTTTTCTTCAAAATGGCAGACCCGATCAAGCTGAAAATTTCCAGAAATGTGTATCAAAATGTAACGCAACTTCACGCAAAATTTCGTTTTTTTGGAAAGTAAAAATATTTTCTTTTTTCCACTGTGTTATTCTAATGGGTATTTTTGAAATTTCTAAAATTCATAGAAATAAAAGTTATCACCCGATAATGCCACAAAACTATACAGATCTAAGTTAGATGAGGAACGATAACGAAAAAAAGTTTGAAGTTGATAGCTGTAGTCGTTTGACCTGTGGAGAACCGAAAAAAAAACCCATAAAAACAAAAAAACAAACAAAAAAAACAACAAAACATAAAAACAAACACCAATTTTTTTCAGTAAGTCAAATTGAATCCTCGCTAAAGCTCGTCTAATAGCATCAACCACAATTCTATTTTTAGACACATTCGGACAAGAAGTGTCCGAAAACGGTCTTCTTGATTATAATATGTCATTGAAATTTACATTGAAGAATCTTACAATTCGATGTGACTCTGATATTTGACGTCACCAAGTAGGTAATTGTGGTTAATACTATTAAATTCAAGCAACAAGTGTCAGCACTTAATTGTGAAAGATTCAAACAAAGCCTTCTTTATTATCATATAAATTGATAAGGAAAAATAAGATGGCCGTGATGTAATGGTTTGGATATCAAGGTGTATATATATATAATAACCAATCCAAAGATAAGGTGATATGTTCCAGCTCATCCATCAACGCGGCAACACATAACGCGTTTGCCTAGTAATATCAAGACTAGACACAAGAGCGGGATATCAACTCCCCATCATCTAACACGCAACGCAACCTTCAAACCTTGCCACCATTCAGCAGACTATTAGAGTAACGTCATTCAACACGCAACCTTCAAACCTTGCCACCATTCAGCAGACTATTAGAGTAACGTCATTCATTCAATGAAAAACTGGTTTCATTCAAGATGAAAATGTTTGTCATTGTTGGTAGCAAGACGTCAGCTGTCAACTGGACCACATGCCTCTTTACACCAAGCGTTCCGCACAGATTTTGTTGGAACCAACAGCATTGTTGGTACCAGACTCCTAAGGCACGGAGATAACCCAATACAAGACCTACACATATAGAACGTGCTATAGGTACTTAGAACCCATTCCTATTTTCAAAAACACTCATTTTAAATAGAAAAATGGTCGACTTCTCAGCAAAATGAGGTTAAAATGGCCACTAGACATTTCTTTTCAGTGCTGCGACTTGGGCAGAAACTCGTGACTGTTTCTGACAAAACTTGTAGTCAAGAATACACTTGTACGATAAAATTCAACTCGAATTTCCCCAAGTGAGTCATTATTTCTTGTAATCAACTTTTTGACTCTCCTGTTCAAGGTGGTCCATGCACAATGCTGAAAAAATGTAATAAATTATCTTATTTTTTTTTCATACTCTCCCAAACCAAGATGAATTACTGTAAAAAAGTTATATCAATGCCAAGGTAATTTTTTGCTCTTTAATTAATGTGACATTCCATTTTTACAATCAGTTTTAAGATGACACGTCAATGAATGCCAACAATGCGATGTAATTCATTGATATATCATCCTAAAAGTGATTGAATTCACAGAAATAGAATGTCATATTGATTAAAAAGCATAAAATCATCTTGGAGTTGTATATTTTGTATGCATTCAGACTGGTTTCCTGAACTTGGGAAGAAATAGTCAAGATAAATTTCTCCATTTTCATAAGCACCTTGCATGCACATCCTTAAGATGTGATGCTCCCACATCTCGATGAATATCTCCATATTCTGTTGGTTCAACAATAATATTATAGCCTATCTCTTTAACTTCCATTTCTATGATGAATGCTGTGAGTTGGCCACCGCTTGTACGTTAGCAATACTCTGGCAGTATTCACTGCTGGGCTCGGTGGCTAGTAGCAACGCCACGGTAACTTGTACCGTCACAACGCACGCAGGTCAACGCCCTCTAGCTGACGACACACGCGCATCCTCATTGGTTGAAACAGAAAGTCAGGGCCGTTTCCAAAACCATTATCGGCACCCGATGTGCTCCGTTTCACAAGATAGCAAGACTGTATAACCATACCTCACCGAGACACTTTACTCCTGCAGCCGATAGGGATATATGCTCGTTACAATCTCGCCGGCCATATTGGACATTGACACAATAGTATCTAAGCAAGGCATTCTATATTATCACTAATATATGTCTAATATGTGTGAAACTTCCCAGTTTGCTATGCGGTGTGAAGCTACTGCCGAGACACGGCCTTCTTAACGTTGACCAACGCATCTCTCAGTAATATATAGATCTATGGTCTGAGACCTCATTCCTGTACGTTATGATTGTCTTGAGTATCGCTTGACCCAACTGTCCCAGCTTTCATTTCACATTCACAAACACGTAATAGAGTAGAGTTCTCGTGAGTGCTGATAAACATGGGCCTACTCTACCAGATAATACATGTTGACACTTAGTAAATGAGAGAGATAAGACAGTGGGGTGGAGTGATGGCTTGCGGCCAGATGTCAAGGTACGGGGCGTGTGATTGGCTAGCGCGGCGTGAAGGTGAGCGAGATGGGCTGGTCAGGCTTGTTGATGAGAAGAGATCTCGCGTCCAGCACCCCGCCGGTCCAGCCCAGCCGGAACCTCCGCACCAACTGCAACAATCAGCAACAGTCAGAACGTTCCGGAATACTCTCATTTCTCGCTTCCACCAACTCATCACAACAACTGTGAATAGTGCTGCCACCATGTGGTGATACCAACCTATTTTATCATAATATAAAGAAGATGCTTCAACTCAGATCTTGAAAGTGAAATATTTCCGGGGTCAGTTCCCGAGCCCATGGTCCTGATTGCCTGTAGCGCAACTATTGCTTTTGTATTATCAACCTATTTAAAACAACAATGTTATACACAGCCCAGTAGAATTATAATGTTAGCAGTTGCATCTGTTTTTTCACGAAAGTAATAGATTTTGTAAGTTCAACAATGCCACCGGTACCGTAGCCAATCTTATCTACACTAGTTCACAAGAGAATACGCTAAATCGCGACAGGCAATCAGGACCTTTGGCTCTGAACTGACCGCAAGAAACCACAAATGCCTTCTATGTTATTAGTATGAGAGTCGGAGCACCTTCTTCATATCATGATGAAATAGGTTTGGTATCACTACATTGTGATGCTGGTGACAACACGCTTCCTTGTCTGAGCTCCGATCCCACCTCAAACACCCAGTCCCCCTTCCTCTGACTCGGGCTCCTCACATACAGTCCTTTCCCCACGTCTTCTTCCTGAGACACTCCCATACCTTTCCTCACGGCATTCTGTCGTGTGCCTTCACTAGGTCCATGTCTCTTCCAACATCTCTCACTTGCTTTCATAATCTGTCCCAATACCTTTCCTCTAGGCATTCTGTCGTGTGCCTTCACTAGGTCCATGTCTCTTCCAACATCTCTCACTTGCTTTCATAATCTGTCCCACTGCAAAGATCAGGTCGATTGCTGATCTTCCTGACCTGAAACCATATGGTTTCAGGTCAGGAAATCAAATATTTCACAGGTCATTAGGGAGGAACAGGATATCCTGTTCCTCCCTAATATTTCCATTCAGTTCTCTGTTCAATCTCAGCTCCGGCCCCTCCTCTTCTACCTTCTCACCCCTCTACGGTTCCCACAATATTTCCTGTCCCTTTCGTGTACAATTATTCCTTTCTCCCACTCCTGTAGCATCTTCTTCTCTACCCACGCCTCTTTCATTACTCTCCTCAACCAACACAGCAATAATCTGTGAAAATATTGGACGAGGAATATCGACGTTTCGATACATCACAGAACAATATCAATTGATAAATATTGGTATCTTGAAATATCGCTGTATTATGCCAATCCAGCAGCTTACCTCGAGCAGCAGCTTACCTTGAGCAGCAGCTTACCTCGAGCAGCAGCTTACCTCAAGCAGCAGCTTACCTCGAGCAGCAGTTTCAGCAGCAGCTTACCTCGAGCAGCAGCTTACCTCGAGCAGCAGCTTACCTCAAGCAGCAGCTTACCTTGAGCAGCAGCTTGAGCAGCAGCTTACCTCGAGCAGCAGCTTACCTTGAGCAGCAGCCTACCTCGAGCAGTAGCTTCAGCAGCAGCTTACCTTGAGAAGCAGCTTGAGCAGCAGCTAACCTTGAGCAGCAGCTTACCTTGAGCAGCAGCTTACGTCGAGCAGCAGCTTGAGCAGCAGCTAACCTCGAGCAGCAGCTTGAGCAGCAGCTTACCTTGAGAAGCAGCTTGAGCAGCAGCTTACCTTGAGCAGCTTACTTTGAGCAGCAGCTTACCTTGAGCAGCAGCGCCTGCATGTTCTGCTCGGCCAGCCTGCGCGCGATGCAGCTCCGAGGCCCGTGGCCGAACGGCAGCACGAGGTACGGGCTCACCGGCACACATGCAGCGTGACCCTTGACCCAGCGCTCGGGCACGAAGCTGTCGGGTTGGCTGAAGTACTGCGGCAGGCGGCACGACACTTGGTTCTGGGTCACGGCCAACGTCTGAAAACAATTTCATTCCTAATTTTAAGTATATGTTAGGTTTTCCTGATACGAGTTCTAATCTTACCTGACCTGTCTTCAAGGTACAGGTATAGGAAGGTAATGGGAGTGTTTAGTGAGAGTAGTTATGGTATAAGAGTGTTTAATAACCAGAAATGTAATTACCCAACTCTAGTTGATGGCTCATTTGAATTTGTTAGCAATATCTCCGCCATCAGGCACTGACAAAATAATTTTTCATTTTCTAGTTATCTACAATATTTTTCAATGCTTTATTAGAACTTTATTACCAGTATTAGTTAGTTTTCAATTAATTAGCTATAACGGTACTATAACAACGGCACCATCGGCCATCTTGTAAACTAAAACAATTGGCCATCGGCTAACATGGGAAGCATACATACCCCGAGTGAAAGGGCAGCGTCAGAGAAGACTGATCTGAATGAAGGAGGATGTGGTTTACAATGACGAGAGCGAGATCTGCTCTTCCACCTGATCGTCCTTGAACTCACACATCACAACAGAACCAGTGAATCGTGAGATGAATGTGACTGGACCAGGAATGGTGGAAGAAGATGGTTGATAGTTTTATAACGTGTCTGGTTTGACCCAGTGTGTTCAGGGGAGGAGAATTAACATGTAAAAATGACAAACTTTAGGAATAGTTCAGAAACGGCTGAATCAATTCAATTGAATTACTTTTATCCATGTTGCTTCAAGTGTTGGTTATAAAATCGCCATCGATAAATCTTATGATATCAGTATTTATTTTATAACACATTTTTATATAGATGTATGTTTAGAAAAAAAAAATCCACTACGTTTTGAGATGAATTTTTTTCTTTTGAATTTTAAACATGTATGTCACACACTTGAATGAGTGTGATTTCATGCAAAATACAGACAGCATTAGTAAGAAAAAACACGAATAGTTTCTGAGATATAACTTCCTGAAATCCTGAAATTGTTATTTCTTGTAAACTGGCTCTGAAGTTGGAAGTCTTCATAATATTTTGAATATTTACATTATTTGAATATTAACGTCAACATCCAAGGTTCGGTCGCTTCTCGAGCTATCGATATAGAACGACTCGATAGCCAACTTATGAAAGACAAACTCAGCTACAGAATGATCCATGAATCTCTAGGCTGGCATGAATTGAACCAGAGATGCAACAGGTACAGAGATACAAAAATAAGTCATTATCATTGGATAACTTTGGTGAAATTGTTGGCACGGACGGCGATGACGTAATTATTTTCATGACCTATTCATTCGAATTTGCACATACAAAATATTGATGTGGAATCAGAAAATAACAAAGAAAAATAAACTTGAAAAAAAATAGAAAAATAATATTTTTGCCCACAGGGTCCCCCTTAAGACCAGGCCACAAGACCTTTCTGCAAGTTGGTTTTCAAACACAGGTTAAAAGTCACAACATCTGTGTAGGTATTTTTGTTTCCGAGGTTGATATTAAAAAAAAAAATATATATATATATACATCACAATCTTACGCTCGAGACAAACAACATTGGATAGTTATTTTGTTTCAACAAAAGTTACTGCATTGGAAGCGGAACCATAGAGCCCGAGCACGTGAAGCAGCGATACTAACAATAGCGCTACAGCGACGTATGCTTTGAATCTGTTGCTATATTATATCGTAGCACGGGTCTTCATCCAAGTCATGACGTCACAAATCCTGGCCTTCTCATTGGTCACTTTCTGTCCCATTTAAAGACCGACTTTCAGACTAATTCTCGCGGCCTACGCACTATTGTGTTAGTGCGAGTGTGTAACAGATAACAAGTCCAATGGCCAGGCACGTAGGGAACCAATCAAAGTGGGGGAAGGGAGGGGCAAGCATCATTGTTGATCAAAATGTGATACACATTTAGGGTCTCTCGTAAATACAGGGTACGGGGACCTTTTATTGCCAATTGACCATCTTCGGAACAGGCTTGTATTTTGACAAACGGGAGTGAATTGTGTGGGGGGTACTCACCCCCGCAGGCACATTGTATCCAGACAGCACAGCGTCCTGTCCCAGTATCCGGCCCACGCCCACAGAGATGGGGTTCATGCGGGCCGTCTCCTTGAGCACAGCCTTGGTGTACGTCGCCCTGGAGAGGACGGCAGCTGTGACGGGGCAGCTGTCGGTTGCTAGGAGACGCAGGCTCTCAGCGTGCAGCTGCTCCTGAGGGCCTGGGTTCGTGGCCAGGTGGTACAGCGTGAAGCTGGTGGTGTACGACGTCTGCACAACACACGCTCATTTCACACACCACAAAATACACAATTTTTTTTTTCTAATAACATCGAAACTTGATACAAAATCATTGTTCCCCAATTAGGGCTATGGATGAGAGATGGGATCGTTTGGACGGGGCACCACAAGGGCAATCTTACCACCCCAACAAATATTATTGATACTTTTTGAAACCTTGGTTGTTTGGGGACAGCGCGTGTGAATGCTTACATACACGCCAAGATGCATTGAGGGTTGCGTTGGTTTGCCAGTTGGAGGTGGTGACTTTACTCATTCGAAAACACGTTCCATTTTCTGAGTACTTTTCTGGGAACCATTGATCGCTGCCTCTATTCAGTGTTGTTTTGTAGAAATGGCTGATGGGCTGACAAATTTGATGCCAGCTGTTATTAGCTGAGCCAACGTCATTGAGTAAAGTTGGTTCCTTTTATCACCACTTTTCACGCACGGTTAATAGTTCTTAAAATGTGCCCCGGAAATTCATTTATTTTTCAGCCATTTGTTAATGGTTGATACATTTAAAAACGTACACTGTGTAAATATTGGTACATATTTTCAACATGGGAGGGATAGAAAGTGAGGGCAGCCGGCAAACCAACGCAACCCTCAATGCATGTTGACCTCGGCCTTTAATATTCATTCATTCATTTCTCCACAGATTTGCACATGATACAGACACAGGAAAGGTCCGTGACCCCCGCCCCACTATCAGCACAAATTCCTGAACATTGTCCACAGTTAGTGCTGGCCTCTAGATTTTATGCCGAGAGTTCCAGAATTTGTGCTGGGTAACTTTCTGAGAGAATCGCTTGTCAGAAACGACATGTCAAGTTCACACAGCGTCGGCACAGATTCTGTAACTGCACACGTATGTTCGCCAAGCTCTTATGTCGAGAGTTTCAGAAACGTTTCTCAGATAAAAGTATTCAAATTAATTAAAGAATAGAAATAGGAAAAAACTTTCAATGAACACGATGTTTTCACCGTGTTTTTACCTATTGACAACAACACACGTCTTCTTTGTATAATATTATTATAAGTGGAAAATTCTTATTTTTGTTCATATTTTATGATTGTGTTTCTGTGATGTCATTCATGTCATTGTACTTGCCACCGGGTTAAAATCCCAATTGCATTTCAAGTGTATTACACGTATGTAATAAACGCCACATATATATAAAGTCAGAAAGGTGTCGGCCGTGTCAATTCATCACGGCGACGTTGCGGACGACCGGAATTTCTTCTCATCTAGAAAAAATTCACCCGAAAATCCCGATTCAAAGTCCGGAAGATATGGGCAAAAAACTGGACCCATGTGTTCTCAGAATTTCTACTGTCAATCAACATTGGTCTTATGGGACTAAAACATGGGTCCGGATTTTGGCCCATATCTTCCGGATTTCAAATCAGGGTTTTTTGGTGAATTTTTTCTATATGAGCAACATTCGGTTAAATCCAAATATGGAGACGGCATTACGCTGAAAACTTCCGGTCGACCGCAACGTCGCCATGAAAAACCCCTTCCAGCCGCCACGACCGACACCTTCTCGGCAACGTAGTGGTCGGTGGGAATTTTTTAGCGTAATGCCGTGTCCATATTCGGATTCAACGGACTGTTGTTCATCTAGAATAAATTCACTCAAATTCTCGATCCAAAGTCTGGAAGATATGGGCCAAAAACCGGACCCATGTTTTAGTCCCATAAGACCAATGTTAATTGACTTGGAAGAATTTCCCACATGACCGTGAATTGGAACAGATTTTTTCTGAAAGTGAAATGCTCGCCATTTTCACACTGGTCACCCGATTGTGCTAGTTTTTCAGCATGTGAATTCGGATGTAATAATTTACGAATGTCAGAAAAGAAAAGTGGGAAAAAAATTAATTGACGATTTTTTTTTTAAAGGTGTCGGTCGTGGTCACAACGGAAAAATGCGGTGACGGGCGAACGGGAGGGCGGAATCGATCGCGGTAAAGATCGCCGGATAGGAGAGGATATTCCCTGGAACAATTTTTGGAAAATTCATTCTCCGAGCAAATGTGTCGGTCGTGGCGGCCGAAGAGTGCTCAAATTCCCGGCGATGTTGCGATCGATCGAAATTTTGTAGCCTAATGCCGTGTCCATATTTGTATTGAATGGACTGTGATAAATCTAGAAAGAATTCAACTCAAAATCACGATTTGGAGTCTGGAAGATACGGGCAAAAAAACCAGACCCATGTTTGTTTTTCACTGTTGTGCCCCGCATAGTAAATGAACCGTTTGAGATATTGCAAAAATCTCTTCAAGTAACAGCTGAAAAGATGCAAATTAAAAAAAAAAAAAATGAAACAACAAATCATTTTCTTTTTAAAATTTTGTGTTTTTCAAAATTTTGGTTATTTTTTTCAATTCATTTTTTTTCAATTTGAATTTTTTCAAGGTGAAACAGGGACCGCTGAATCCGAATTTGGACACAAATTTTTGCTAAAAACTTTCCCTCAGCCGCAACGTCGCCGGGAAGGTGTCGACCGGGGCGATTTAAATGGCGACGTTGCGGTCAGCCGGAATTTTTCATCGTGTTGCGGGTCCATATTCGGATTTACCAGACTGATGTTCATCTAGAATAAACTCACCTAAAAATTCCGCTTCAAAGTCCAGAAGATACGGGCAAAAACCCAGACCCACGTTCTAGTCCCGTAAGACCAATATTAATTGCCCTGGATGGATTTCTTCCAAGTCATTTAACATTGGTCTTATGCGACTAAAACATGGGTCCCGTCTCTCGCCCATATCTTCCAGACTTTGGACCGGGATTTTGGGGTGAATTTTTTCTACATGAACAACAGTCCATTAAATCCGAATATGGACACGGCATTACGCTAAAAAATTCCGTTAATAAACGTGAATAATTAACGTAAATAAAGACTCATTATTATTATTATTAGATCTTATAAATGCCTGTGAAGTAGAGAAGGTAGAGAGCGTACCGTATCGAACCCCGCTAGGATCATGTCTACGGCCATGCCCACCACGTCCTTGAGGTCCAGCTCGGGAGACGAGAGGTAGAGCTCCAGCAGCGACATCTGCTCGGGAGGACTTACTCGGGCTCTGAGCTCGGCTGCCTTCTGTCCCACCAGCTCCACCGCCACCCTGCACACAACACAACTCTCTCAACTATCACCACCGCCCACCGGACTGGTTTCACTCTGTTCCTCGGGAGGAAATATAGGTCGACGCAGATACACAACGTTGATAAAATGCACGTGATGATTATTGTTTGCTCGATGACCCCACCAACAGCTGGGTTATACAGTACAAGGTTACGACTGAGCAAGCTATAATGCAACTATGAAGTGATGTAAGTGGAAGGCCTTATGATGACAAGTTTCTAAAGCGGTGCCTCAGCTGACTGAGCAACGGAGGGAGGCAACATGCACTGTCCTGAACTAGAAGCACAAGCGTGCAGTCTACTCTACAATATGGTATCATATTTTGGGGCTCGGCTTCACAAAGCATCGAGGTCTTCCGATCCCAGAAGCGAGTGATACGTTCTATGCTATCAATGAGCTCAAGAGAATCTTGCAGATCAGCGTTCAAGGAGATGCCTGTACATTCAAGCCATTTGTATTTTCACCAAGATTAATGCAGCTCTATTCAACGATAACAGTCACCACTGCTACAATACTAGGAATGCAACAGACATTGCCCACGAGTTCTGCCGCTTGAAGCTAACGTCAAACGGTGTCTTGCAGTCATGCAGACGATTATACAGTCACCTACCAGCTGCAATAAAATCACTCGAGTTGACTCAATTCAAGATAGCTGTCAAGCATCACCTAATGAAGGAATGCCATTATAATATTGATGAATACCTAAACTCTTAACTTGAATAGAACATAAAGTATTTAATCTTTAGTTTTATCATTTTTGTATCTTGACCTGATTTATACAATGTATTTATTTGTGTCCTATGAAGATCGTGAACCAACAATAAACAATAAACAAGAGACCGGCGGTTATTTTGTCTGCTGGCTCTAGCAATCTAGCAATCTTCTGGGAGCCCAGGAACGCAAGCTTTCCCGAGGTGCACTTTCGAGACTGTAGTTTCTGTTATGTCAAACACATTTTCATCTTATTTTGTTACTAATTAATAAATCTATGTTAATGCCAACCCAGAAAGTTGATAGAGTGTGTTGTGAACTCAGTGCTGATTGCTTGCGCTATCGCTTGAGTTGGTCGCAACGCCTGCCCGCTCTCTGAGATTGAAACTGGATTGAATGGTGGGCCCAAGTTAGCGCAGGACTCACGTCTCCATGTAGTGTAGCGCCGCACTCAGCTTCCTGTAGAGCCTGGTCTGTAGATAGCGCCACAGTCTGGGCCCGTTGTCCGTTGCCAGGATACAGCTGTTGGCCGTGAGCGCCGCGTGGATCAGCCGGGACGCCCGTGAGCCCGGGTCCAGGCCTGCAGGGGTCGACGCACCCAGCCGCACGTCAAACGCAACCAGGCAGATCACTGGAACAAGACACGACTGCCTGCTCAACGATATGTTGGAACTACCTTGTAGTAGCAGTAGCGGTTGTTCAGTGGCAAGTCCTGCCATCTCACATAATCTCACACACTTGACAAGTACATACAATAATTTTATAATAAAATATTATATTAAAAATAGACAACTTGTAAACAAATATTCAAGCTGCAAATATAGGAATATATAGAAATATAGAAATATATAATATATATTTATTAATATATTAATATATATTAATTATATTAATATATAATATATTAATTATATTCATATAATATATATTAATTATATTAATATATAATATATTAATTATATTTATATAATATATATTAATTATAAGAAATATATAAAAAGAAATATGGAAATTTTTTTAGCAATAGATCAATGACAGTCAAAGTGGGTGAAAATTATAGTGAATCAGTTCCAATTTCATACGGAGTTCCACAGGGATCTATTCTAGGACCACTACTCTATCTCATATATGTTAACGATATGCTGGATGATGTAAAAAAATCATCGGTTTTCTTATATGCTGATGATACCGCAATTGTAGCTATTCACAAACGTTTCTCTGTGGCCAACGAATTCTTCAATCCGATTGCAACAATATTCTATGCTGGTCTCACGGTAATGCATGGTCTTACAATTAATTACGGGAAAACTTGAGTCATGCACATACATTCACCATTCAGAATCTTGGAGAATGTTGATATAATTTTCCATGATCATGCCTGTCTTCATCAGAATCTTAGAGTAGACTGTAATATTTTCCAAGGAATGTTTACATGTAATTTGTGACGTCCGCTGCTGTGTGCCAGGGGAGCGGGGTGGGATTTGGTAAACAATAAATAGTAATAAATAAAAGGTAGGGTATGGGCGCCAATTAGTTCAGGAAGAGGGGAACTAATAACCCTAATATTATGAAGAATGCAAATATACAGAGAATAGATTAGATTATTGTATAATTATAATTAGTATAAATCGAGATTTTGAACTACAGCTTAAGTATTTCCTTTGTCTTCGAAACTGTTTCTAATTCACTCCAAATCACAAAATTAATATTAATACGATACCGAATGTTGTGTAGGCCCACACTTGCACACGTTGTTATCATAAATTTGAACACTATAAATGCACTTATAAAATAAACTTCGTCTTCAACAGTCTTCTCTGTCACGCACTCTCTGCCAAACAAAACCTCCTGACCGCGTGGTCTCTACCCTGTCTCTGACGTGACCTTCACTGCACTCACTACCCCGTCACACGTATTTCAATCGCTAGACGGCCGACTGACCAAACTGGTTCACAGCCGCTTACAAATTCAAAACCACCGTCTATTTCACTTACTTAAAATTAATGTACATAATCTGGGGACTATGTGAACTGGAGGGAAAGATGAGGAAATTGGACCATGACACCACCCCTTTCCATCAACAAAAAATTGAGCATCAAATTTTTTTTCTCTACCCCTCCACCTACTCGGGGTCATCATTATTATAAGGTTTGATATCTTTGACATGCCAATTTCCTAGCATATGGCCATTCATATCTTCTAGTCGGTATACCAATGGAGAAATCTTCGCCTTTACTCTACATTTGATATACTTGTGAGCCAAACTCGACGTATAGTGTTTAGCGGCATCTGAAAGCGAGTAATTCTTTTTCCATACGATTTGACCCTTCTCGAACGACAATGGTCTACGCCTCAAATTATACGTACTGGTATTCTTCTCATACGCTTTCCGTAGTCTCCGCTTTACATCTTCGTATAATGGACCCAGTTTTAGTATTTCACTCATTCTCCGATCCCGGTTGTCTACGTTCATCTCTTCTGAGGAATCTAATCCTGGTCCATATTCATTACCCGATGAGATGACTTGTCTCCCGAAATTCAAATAATTGGGAGATTGACCTGTAATCTCATGAATAGCATTCCGTATGGCGAAACCAATCTTTGGTATCTCACGATCCCAATGCCGCTGGTCTTCGGTAATATACGACGAAACTGCGGTCTTTATAACTTGATTAACGCGTTCAGTGGGGTTGGTTTGCGGATGATAGCGAGCGTTATACCATAATTTCTTGATCTTATAAGTTGTAGCTAAATCTTTCAGTACTTTGCTGATGTACTGGGGACCATTATCGCATACTATAATCTCTGGTACCCCGTATACTAAAAATATATCATTTTCGATATGTTTAGAAATAGTCTTCCCGGTTGCTTTTCTCAGTGGGTACAACATACAATACTTTGTGAACCAATCACATATCACTAAGAGGAATGTGTTTCCATCTTTCGATCTTGGGTAAGGCCCCATAAGATCAGTACTTATCATCTGCCAAGGTCTATCTACTTTTCGTGGACGACCCATTAACCCCGCTGGAAGGAGTCGCGGTACTTTGTTTGCCTGGCATATTTCACATCTCCGTACATAACGGGCAATATCTGCTCTCATTTTGGGCCAATAGTACTTCCTAGAAATTCGGTCGATTGATTTATGGATACCCAAATGAGCAGATGTTGGGTGATCATGCCCCTCGTAGAGAACTTGTTTCCTAACTGATTTAGGGACTACACATTTCCAGTCTTCGGCAACTTGCTTATACAATCTACCATCTTCTACGCACCAATCCTGGTATTTATGTGGATCCTCACTTAACTTCTTCATCATCCCTCTATACCATGAGTCCGTCTCTTCTTCAAGGAATTCCACGATATTCATTTCTACATCTACTGATCTAGACAGAGCATCAGGGACTACATGATCCTTGCCCTTCCTATGAGATAGCTTAAAGTCATACTGTTGCAGTTTCACGGCCCACCTTGCCAACCGGCCATTTGGTTCTTTCAAGTTGGCTAGCCAGAGAAGGGAATAATGATCGGTGATCACCGAAAACGAAGTTCCTTCAATATACGACCTGAACTTCTCTATTCCAAACACCACCGCTAGACACTCCTTTTCAGTGGTTGAATAGTTCCTCTCCGCTTTACTGAGAGCGCGGCTGGCGTACGCAATCACTTGCTCATGTTCGTTCTCTCCTTGGGTAAGAATGACACCTATCCCATAATCTGAAGCATCAGATTGTATGATGAAAGGGATACTGAAATCAGGAGCTGCCAAAACAGGTGCCGTCACTAAACGATTCTTAAGCTCCAAGAATGCATCACTCGCTTCTTTATTCCACTGTAATCGTGTGCTCATGTGCTTCTTCGTCCTGTCACCCTTCTTGTACGTCTTGTTTCCCTTTGAGTCCACACTCTCCTTCAACTTGGTCAAGTTGTTCAACGGTGCTGTCAGTGTTGAGAAATCTACGATGAATCTCTTGTACCACGAACACATTCCCATGAATCTTTTCAACTCGGTTATCGTGCTAGGTAATGGATAAGTGACTATGGCTTCGATTTTTTCCGGGTTGGTACGCAAACCTAAGCCATCAACCACATACCCCAAGTAATTCAAACTTGACCTACAAAATTGGCATTTTTCTACATTTATAGTCAGAGAAGCGTCTTTCAGGCGAGCGAGTACTATCTCCAAAATTTCCGTGTGCTTCTCGAACGTCTCTGTGGCTATTATAATGTCGTCTAAATAAACAAATACGTGTGGTTCCAATGCTGGTCCTAGGATCCGATCCATAAGACGTTGCTGTGTTTGGGCTGCATTATGGAGGCCGAATGGTAATACTTGAAATTGAAAGAGACCTCTTCCAGGCGCTGTAAAGGCCGTCTTCTCTTTCGATGTTTCTTCAAGAGGAATCTGCCAAAAGGCTTTCTTCAAATCGATGGAAGATAGGTACTTCGCATTGCCAAGTTTATCCAGAATACCCGACACATATGGAAGTGGATAGGCATCTCTCTTCGAAACCGAGTTCAACCGTCGACTATCAAGACACAACCTATGTTCACCCGAAGGCTTTTTCACCAAGAGTACTGGCGAAGACCAGGGACTAGACGATGGTTCTATCACTCCCAACTCCAACATCTTGTCCAATTCCTTATTCAGAATAGCTTGCATTGCGGGTGATAAAGGATGATAGCGCTGCTTCACTGGTTCTGCATCGCCGGTATTGATTGTGTGCTCGATCACAGTTGTCCTTCCTAGACCACCTGAAGAGACCGTCTCGTATCTCTCTATGACTTCTTTCAATTTCACCTGTTCTTCCGCAGACAATTCATCCTTTGTCTGTATAACTCTAACTTCCTCTATCTCATCTGGAAGATCATTGCTTGATTGCTTCCTAATGTATGACTTATTATGTACGTCGGGCACAATTTTGAACATTTTCCACAAATCAATTCCCCAAATGATAGGCTGGGTCAAAGTAGGTACGCATAGTGCTGTTATGATTTTGGTTTCACCGCCCAACTCCACAGGTAGATACATAGCACCAGAGACGTTCTGTTTCGTACCGTCAGCTGTCACTACGTGCATAACTCGTAATGGCTGCATCACGATACCCAATTGATTCAGAAATGACAACCCCCTTGATCCTATTACAGTGCGATTCGCTCCCGAATCTAATAGGCCGACAACCTTCCTACCAGCTATACTCACTTCTAAGTAAGGCCTATCATCTCCCGGGTAAGTAGTCAACACTGGGGTTACAGCTACTTTGGCTGTACAAAAGTCCCGAACAGTCCTAAGCCACGCGTCCCAATGGCCTATGTTATTTCCTATTGACGCGACCCTGTAGCTGGCTGTGGAGCAGTCACGTCTTCTCGCTTCACAGGCTGATCGTTTCCCGATCTTCGTTGGCGACTTTCACAAAATTGGCAATCGGCTTTTCTAATTCCAATTCTACCGCATCCAAAACAGAAAAGCGTCCTCTCTTTCTGGCACTGGGAATGCCAATGTCCGTATACTCGACAATTCCAACACAGTGGTTTGCGTTCTGTAGTCACTTCTGCTTGACCAAAGTGTTCTTCAGCTAATAAACTACACCCTGCCATCTTTGACTTGTGTTTACCGGTATACGCCAGGTCGGGTTCTAGAAGATCTCTCTTGTTATCTGGAGGTGGTTTGAACCTCTCCATCCGTTGCTTTGCTTCCTCTAATCGTTGACATAATGAAGACAATTCTCTCAGAGTGTCTATCTTCTGAAGTGCTAGCCGGTCGATGTAATATGGTAGAATGTTTCGTCGTAATACTTTCAGTTTGGTCTGCTCTGAAGGTGCTTCTGGAAGACGTGCGAACAGATTGTTCATCATTGCTATGTATATGCATAGCCGTTCATCTGTTCCTTGAGTTCTGGTATTTATTTCTAACCACAGATCTTCTTCGTAATCAAACGGCAGAAATTCCCTGCGTAATGACTTTTCTAAGCAGTTCCAGGAATTTATTCCTCTTCTAGCATCACGGAACCAAATCAATGCAGGTCCGGTAAACAAATCAATGGCAGACATCCATAAGTCTTCTAATAACAGATTTCGTGCCTCCCGAAGCTCCGTTACTCTCTCTAGGAATGCATTAACACTGAGGCCTTGCCCATCACCTGAAAACGTTACGCCCCATTTTAATACTGGAACTTGTTTCTTCAGAATGGTATGTACTTCTGAAACTTTCCGTCCATCCTCGTCATTACGTCGTAAATCTGCCAACTTTTTTGTTAACCTCAAAACTTCTTCTTCTTCTTCTTCTTCTCCTTCTTTTTCTTCTTCTTCTTCTTCTTTTTCTCCTTCTTGGGACATCTTAGCTTTAAGGTCATCAAAAACTAATAAAATTGCAGATATAATTGTGGCCTTGGCTGTTTGTTCAGTTTCATCATCAGTATTCAATCTCTGAACTCGTCGTAGCAAATGAGATAGCCTGACATCTATGCGCTTGTACTCCGAGCTTGTCTTATCTAAGCCACTGAACGACTTCACACTTTCCTGGAGTTCTGAAAGTTTGCTTTTAATGACTATTAATTCATCATCAGTATAAATAGTGGCATTATGTGGACCTAAGGATCGCCCTTCTCTTTCTAGCTTCAAAAGACCTGCTAAAGTCTTCCTCATTTCTGTGACAAGTTCAATTCCTGACACACCTCTTATTCGAAGCTCATATTCGACCTCATCTTTTGTTAATCTTGTGTAATCCATGATTAAACAGATATTAATTCAAACTAAACAGAAACTACTCGCTGTAAAACGTATTAATCGGCCCCACGTTGGGCGCCAGTGTGACGTCCGCTGCTGTGTGCCAGGGGAGCGGGGTGGGATTTGGTAAACAATAAATAGTAATAAATAAAAGGTAGGGTATGGGCGCCAATTAGTTCAGGAAGAGGGGAACTAATAACCCTAATATTATGAAGAATGCAAATATACAGAGAATAGATTAGATTATTGTATAATTATAATTAGTATAAATCGAGATTTTGAACTACAGCTTAAGTATTTCCTTTGTCTTCGAAACTGTTTCTAATTCACTCCAAATCACAAAATTAATATTAATACGATACCGAATGTTGTGTAGGCCCACACTTGCACACGTTGTTATCATAAATTTGAACACTATAAATGCACTTATAAAATAAACTTCGTCTTCAACAGTCTTCTCTGTCACGCACTCTCTGCCAAACAAAACCTCCTGACCGCGTGGTCTCTACCCTGTCTCTGACGTGACCTTCACTGCACTCACTACCCCGTCACACGTATTTCAATCGCTAGACGGCCGACTGACCAAACTGGTTCACAGCCGCTTACAAATTCAAAACCACCGTCTATTTCATTTACTTAAAATTAATGTACATAATCTGGGGACTATGTGAACTGGAGGGAAAGATGAGGAAATTGGACCATGACAAATTTAGAAATTGATTATACTCATAATCATACCTATTTGGGCTTATTGATTGATAATCAATTTAAATGGGACAAACATATTGAAAGTGTCTGTAAGCGCCTTAGATCTGGTCATATCTAAAGACATACAACAACAACAACAACAACTGGTATGTATAGCATTCAAATTTTGAAGCCATATGTTGATCTCAATACATTAGTAACAGTTTATCATGCACTTATAGAATCCGTATTTGTTAGTATTTAGTTAATATGAAGGTGATTGCATATGAATGTATCCTAGAAATGCAGGAATATTTGTAGGCTTGTTGACGAAATAACTCCACACATGTTGACTGTTAGTGACGAACTGTTTTTATTATAAGCTCAACACTAGGGGCAGCACAAGTCAATACACGACAAATGGTGCCAACCTTTGAGTTACATTTTGCTTGCTCCAACACCTCTCCTCAAAATGTCACAATCAAAATTTCAAAGGCTCAATTCTACTACATGTAGATCCCCAATTTGTTGGCCAAGTCTTTCGTCTTGGGCCCAGTTAGAGGTTTTGTAAGGATATCAGCTACATTCTCATTAGATTGAACATACACAAATGTTATCTCCCCATTTTTCACCAGTTCCCTGTTGTAGTGATATTTAACATTGATATGCTTACTTCTATCATTAATTGCATTAGAATCTGCAATACAAATTGCACCCATATTATCTGCATGAATGCTGCATGGCTTAGGTACAAATTTATCCTGTCCCAACTCATGTAGGAAGTCTCTCAACCACTCAAATTCAGCGACACATTCATACATTGCTACATACTCTGCGTGAGTCGTGGAAGTAGCAACACACCTTTGTTTCTTGCTACGCCAACATATTGCAGCTCCTGCCAAGATGAACACATAACCAGAGATAGACTTGGCATCTATTTTATTATTAGCCCAATCAGAGTCAGTATACACTTCGACGGGTTTCCCCGTCTTGTGGTAATTCAGGCTGTAGCCTTTCGTCCCTTTCAAATACTGAAGAATGTGTTTAACATTCACCCAATCTCCTTTAACTGGATTCTCGCAGAACTGGCTTACTAAACAAACCGCATTTGCTATGTCTGCTCTTGTATTTCCTGCTACATACAATAAACATCCAACAGCCTTCCTGTAAATGTGTTGATCGAAAGTATCACTCTCACACCTGTCTACATTCATGACTCCCACTTCTAGTGGCGTACTTAGGCTCCTACAATCCAACATAGAAAACTCTTCCAATATCTCGTCTACGTAAGACTGTTGATTTACATTCAATTCTCCCCTGGAAGGTCTTTTAATTGTCATTGATAGCAGATTTGTAACATCACCCAAATCCTTTATCTGCATACAATCGGAAAGATCTTTCTTTGCCTGGTCTACCGGAGCTCTTGTTCCAACTAACAGGAAATCATCTACATACACTGCGATGATCACGCCTGTTCTTACATAAACACAAGTATCCTTAACACTTTGGGTAAACCCTAGTCTAGTTAAAATACCATGCAAGTGATGATTCCAGTTCCTCCCTGCCTGTTTCAGACCGTAAATGCTCTTTTTGAGTTTACAGACAAACCTATCTGCGTCACATGACGCAAAGCCCGGTGGTTGCTCCATGTAAATGACAGTATCCAAATCACTGTTCAGATAAGCCCCAACTACATCAAGATGGACCATCTCCCAATCGTTTTCGATAGCTATGGCCATGAGGATCCTAAGGGTCTTTCTCTGTACCACTGGGCTAAAGGTTTCATGATAATCTATACCATACATTTGTCTGAAGCCCTGTGCTACCAGTCTAGCCTTAAATCTAACAACTTTGCCCTCTACTTTCTTCAAGGCAAACACCCACCTACTTCCTATTACATTACACCCATTTTGTCTCTTTACAATTTCCCAAGTAGATTGGGCTTCCATGTTTCTAAGCTCCTCTAGCATGGCATCTCTCCACTTCTCTACATGGGATCCGCTTAGCGCCTCCTCTGCAGTCACGGGTATCACAATGTCCATGGCCTCTTTCCTCTTGCACCTTAACATGTTACAGCATGGACACGTCCTGGGCACCCTCCTCCTGTCAGATCGTCTCACTGGTGGTTGACCCGAGACGTACGGCTCCGCCCCTGCTTGGACTGGCACCTCCCCCCGGACCGCCTCCGCTTGGACTGGCACCTCCCCCCGGACCGCCTCTGCTTGGACTGGCACCACCTCCCGGACCGCCTCTGCTTGGACTGGCACCACCTCCCGGACCGCCTCTGCTTGGACTGGCACCACCTCCCGGACCGCCTCTGCTTGGATTGGCACCACCTCCCGGACCGCCTCTGCTTGGACTGGCACCTCCCCCCGGACCGCCTCTGTTTGGACTGGCACCTCTCCCCGGACCGCCTCTGCTTGGACTGGCGCCTCTGCTTGGACTGGCACCTCCCCTGCATCTGCCACTTCTCCTTGGACTGGCATCTGTCCTTGGATTGGCACCTCTCCTTCATCTGGCACTTCTCCTTGGATTGGCACCTCTCCTTCATCTAGCATCTCTCCTTGGACTGGCCTCTTTTCTATTGAGAATTGCACCTCCGCATCCCTCACTGACTGTGTCTTGGGGTGTTCCGCAGACTTAAAGGGAAAGATGTGTTCCCGGAACTTCACATCTCTACTGCTTGTTATCCTCTTCTTCTCAATGTCCCACAGACGGTAGCCCTTAATGCCTTCGTCGTATCCAAGTAGCACACATGCCCGTGCTCTGGGCCCCAGCTTTCCGGTTCGTTGAACATTTGGAATCCATGCCCATACCTCACAGCCAAATTTTCTGATGTGCTCATAATCACTCCTCTGTAGATTTCTGCCCATCCATACTCCTAACGGTGTGCGGAAGCTTAGTGGCGTTGAAGGGCACCTGTTACGCACATAGCAGGCTGTCATGAGAGCCTCCGCCCAGAAGGAAGCAGGCACTCCGGCTTCGATGATTAAGCACCTGATGACGTTGCTGATAGTGAGGTTAGTTCGCTCGGCTAGGCCATTTTGTTGTGGCGTGTAGGTGATGGACTTCCTGTGCAATATTCCACTCTCCTCTAAATATTTCTTGAAGTCTCCGCCTACATATTCCCCACCTTGATCTGTCTGAAGTTCCTTTATCTTCTTCTCATGAAATATTTCTACCCTCTCCTTGTATTTCTTGAACTCCAACAAAGCATCACTCTTTCTTGATATGGGAATCGCAGACACATACCTGGAGGTTTCGTCAATGAAAGTTACAATGAACCTCTTGTGCCCCTTTGACGCAGGAGTTATTGGTCCCATCACATCAGAGTGAATGCGGTCTAGCACCTCCTTAGCTTTTTCTCCTCCGTCCACTGGGAACTTGTCACGTTTCATCTTCCCGGCAATGCACGGTATGCAGTCTTCGTCTTCTCCCTTGCTTTCCTTCTCCGTCAACTCCTGTAAGACATCTAGCTTCATTAGTGCCTTTTTATTTGGATGACCTAGTCGACTGTGCCAGGTGGAGCGAGATACTCTCGACACTTTGATCTTCTTTGTTCTATATTCTTCTTCGATTTCTTTGGTTGAGACTCCACCCAATGTTGTCACATAGTAAAGCCTTGACACTCGGTGTGCTTGGAAACATATCTTGTCTCCCATCAGGATTTTTGATATTCCTTGAAAGGCTTCAATCTTTACGCCTTTTTCTTCAATCTGTCCTTGGGATATCAAATTATCCTGGAGTTCAGGCACGAGTAACACTTCTTTGAATTCAATGTCTTTACCTCCACATTCATCAGACATTTGAAGAGTAACTCTCCCTTTTCCTGCGATCTTTAGCGGAGCACCGTCTCCCACTTCAACTTCACCCTGCATCTCCTTGAAATCTTGAATGAGGTCTCTTCGATGTGTCATATGGTCTGAGGCACCACTGTCGAGCAACCAAACTCCTCCATTGTTTGGAACATTTCTCTTGGCACATAAAGATACATGCTCCCTGGTGACAACAGATGCTTTCTTTGATTCTCCCATATTTTCCTCCGATTTCTCACGTTTAGGACATCTCACAGCTATATGCCCTTCTCCCCCACAGGCAAAGCACCAAAACTTGCGTGGTTTGCCTTTACCAGGCTTAGGCTTCGATCCCTCCTCCTGTGATAGTTCCTCAGCAGTATCATATCTAGGCCTAGCCCTACTATCTTGCTTCTTTCTAGTTTGTTGTGACTGACCTCTCCATGAAATCTTCAAAGCTTGGTGTTGACTATTTTCTTCACCATTTCGCTTCCTCTCTTGCTCATCTTCCAGCAACTGCTTCTTCACCACAGCCATGGTCAACTCTCTGGATTGTGAGGTGAGGGTCTTAATAAGAATTTCATAGGTGTTAGGTAGTCCTGTTAGACAAATTCCTGCTAATTGTTTATCTGTAAATTCGATGTTATTCTTCTTCAA
Source organism: Brachyptera risi (assembly GCA_964007535.1). NCBI lineage: Eukaryota > Metazoa > Arthropoda > Insecta > Plecoptera > Taeniopterygidae > Brachyptera > Brachyptera risi. The sequence continues at coordinate 50,003,678 of OZ023331.1, forward strand.
CACACGATTCAGATTTACAATTTTGCAGCAATATTCAGTCACGCTGACGTCATCCGTCTTCTCTAGATGCGTTAGCTCTCTCAGCTTCAACATGGACCCATACAGGGAGTTGTCATTGCATAGCTTATCAAGCGTCTCCCACGCAACAGAAGCTATCTCGCAATCCATAACATCAGTTATCAGATCATCACTTACCGATCTTAAGATGAGGGATAACGCCGTTAGATTGTCCCTGGTTCTTTTCCTCGTGTCTTGCTGAGATATTTGACCATTAGGAATGTTTTCATATCCGCAGATAGCCTCCCAACAATCCCGCAGCAACATTTCCGACTTGACTCGCACCATCCATGCATTGTAATTGTGCATAGTTAGTTTAGGAATGCTAAAGCTAACATCGTGGCCCAAACCACCATCGTTGTTGTCTCTTGTTGCCATCTTCTCCTCTCCCGAGTTCGTTGGGAAACCACACACAGCAACACAGCTTTCGTCAACGTGCCGTCCTAGGCCTAGATTGTCCTCCGACTTTATCTGCCTAATCCCCACAGATTTCACACGCTAAACACTTCACTGCGCACCTGGGCCCATAACCTGTTAGTATTTAGTTAATATGAAGGTGATTGCATATGAATGTATCCTAGAAATGCAGGAATATTTGTAGGCTTGTTGACGAAATAACTCCACACATGTTGACTGTTAGTGACGAACTGTTTTTATTATAAGCTCAACACTAGGGGCAGCACAAGTCAATACACGACAAATGGTGCCAACCTTTGAGTTACATTTTGCTTGCTCCAACATATTGAGATATGGTATTCTCTTGTGGGGCTGTACAACTGATAATTATTTGAATAAGATTGAAAATATACAAAAGAGAATATTCAAAATTATCGAATCAAAAAATGGATTTAAAAAATTAAATGATGAGCTATTCACTTTTAAGAATCTTCACTTTTTCATATTTTTAATTACCAACTATTTTGATACCAATTATAAGAATACAGCCAATCATCAACACGTGACAAGACAGAGATAAAATTTTGTAGAAACTTCATTTTATAATTCTTATGATAGACAAGAGAAGCAATTCCTGTTTTAAAATTATTCAATAAAATCCCGGCTGAATTAAGAAAAGTATCAAAAATATCACAAGTGAAAATTGACCTGAAGCAATGGATATCTAAGAATGTGCAAATACTTGACCAGCGATGAAAAATAGAGTCACACTAATGATGCATACCCAATATATATAATGCTTCATTCCCTTAATCACTTATTCAGCCTATTCACTCTTTCAATTGCATTGTTCAAAGGGAAACATATATATTTATACATTCAACTGTTTTTATTCTTATTCCGCGTAGTTTTCCAGATGTTTATTTTAAATGACCATGGTATATGTTAACAGTGTGAAGACCCACAGACAAGTCAAATCTTATGTGACTTTTTGGGTCTACGTTATTATCGTAATGTACTAATATAAGTAACATGTAAATAAAACGCCTTAAAAAAAATATATATATATACAGTGAAACCTCTATCCATCGTTTTTCAAGGGACCTGGAAAATAAAACCATCCATCCAGGAAAACTATTCATCCAGGAAAATTTAACATTGATTATATGGGAGTGAGGCTAGAAAAAATTAATGATACATCCAGAAAAACAATAGATCCGGGAACGATGCATAGAGGTTTCACTGTATCATGTAGCGACAGCTGATCACAGCCACATTGGTCCAGGTTTATCACGGGTTCAAGGATTTGAGTGGAACTTTGAAATAACGTGTATCACTATTATAAGAAAATACCATGAGAATTTGAATTTAATCGAAAGAAATATTTTTCCCGAATTTCTCCTCTGGATTATCCTCATGTTTATTATCAACTTTGAAATGAGTTTTCTCAGAAGTGGTGTGAACAATTGCGCCTCAAAACTGAACAGTATCGAGTTAGATGATGACACTTGTGTGCCAAGTTTCAACTGAAGTTGTGCTTCAGTTTGTCCTGTGGGGCGGATTTTTTGTTGTTGTTGTTTAGGAGTACGGTGAAATTGAGTCTTAGTTTAGTTTAGTTTTATTCGAAAGTGGCTATGTACCCCCCATGTCTATATATATATCGATATATCGAATGTGGCAATGTGTGGCAACCGTGTAGGCTCAATGCCCGAGACCACCGCCTTGTTGACTGCCTTAGCCTCACGCGCCAATCACGTCCTCCCAATAATAACCGCTATTACTTTTGAATTGAAAAATTGAAATAGGCGTAATGCCTACAAAGGTGGACAGTAGGTTGGGTTAGGGTTGGGTTAGTGTATAAACCTCGCGTATACCGCCGGCAGGCGGAACGGAGCTTATATACGCCTGCATTACGCCTGTGCCTGCGTATAGGGATACCAAGATAGGGCTGGCCTTGCTTTTGCCACGCTATGCGGGAACGTAGACACGGGCATCTACTCGTTCTGTACGTACAGCGATGCCAAATATTGTCCTCAATCCAGGTCGCGGCACACTTCGAGTTGGGGGTACATAGTCTCTGCCATTTTTATTAGCTCTCTGTACACACTTACCAGTACACACCTGTTCTCAAAACAAGTAAGTATGAAAAGTGTCATTATTTGTCATTTTACAAAGTAGGCCTATGCAGATTCCATAAAATAAAAAGAATATAAAAGAATAAAATGTATAAGAGAATAAGATGTTAGATAAGATCGTTTTGCTCATCCAATTGCGTATGTTGGTGACATGACCAAGTAGTACGTACGTTCGAGGTAGACCCGCTGCAAGTCTTGCAGGAAGTCCGCGGGCGCAGAGGTCATGGCCGCGACCTGGTCCACGAAGTGTTGCACGACGGCGTCCACCAGGGGCAGGTAGGACTTGACGTTCTGCGGGCTGCTCAGGCCTCGCTGGAACACGCTGCGCAGTCTCATCCAGTCCGGTCCATTCCTGCCAACACGACAACACGCTCTCACCACCTTCCCTCTCCCTCTCACTTCACTTCAAAAAGCAAAGCACCTTGAACATTGAGATGATATAGTTGAAGTAAATATATGAATTGTGTGAAAAAGATAGAAAGAACAGCAGCTTACCGAGGTTAATAAGCGGAGAGAGGCCTACCGTACTCACAGTGACAGAACGCAGATGATTATCAACTCATGATTACCTTCAACACAGTATGGTGATGGAGATTATGGCAAGGCAGTAACCAAAGTCGTTAGAATCTTGTGTGTTCATATTATGATCATCTCTGTGTTCTAGCAACAGGCTCTACGCTGTGAGTATCTCTACGTATAAACCTCGGCTGATGTTCTTTCTCTCTCTTTCAGGTCATACATCCAGACAGGTTTAGCTGAAGCACGATGATACCAACCTAATTTATCATGATATAGAGGAGGTGCTCCAACTCGGATCTTGAAAGTGAAATATTTCCGGGGTCAGTTCCCGATCCCACGGTACCGATTGCTTGCAGCGCAACTATCGCTTCTATATCAAACTAGATAAAACAACAATACTCAACAATGCTATACACGGCTCAGTAGAATTATCATGTTAGTAGTTGCATTTGTTTTTTTTACGAAAATGATAGATTTTGTGAGTTGAACAATGCCACCGGTGCCCTAGCCACTCTTATCCACATCTAGTTCACAAGGGGATCCGCTGAATCGCGACAGGCAATCGGAACATTTGGCCGCAAGAAACCACAAATGCCTTCCATGTTATCAGTATGTGAGTTGGAGCACCTCCTTTATATTATGATAGAATAGGCCGGTCTCACTACATGGTAGCTGAAGTAGTGTTGTACGAACGTGGGCAGCAGGCCGCCGGTGTTGTAGGCGTGTGGGCGATCCAGCCTGTACTTCTGCAGGGCGAGGTGGCTCCTGCGTTGAGGATATCGCCCTTCGCTGCGGAACACTGTCTCTATGTCCGCGGGGGTAAACACCCACACGATATCCACGCCCGGCACCATCTGCTCGCGCACCAGCGGGCCAAACTGATCCAGCTTCCGACGCCCGTTCCAGTGCAGGCGGTCCAGGCTGTACTCTCCTGCAAGCAACATCAACCCTTCATTAACACACGATATCCACGCCTGGCACCATCTGCTCGCGCACCAGCGGGCCAAACTGGTCCAGCTTCCGACGCCCGTTCCAGTGCAGGCGGTCCAGGCTGTACTCTCCTGCAAGCAACATTAACCCTTCACTAACCCTTCACTAACCCTTCACTAACCCTTCATCAACCCTTCATCAACCCTTCATTAACCCTTGATCAACACACATGTTCCAATTGGTTGATGTCTCCCAACTCTTCAGTTTACTCTTCACAATTTGAGTTACATTATAATGTATCTTGAACGTCAAGGTGGTATCCCAACTGAGTGATCCTACTTTATCCCACTTCCATTCCTCAGGAACTATTCCGGATAAACCCAGGAAACTAAGGATTCTTTTTCCACATTCCTTTACATATAGCCAATCTTTTAAAAGCCAACTACTACATACAACAATCGAGACAGTCACATAAATAGTATAATATTGGTAATAAAGTTGTAATAAAGCATTGAAGAATATTATAGATAACTGGACAATTATATGACAGTGACGGATAACAGAGATATACCAACTAATTCACATGAGCCATGTCAACTACAGTTAATTACATTCTTATTCATTACCGTAAGAATATTTTAACTGACATATTCTATTGCATATTGTACCATGTTCTACAGAATAAAAAATTATTATTATTATTATTATTATTATTATTATATAATTATTATTATTATTGAGGTATGTTCGAGTTAGCGGAAAAAGATGGAGCTAAGAGAAGAGTTGGAAGGCCGAGAGAAAGGTGGCAGGAGGGAGTGAAATGCGGTGTAGTCAACCGAGGAGAAAAATGGGAGGTAGTGATAGATGAGAGATGGTGGGAGGATAGGGAACGGTGGAAGGAACTCGTAGGAAGAGAAGAAGAAGCAGAGGAAAGTAGTGGTGAAGAAGAAGAGGAAGAAGTCGGAACTGGCAGGAACCGATGGAGAGATGAATCCTGCCCTAGATGAAATGGTGGAAACACCCCCTGGCCCAATTTAATTGGTTATCTGGGAAAGATATATATTTATATATTATTATATACACTCCTATACCAGTACCTTAAAAACAGGTTGGGCAAGATTCGAACTTATATTAGGAAACAAAACATAAATTGAAATTATAAATGGAACTAAAAGTGATGAGAAATCTCTGTATTCAAGCACATTGGAATGTGATGTTGAAATAGTCATCAGCTTTATAAGTTACCTCATCGACTAGTTGGGATTTAATTATTTCCCTGAGAGATATTTGATGTGTGACGGGGAGCACCACAAACACCAGTCCAGGCTGTAGGCCTACTCAGCTGCAAGCAAGAGCACCGACACCTCACGACCACAAACAACACAAACAACTTTCTGTTTGTTTGTTTTGTTGATTGAATGTATTACTGTATATAGATTTTCAGCATTGTGCTAATTATTACTATCAAGAACCTTTTCTTAACTTTACGAGTTACTTCATCTTAGTACTCCTTTACCAAGTACTCGTGCACCGAGCGCTGCGTGAGGCTTTGTACATCGTACCAAGCGTCATGGCAACACGGTCAACATACTGTGACTTCTCTCAAGCACTGGGTCCTAGTATTGCATTATACCATCTAATAGCATCAACCACAATTCTATATTTAGACACATTCGGACAAGAAAAGTCCGAAAACGGTCTTCTTGATTATAAAATTCATCATGTGTCATTATGAATGAAGAAATTAAATGCGGCTCCGATTTGTGACGTCACCAAGGAGCTAATTGTGGTTAACGCTATAATGTCTTATACCTTCGCTATGCAAGTTGAGTTGACCAGAAATAGTATCGCCTTCTTTCTAATTTGTTTTATCATAATAATATTTCATACCATCCCCAAGTTGCATAACTAAATTACAATTTAACTCCGATTCCAATTAATTTTATGCTTGACTGTTTCTTGTATATTGTTTATTGTTTATTGGGTTGAGCATGAAAATTCCATGAGTCACCGACTCTTTATAGGACATGCTTTGAATATAAACCTAAATATAATAACAATGAAAGAACAAGAAAAACACAGTATAGAAAAAAACACACTGAATGGGCAAAATAAAACATGAATATAACAAATATATAAGACCACGTTATATTGCATAGAATTCAACAGGTATCGAACGACAGAAACAGACATTTACTTATGCTTCAAGCCCTTATCCGTGCCTCAATATTGAAGACTGTTTCTGAAATTGGGTATTTTCTCCAAGATCAACAAGAAAAGACTGTTTGACTGGTGGTGTTTGAGAACAGGGTTAGGTGGAAGAGCAAACCTCGCCCTTGTCAGTGTAAGCGAAGACACGTCAGTGAAGACATGTCTGTCTAATCGAGATGTTGGCTTACCGATGAGAGGTAAGTACTTGGGCAGCGTGCCAACAATGGGAAGAGACTTGGGCCCCGGAATGCTGTCGAACGGCTTCACTGTTTCCGTGCTCGAAGCGGTGACGTTGACCGCGGCGCAGTGCTTCAAGCCTCTCGACACAGCTTTCATTGTCGACACTCTTCTGGCAGCAACGACAACGACGTCTCGTTGCGCTGAAAACAACGCGCCAGGCTCATGTCATATTGTGTAGGAATTTAGCATTATTGAAATAGATTATCAATTCTTAATACTTCTTAATACTTCTTAATACTTCTTAATACTTCTTAATACGTTGGTAAATTCTCATTTCTGGGAACCGCTATTAAGGAATTGAATGGACTGGCAGAAGTGTTAAGCTTATAGCCGAAATACGTTGACAAATTCATTACAAATCTATACAATTGTTGAATAATGGATGACTTTGTATAAATATATTACAACCAAGTGAAATGACTTTAAACAATGAAGATATATACATACATACATTCACAAAGATATACCGGTAATTAAATTTTTGGTTTTCTTCGGATTTCACGGAATTTCAATTCATTCAACATTATATTCTGTTTCACTATTTCTCACAATAAATGTCTTTTTCACAGCATTCAACTATATTTAGCTATTTCGTGAGAATATGTAAGGTTCTGAAGACAATGTGGTATTGGCTGAAAAATTGGTTTTGAAGTTTGTTCAAATATACAATTAATTTGAGAAACCAATGGTAGAGTTGAAAATAGTCGTTATCTCTTTCCTCGTACAACTATCAACTGTGAGTGATATTCAGACAGCTTCCTGCCTCAGACTAAAGAGTCTGGAAGAATAGGGAATTTCCGTTGATAATCCCGTAGTCATTCATCCAGAGTTTGCAGCTCCTGGTTAAAGTAGTTTGCTACAAAATACTATATTTAAAATCATTAGATGAGCATAGCCAAGATTCCATTCCACATACCGGGAAAAAATGGGCTTCGTTTTTATGTTTTTTGTTTTTTGTTGTGAATTTGTACGCGGCATACAGGTCAAGAAAAAATATCTATCGACTTGAAACTTTTTCTACATATTTCTATCATACCAGAATAGGATGGGATTGCTTTCAGAAAAATTGGTAGGAACGTTTTTCTGGAAAAAAATCGGAAAGTTTGAGAAATCCTCATAAGAATAACCCGTAGGAAAAATACTTAAAAACAAGAATTCTTTAAAAGCTCTCAAATTTTCACCGAATATGAAGAATACTATTATATACTTCATCAGAGATGTTTGCAACAATCGGATAAGAAATAACGAAGAAAACACATTCAAAACGTATTTTCACTTCAAAGGAAACCAATTAAATCTATAGCAACAAGTGTCATCAATTAAATTAAAACGATTGAAATCAGTAATGAATGAACAGGGAGGCCGTGACATAATTGATTCCGGTAGGGTTCTTGAATGTTTGAAGTGATCCAATGTCTGTAGATGTAGACTGAGCTGACAAATTATTTTCCATTGTACATTTCTATACTTCTGAGCGAATCCTGCGTTTTCCTAGAAATAGACAACCAGAATTGAATGTGAAATTCCTTCATCTCTACATATTGTGTTACTAGAAAATGAAAGACTTACAAACTCAGTTGAAATGGAATTTGAATGTGCAATTACAAAATACAAAACAGACTGCAGTGCTATGATAATTGTCATCGCTATATACAGACCCCCATCAGGTAATATCGACAACTTTTTTTAAAAACTTAGTATATTGCTAAATAAAATAATGTTATACAGTAAAACCAAGATCATCTTATGCGGGGACCTTAACATAAACTACGCTATTAAAGATAGAAACACTGAAAGACTCGATGATCTCACTAAAGAGTTTGGACTGACCATAACAATAAACACTCCAACACGGGTAACAGAAACATTGAATAGTAATTACAAACCTAGAAACTAACACTTATCAAATAAATGTCATTAACACAGCTATAGCTGACCACCTAGGTCAAACACTAGAAATAGTAAGAAAAACAGGTGTAAGCAAAACAGTCTATTAAAATATTCCGATATGTTTATCTAGTATATGCACAACATCACAAGGTGCATAATATACATGTCAGTATATTATACCAACTTGTTATGATTATTATAATTTATCTTGTATTATATTATCAACTTATTTTTTAATAAGTTATATATGGTAAAAATCCTTTCCATACACCCTTAATGGTATACATCCTAAAGGGTTTGTGTTCATACCTTGTCATTTGTGCTCACACTGTGTCATATGTAATGTACAATTAATGGAAATAAAACTTGACTACTACTACTACTACTACACCCAAAGAGAGCAATATATAGAATATCACAATATGTGTGAAACTAGCATTCAACATTTTTACTCACTTATAGATAAAGAAACATGAGAAGATGTAAATAATAAGACTGGAATTAACGAAAGATATAACTCATTTTCTAATATTATACATAAATCATTTATATTGGCTTTTCCCATGAAGAAAAAAAAGATTTTTTATTTTATTTTATTACATGGTTTGTCAACATGAGGAAATATGTATAAACCAACCAGATGGTCAAGAGATGAAAAATCAAGAAAAACAAAAATCACAATCATATATAAAATCAAAAAACAAAATATCAAATGAAGAATTCCTCCAAACTGTAGAAAGAGTTCTCTATCAAATATGCTTTTAACGCCCTCTTGAATTTATCCTTCTCCAAACACTGTATTGAGTGTGGTAAATGGTTGAAGAGTCTTCTACCGGCTTGGAGTACACCATTTGAGGTTGCCTTCAGCCGGCAATACTCGTGTGCCAAATGACTCGCTCCTCTAGTGCTATATTGGTGATGGCTGTTATCTTTGAAGAGGCCAGGATTTTCTTTTGTGAACATGCAGACTGCCTGGATGTATAGGCATGGCAAAGGGAGAATTTTCAGGTCCTTGAATCCTTGCCTGCACGAGTCTCGCGTACCAATGGATAACATGGAGCGTACGGTGCGTTTCTGGGCACGGAATGCTTTCATACTGTCTGGAGCCGAGCCCCAAAATATCACTCCATATTGAAGCAGCGATTGGACTTGAGCAAAATAAACAGATCGTACTATCGATAAGTTGACTTGACGAGACAAGGTTCTTAGAGCGAAGTTGGCTCTCGCAAGCTTTAATAGTAGACTTGCAATGTGCGGCACCCAAGACAAATGATCATCGATTATTATTCCAAGAAACTTTGAATTGGTTGTAGTCATAGTGCCCGACGGTAGTTCAGCCTTCTTACCTCGTAGTGTGAAAACAATGAGTTCAGTCTTTCCTTGGTTTAGCTTCAATTGATTTGGTTCAAACCACTTGGTGAAATCAGATAAGTATACATAAGCTAAAAAAAACAAAATGGATAACCGATGAAGTCAGAGAACACAGAAGTAAACTAATGATAATGTATAATATACTCTCCAACAGTGAGTCTGCAAGAGAAAACCTTAAGACCCAAAGAAAAATATACAGAAAAATAATACGATTAGCTAAATCGTAAGAAATTAAAACATACATAACAACAGCCAGTGACACGGCTAAAGCTACGTGGAAAATGATTAATGAGGAAAGAGGAAGCAAAAAGACGCAAGGCAAAAAAGAGAAAGAGAGCACAATAGAGCTAGAAGTAGAGGGGCAACTATATAGCAACCAGGATGAGCTAGCAGAGAATTCAATAAATAACGAGCATAGATCTGTAAATGAAACAATAGTTACTATGCCGTATGCTTCGACTTATCAAATGCTCCTGTACGAAACCACTGAAAAGGAAGTTACAAATTAACATTATTTTTTACTACACATTACATTAATACAAATGCAGCTGATTAAGCTAATAAATATACTACTACTACTACTACTACTACTACAAATACAATAAGTACGCTTAAAAACAAAAAGTCAACAGGACATGACGGAATCTCTTCTTACATAACATAATTAAACAGTGCTCTAATGTACCAAGTGGACCGATTGCATGTCTAATAAACAACTCGTTTGCTGAAGGTCAAATTCCCACATCATTCAAACTTGGTAAAATTGTGCCCATTTATGAAAAAGGGGACCAAAAATCGGCAGGCAACTACAGACCAATCTCATTGCTACACACCATATCAAAAATATTTGAAAAATTTTTCGAAATTGGAATAAAAAAGTTTTTAGAAGCACGGAATATAATTGCTACGCGGCAACACGGCTTCGAAAGCAAACAATCAACTAACACTGCAATTGCAAGTCATTTGGACTGCGTTATAGGAGAACTTGATAGAGGAAGACATGTTGCAACTATTTATATGGATCTATCAAAGGCATTTGACTGCATTAGTCACAAAATACTTGTAGATAAAATGGAAAAATATGGCATAAATATGTAACAGTCTACAATGGGTTAAATCTTACTTAAGACGAGAACAATACGTTGAACTAAAATGTCAGGGGCCTTCAGGACCAATGATCACTAAATCAAAAATGCCCAAATTAAACATGGAGTGCCACAGGGGTCGGTACTAGGACCACTTCTTTTCAATATTTGTATTAATGAAATAATACACCACATAAATAAAGAAAGCAACATAATAGTATTATACGCTGATGAATCCACACTGACATTGTCGAATAATAACTCACAAATTAGAAATGGAAATACATACGCAAATAAATAAAATAACGCACTGGTTCAAATAAAATAGGTTGAAAATAAATGAAAGTAAAACCAAATATATGGTGTACAACCTAGGAAGTAGGGAGAAAAATGAAATAAATGTTCAAATAAACAATGTATACTTGGAACAAGTAAGTTATATATCTATTTTAGGAATCCAAATAGACGAGTGTCTATCCTGGGACACTGCAAGAAAGATAACGGTAGCTTCAGGACTGTATGTATTGAGAAACCTTGCACAACATGGTGATAGAGAAACTTTGCTCATAGCTCATCATGCAGTATAGTAGAATCACACATACGATATGCTATGAGTGCATGGGGAAATAGCTCCAACACCAATGTACATAGAACTTTCTTACTTCAAAAGAAGGCTGTGAGATATATTATAGGATTAAAAACCTCTGAAACCTGCAGAGAATACTTTAAACAACTTAAAATAATGACTGTTAACTAGTATATACATTCATTCAGTATTAATACTAGCTTCAATAAATGGAACTTCATTAAATAATACTAACTCAAATATTCACTCATACAAAACAAGAACAAAGAACAACATTCACATACCAACAAGAAAACTTGAGCATTTAGAAGAGGCTCCTAGCATTGCAGCAATCAGATTATTCAATGGGCTTCCTAGCAGCTAGTATAGTAGCGTTCCTAGTATAGCAGTATGAAAGAATTAAAAGGTTCTTCACGATTTCAAACTGAGCTTGGTAGATACCTTACAGACCAGGTTTTTTATAATATGGAAGAATATCTTCAACAATAGAAGAATAAATATGTTGCAAACCATTAAAATACATGTAATTATTTACCAATATCATTTCATTTAATTAATGATTATAATATTTGTATTACCTTATCAATAAGCATAGGACCATCACAAATCAATCATACATTGTAAAATCATGAAATCTTAAAATAGAGTTTATGTATAAAATATTTAACTATTATTACTTACCCAACACTTGCCATAGTTTGTTGAATGTTATATGTAAGTCCTACTATTCTATTGTTCAAACATTGTATTATGTAAAGAACTTTTTTTTTTTTAATAACATCGAAACTTGATACAAAATCATTGTTCCCCAATTAAGGCTAAGGATGAAAAGTAGGATCGTTTGGACGGGGCACCACAAGGGCGATCTTACCACCCCATTTTAATCATTTAAAACCAATGAACTTTAACACCAGGACTGCGCTGTTGGTGACCATAACTTTCCGCCGCAGATAACAGTCTTTCAGTTTCCGAAAGTCCGGAACACATTATAAGTAAAAACCGTTTCTGTGATATATATCCGGACATTATCAGCATTGGTATTAAGAGTAAACAAAACACACGAATGTTGATATCTTCCACTTTGAACTAAGTCTCTTGAGCAATGATCACTTCTTTCCATTAACAGCAGATGTAAAGTTTGTCATTATACAAAATGGAAAAGAAAAAAAAAAAAAAAATGAATAAAGAACTGAATAAATAAGCTATACTTAGCCTTTAAAGGTATAATCTGTGCGTAAGTCAAGAGGAGTTTTACAGACAATAGCTTAAATGTCAACAGTAGGCTGAACATGAGGACCAATAGGAGATTCAACCATCGGGGGAAAATAGCACAAGTAAATAATAATTTGGGTAAATAGGCTAATTAAAATTGTGAGTATGTGGTGAAGTGTGTTGTTGTAATGAAACACAATAAAATCTCCATGATCCTAATCCGTGATACTGGCCAGAACAGACGAATAAAACAAAGACATCTGCCTCTCCATTTGATACTTTCTGATGAACTACCAGTACCTTATAATAATAGTATTGCCATATTAAAATATGATATATTATTGTTCATACCAACAAATCCAGTCAACTAACATTTAATTAAACTTCAGTTGAATATAATTTATATTAATAGATTTATTATTCTGAATATTACTGTAATTTGCTCACTTTTTGGTATTCCACTGTGACTACTTATAAAATAAGTCTGGAAAAAAATAATTTCAAGATCAGTGTGAACCGGAAGTTCTATTTAAAAAGAACTTAGTAGGAGGAAAAAAAGAACTGTACATACATTCTTCTTCTTCTCTCTCTCACTCTCTCTCTATCTCTCTCTCTCGCGCGCGCGTGCTACTGACTTAAATATTTCCAACGTTGGTTACAGCTGAAATATTTATTAATAGAGAATAATGAGCTGACAGCTCCAATGTGCAACAGGTATTGAACCTCGGCCGGCTTCCAACACTTACCAACAACACAGCCTGTACTTGTCGGTAGAGTGACTGATGTCTTCACACCTGTTGCCAGCACAATCAGAAGGAACAAGTAGTTTGTCTCGGGTTTCGACCTGTTGCTCGTCCCGCCAGTCAGCTGTTTCTGGTCCAGCATTCTTCTCTGTGCTGTTGGCCTTGAAAACAACTTCAGCCAGCCACTATCAATCAATATGAAACCTCGAAAAAAAAAAGCTACGAATTTTAATTGAAATAAGCAAAATCTTTAGGACTATTCAAATCATTGTACAAAAATCGAATTTTGGTGAAGGAAAATTGAGAGATGATTTAAAAAAAATATGTATAATTTAGTTTTCGGTTTTCTTTTTCATGTTTTTTAAATTATAGTTCATTTTATTGAATTGTTTTTAAAAATCCTAGATATAAGATAAGGTGGACGAGCAGATGCTCATGTGTCTGAACCTCACCGTTTTATTTTCCATTTCTATTTTCTATTTTTTTTTTTTAAATTCTCTTGTCAATTGTAATTTTTATAATATTATGTGAGCTACACAATAATTAATTAGGTCAATAATAATAATAATGAGATGCAACGAGCTTATTACCAGGATGAAGCCAATGAATCAATATTCGCTGATTGTTGTAAGTGAAAACATCCACGATACCTACCTGTTGCAGGTGTCGGTCAGGTCCGTACTCTAATCAGTGTTTAGCAAGTCGGCCACTAAATCTGAATTTCTGATTTTCCACAGACACATGTAAGAGTGCTCCAGGGAGGGGGAGGGGGGATGAGAGGGGGAGGGGGGATTCACGATCTCTGATGCCAGTCCAACTTGCACTGAATAAAATTGTTTCACTTCTGGAGTTGACTATGATCTAGTGTGAATATACACTCATTGAACCTTCTAGTATTTATATTATTTCACAGTTCTCATCTAAAAAATCATGAATCCAAATGATGGCTGTGAAAGCTTAAAAGATATGTAATAGGGGGTTCTATTCTGACATTTTTCAATAAGCAATAATATTATCCAAGTCGATGAATTTTTAATGATTGCATCTGAAGATAGCATTTAATGATCAGTGGCGAGGCGTCTCAGACACCGTCTACCCTAAAAATTCACATAACCAGCACTAAAAAAAGAATCTACACTTCAACATATCAATTAGTATTTTTTTTTTTTCATTGTATTCTCTATTTTTTCGCGAAAATGTGCTGATAAATCGAAAAAGTTTTGTTCTTTTCGAACGAATTTCATGTTTGCTTGGCAGCGCAGTCAGCCTCCTTGTATGCACTATGAAATAGTACAGGGTAGACAGATTAAAACGTCTCCGTTCGAGGTTCCTAGCGCGCTCACCAGCACGCTGAACAGCCAATCAGCTACTACACGTTTAGATGGTATAGAAAGCAAAGAATATCGACCAAAAGAGTCACCGTCTACCTCCGTCTTTTCACTGAAATTGCTATGCTGCTGGAAGCGTAGGTTTGTTGAATGGTTTGCGCGGCAGCAAACCTAGACCCGATCATACACGATCAGTGAGTGACAGCAGAGTGTTGTCACGTGCAAGAAGCGACCTTATATTTTGGCTAGTCTTTATTTTTTTTCTGATACAAAAACCGTATAAACTGAACTTTTTTTGTGTTCACTACAAATGAGGTCTGAAAAAATGGTCAAATGGGTCAAATGAGGGGATGAGTATACTTTGTCTAATATTTTGCTCTTTGTTTTTATTCCAGTTATATAGCGATTTTAGACATGAAAAATGCCATTTTTGATGCGTCACCGAGTTATCACATCGCTAATTGAAAAAAAATCTGTCTACCCTGATTAAAACTCCACCCTTCGCCACTTTTAATGATAAATAAAAATCATTCCTTTCCTACCGTAAATAAATCAACTTGTATAGTTCTAACATTCGTCTGAAATCTCCTAAAGCAGGTACGTGCCTCTACCATGCCGTTATGTTCATCCAACACAACACTCGATATTTACTCGTGCTCACGTATGACAGCTTTGAAACAAAACGCTGGTAATTATATGAATGATTGATACTTATATTAATATTATTTTAAATATAATATATACCGTATATATTTATGAATAATACATATATTATTATATGTTCATCATGGGCCTATAGATTGTATTGCATTCCAAGCCTTTATTTGGTCAATATTTTGCTGCCTTGGTACTTATTTGTCCTATATCCATTATTCGCATTTTTGGAGTAAGATGCTGTATACTATATTCCGGGGATTAGAAGGCCAAATTAACTGGATGTAGGACACAAAAGCGTTCGATGTAACACGCGAGTCACCTGATTTGCAAAGACTGACGGATATAGGACAAACAGCCCTGGAAAATATTATACAACATCCAACTCCAAAAAAACGAAAAATGGATAAGGGACAAATAAGTACGAAGGCAGCGAATTTTGTATGAGATGATGAAACTGTAAGAGTTATAATAATAATGACAACCATGTTTGGAGATTATCGAGCCTTTCTGATAGATTTAACAATACACCGGGGAAAAAAGAACAAATATATCATTTTGATAATTTCTCTTCAGTTCAGTTGGCCTATAATGTAACTCTCATGTTGAATTAGTTGATATGAAATGTCAAAGTATTTCTCTTGTTTCCACCGACCGAGCCTTGAGCAGCGAGTATTGCGTTGCCTAGTTGCACGGCGCTTCAACCCCAGGCGGCAGCGATAACCACCCATACCTTATCTCGTTATACAATCTGGCAGATGTAGAAGTGACTCCTCGACTCTTGGTTGGAGCAAGAGGCACATTTCCTCACTTCTTCATTGAACTTTGTAAGAGATTCAATCTTAGTAACCGTTGTATTTATTGTATAGTTAGTTCTCCTAGCCTTGAAAGAATCAATTTCAATCTTAAGAAACCATTTATATAGTTTGAATTAATCAAGTGTGTAGACCTAGATGTATTGCTTTTACATTTACATGCATTTTTTCACTTTTTCTCCTCTTCTTTTTCTAAATGAATAATCAATTACAATACACTATACAGTGAAGCCTCTACGCATCGTTCCCAGATCCATCGTTTTCCTGCTTGTATCGTTCATTCTTTCTTGTCCCACTCCCATATAATCAATGTTGAATTTTCCTGGATGGATGGTTTTATTTTCCTGGTCCCTTGAGAAACGATGGATAGAGGTTTCACTGTATCACCTTTTCTAGACTATAGCTCAATATTATTATTAATTTTTGTATCAAAGACTATTGTATTGTCTTATTGCTCTCTTTATTAGTCTGTTTTATTCATAGTTATATATATTATTCTGTGACCAACAGGCAACCTTCTGAAAGGCAGAGTCTTCATTTTGTACTAATAAAGGATGTAAATAGCGTGGAGCGTGAGTGAGTGCGTGGATTGGATATTCGGGCGCAGGAAACGAGCCAGCCACCTCGACAGATTCATGAGCTTTACTATCACATTACTTATCCTTCATCGGCTACATACATTACACAATATAAATCTAAAAATTAAAAAATACTTCTTACAAATAAATATATGTCTTTTCCTTGGAGATATGACAACTATGAACAGTTACACTGTTGCCACGGAGCTGGACTGCCAGCTGGTCACATCGAGGGCTTGTACATCTGGCAACAGGGCAACACAATCGGTCTGAAAGTGCATCATCAACTGTCGACATGAGTGGGATTACGCTCAGGAGTCAGACTGTTGCCAGGCCAACGGACACAGCTAGACGTGACTCTGTGACCTCTGAACTCCGTGACGTGGCTTCTCTCGCGCACAACCACGTCAACTCAATTCTAATCGGGGGAAATTGTCATTCTGAAAGTGAACGTCGAGTATGAAGCGTGTTCTTGTTGATTTGATTGAGCTGCCAATAAACCAAACGTCTGTCTGCAATTCGGGGCTACTGGAGACGGAGTCGAAGAAGTCTGCGGCGCGGGATCTCCTGGGCAGGTTGTCAGTGCTGATGTTGCGCCGGGCGGAGGTGGAGGGGGCTGGGAGGCGGGGCAGCTAGGAGTCGAAGAAGTCTGCGGCGCGGGATCTCCTGGGCAGGTTGAGCAGGTTGTCGGTGCTGATGTTGCGTCGGGCGGAGGATGTGGAGGGGGCGGGCGTGTGGGGGCTGGGGGGCGGGGCCACGCGGGGGCTGTAGGAGGCCTGCAGGGCGCGGTCTGACCCCAGCCGCCCGCCCAGCTGACTGGACGCCAGGCGACGGGCCGCGGGGGACATGGAGCTCAGACGGTCCATAGTGCCGGTACGAGGTGACGGCCTGCAAACAAAACACACAATAACATTAGCCTCACATCAACATTTCTCATGCAAATCAGGATATTGACAGCCATTTTGAATGCTTGGCCAATCAACGACAACTTCAGAGTAATGCAAAGATATACAGTGAAACCTCTTGGCATTGTTCCCGCATCCATCGTTTTCCTGCTTCTATCATTCAACTCCCATGTAGTCAATGTTGAATTTTCCTGCATAAATTGTTCAGTTTTCCTGGTCCCTTTAAGAACGATGGATAGAGGTTTCACTGTACACAAGAGTTCAGCGTGAGTCTAGCTTACCCCGCACCGCAGCGTATTGCATGCGAAGCGGCCGAATACAGTTTGGTTCCGAGGGAAGTTTGCTTGAGAACGCCACCATACTTCTCCCCTCGGGACAGCTGTGTCGATTGTAACGTGAATTGTTTTATAATCATTTCATGATCCATCAATGTGCCAACGTGCGTAGGCCTATTACTTGTTTTGCACCAATTTGTTTTTAGTAGGGCCTGTATAATTATTATTATTGAGAAGACACCAGCGATGTTAGCAAAGTTTTGTATTTATTGCCGTTTCTTATAAAACACAATTCGGTTAAGTTACAACGAACTGTCAACGAACTTGAGTCTCGATACAATTGCCAGCAGGTAGCAGCAGATTGCCTTGTTCGCACCGCTCCGTCCCATCACATCGAATGTGCTCATGTGAGGCCAGCTCAACAGGTAGTAACATTATATGTATTTTATATTTATAATACAGTAAAACCTCTTTAGTAAGTTTCTCTTTAGTACATTTGTCACCTTAGTAAGTTTTATTTTCTAGTCCCATCCATATACTTCTACATGTTAAATAGTTTCTTGAGTAAGTTTTACACTTTTGTAAGTTTTTTTTGTCTGGTCCGCTGAAAAACGTACTAAAGAAAGAGGTTCCACTGTATACTCTACAGACGAATACACGAATCACTTTTGGACATAATTATTATTTCATTATATTCATCTGACTTGCTCAACAACATTGAATATTGTTATACTGATGAATAAATACCGTACTATTATTATCATTATTCATTATTATTATTAGATGAGCATAAGCAAAGATTCCATTTCACACTTATAGGGCTAATTTTTTTGTCTTGGTGTTTTTTTCTTTTGTTTGTGGGCACTGCACAGGTCGCAGGGGTTGACCGATTGACATGAAACTTTTTTTATACACGCAAACTTATCCAATTTGGAACAGTTTTTTTTTTTTTAATGGCATCGAAACTTGATACAAAATCATTGTTCCCCAATGGAGGCTATGGATGAAAGATAGGATCGTTTGGACGGGGCACCACAAGGGCGATCTTACCACCCCATTTTGATTATTTATAACTTATGAACTTCAACACCAGGACTGTGCTGTCTGTGACCATAATTTTTTGCCGTAGATAAAAGTCTTTCATTATAAACAGACGAATGTTGATATCTTCCACTTTGAACCAAGTCTCTTGTGGAGTTATCACTTCTTTCCATTGACAGCAGATGTCAAGTTTATCATTATACACAATCAACTAATTAAATGAGTGATAGGCCTATAATGTTATAATTAAGCCTATCACTCTACTAATTAATGGTCGTGGCCAATTAGAACTGTATAGTTTTTGGAATGAATCGGTCGGACCGATTTTGAGAAATATCATCTCAAAGTTTCTAAAAACCCCATAAGATTAGGCTGGGCAAGAAAATTTGAAAAATAAAACCCGCTTGTGGAGACTATTTTTCTAAAAATATTGTGTTCCACTTGTATGTCTACAGTACGTTATAATGATTTTAAGAGTACCGTAGACTGTTGTAATGCTACAGAATGTGGCTGCACTATAAAACACCATGTTCCAAAATAATAGATGCCCCCAAGTGCTACTTTTCAGATTCTAAATGCTATGAAAATAAAAAATAGAAGCTATGTTTACAAGTCTCTAGTTAAGAATAATAGTAGAATGTATATATAGTAAGTGTATGGTAAACGAGTACGAAATATAAACTCTTTTCCACTCTGGCATTGCATTGATCTGAATAGCGAGCGAGTGAAAGAGAATAGATCGGGTTGTTACTCACGAGGCGAGCTGTTTCCTCGCGGCGATGATTGCCTTCTTCTTGCGGTCCCGGTGCCTCTCTCCGGCCTTCTCCGCCAGGCTCAGCGCCAGCGTCTCCCTCTTGGGGGGCTCGGCCATCCTGAAGGAGGGGCCGCGGTTGCCGGGTCGCAGGGGGGTGTCCCCCCCGTCCAGGCGGAACGGGGTGCCCTCGATCTCGCCCCACGTCATCAGCGGCGACTCGCACACCCCTGCAGCAACAACAACAACAACAACAGTGAAAACCTCTCCGACGAGCGGACGACCATGAGATCAACTCGAGGCCACACGTACCGCCTCGGTTAGCAGGCACAACGTTCAATATGTTTCGTCCAATAAACGTGGTCCATTCCAAATGGTCCAGGGCAAATGGTCCATCATTCAAGGCAGGGCTTTCCAACTAGTTAGCTCAAAGGGCCATTTTTTCACGGAAAAAGTTGAGGTGGGCCACACAATTGATTGGTCAATAATTTTTCATTGATTATCCAATTGTTTTCAATATGGTAACGCTGGTATTCAAACAACATATTCATTCAAGCTCTTTATAACCGTTTTTTCTCAAATCAAAATTCAATTACTTAAATTGCGCTTCTCTTCTTTATATCTTCATTTCGGTCTATATTACTGATACGGTGCAAGAGGGAAAGCCCACAATATTGTCAAATGAGTACGCCTGCTGTCACAAGCCAAATTGAAGGACAGAATATGAATATTTTGTCAGAAATTATCAACTGTGATGCCAGTTTAAACGCCGCCCCTACCGTTTGGCTTGTTACAACAGTTCAACCCTTGCCAAATATATTCTCAATTTGACCACACAGAATGTTATAATAGATTACAATGATTTTACATTGGTTCATAAGATCATACTGCGAGCCATTTGAAGAGGTCCCGCGGGCCGCCAGTTAGGGAGCCCTGATTCAAGGTATAGGCGGTATACGTGAGGTTTGGGGGAACGTACCTGGTGCGGGGGAGGGCGTGGCCACGAAGCTGAAGCCGGCCACGTTGGGCTCCTGGACGGCCGACATCTCAAGGCCGTCGACCCCGATGCGCCCGTCCTTGGCGCTCACGGCCTGGCAGTGCGCCAGCTGCTGGATCTCGCGCCGGCTCTGGGCCTCGTCAAACGGGCTGGTCGCCAGCCGCGTGTTGCCGTGCACAATCTCCTTGCGCCGCTTGGCTTGCTCCACTTCCTCCGCAGGCGTCAGCGCAACGCCTACAAACAACAACAACAACATGGCAACTGTGAATAATGGAGAAGACACTCATGCAGAATCTCTTCAAAAATTTAAATTTAATAACTTGACCCTCACTATACATCTTGGGAATTTCAGTATTTATTTATCTAACATTATGTGTTCAGTAAGCTCATCAGTTGGGCGTCACCCTCATAACACTGGGAGTAAAAACAACCTGTACGCTGATGCTCGTTGAACTGTACAGTACAGGCGGCTACGAGCAAGACGTACATTCTCAAGGTTTATTTCTGTGCAATCGTCTACCTTTGAGCATCAAATCTGTCAACAATTTGAATGTATTTGAATTGACACTCAAACTTTTCCTTGTTAAAAATTAAATTTATGTCATCGATGAATATTTATTTCATTGACTGCAACCACATGTGTGATTCAAGTGGACCGACTGACTTTACAGACATATGTTGACTTCTTTTTTCTTCTTACAATGGTATTCTATATATTATAATATTGTTTTCTTGTGAGTTTGTTCCCGTGCATGACAATGTAATATTTACTCAGGCCGAGGATATATTCTTCACATATTCTATATTGAATTTTAATAATTAATATATTATTATAATCAATGTATATTAACAAGTAACACCTCTACCAACAGCCCATCTAGTATGATCTGACGCTGCACTCGCGTTGCTCCTCAGTCGAGTGGAACACGTAGAACGTTCCGACGAAACGGTCTACGTAGAACGTTCCGATGAAACGGTCTACGTAGAACGTTCTGACGAAACGGTCTACGTAGAACGTTCCGACGAAACGGTCTACGTAGAACGTTCCGACGAAACGGTCTACGTAGAACGTTCTGACGAAACGGTCTAAGTAGAACGTTTCTATGCTATGTGAACAAGCAACGACGTGCGGTGGAGACTGAATTACTACATGGCGTTTCTAATCAACAAATTAAGTTGTAAGACCAAGGATTGTCGTTGGTAAAGAGGCTCAACTTTACCTTGATACGTGTTCGGTAATTTAAAAGTCACCTAGGGTTGCATATTGATGCTTTTATACACGCTCGGATGAGCTAAATAATTGTATCAAGAAGTTTGGTCGTCTTCTTGTCAATCGTACTGGTGCGTTCCGCTGCCCAAGGTCTACCCCCCCCCCCCTGTACTTCACCCGGCACTTGTCAGAGATCGGCAACGTTTCTCGGACCTCCGTCAGAGGGAACGGGGGACCAAGGCAAGAGAAATATTGCTTCTATTCTAATGCTTGACAAGTACCGGGTGAGTGTCCAACAGTACGCTTTTGTTATAATATTTTAATCGACTCAACTGGGCCGACAAGCAAACAAACTGACTATCTCCGATTGCGATGAAACTTGGTAAAACTATGTTAATGTAGACTTGCATGTAGAACCGTGGACAATTTTGTGCTTCCAAAGTTCTTGGTATTCAAGTTACGGCCCGCCCAAGATACCGAATTTGGTTACACACCGTGAGGTTCCATTTTTTTTAAACTTGCGCACCGTGCGATGAGAAACCTGGTTGTTTTCAAGTGCACAGATTTCAATATCTATTTTGAGAATGTTAGAGTCCATTCCAACGAGAATATCATTTATTTATTTTATTCATTACAACAACTTTGGATCAAAAATCCGGTGGTTGAGGATCAGTAGACATATACATATTGGTGAAGTACGTCGAGAAGAATAAGTATAGAATAATTAATTAATAATTATTTAAAATTTCATTCAAGTGGAAGATATCTTTGTGGAAAACTTCCATCTGGTCTTGGGGCAGGTCATTCCAGAGTCTAGTGACCTGCCCCAAGGATGAGTTCCGTCCTACATTGGTGTTCAATCGGGGCACAAATAACTCATCATGAAAAATAGTTGTGAACAAAATTTTAAACCCACCCCACATCCAAAAGGCAAGACGGTATTACAAAAGAAAAACAAAAAAATAATTAAACACATGTTGTTTCCACATAGGCCTATACAGTGAAACCTCCATCTATTGTCTTTCAAGGGACCAGGAAAATAAAACCATTAATGCAGGATAATTTAACATTGACTATATCGGAGTGAGGTGGGACGAAATAAATGATAGGAGCACGAAAACAACGCACATGGGCCAGATTCACAAAAGGTCATAACTTTGATCTGGCTCAAAGTTACGACAATTTCTAGACATAATACCATATTTTCATCTATTATTTTTACTTCTTTACTTAAATATATTATTGATTAAATCTATTATTATTATCTTTGAAATAGTATTAAAATTGATCGGTAATATCTTTGTAGCGACTTTCTGATCCCAATCAAAGCTATGACCTTTTGTAAATTCGACCCGAGTTTTCACTGTACAAACTTCCACCATGGGATCGCAATGGGATCAAGAGATATCACAGGGTCAAGCATCGAATGTCGGTTATTTGCCTGATCTTTTACACATTTGAATATTTCCCACTCAAATATGCTGCATTATTACGGTAAGTAGGAAATATTTTAATATTCCACAACTGCCACAATGCCCTGGCAGAAGGTCAACTTACCGTCAGGGACGTACATGATGTAGTTCTTGTTCTTGTAGCCCCAGGTGTCGACCATGAGCGGCCGCTGCGTGCAGTTGGCCTGCTGCTCGATAGAGGGCAGCGCCAGCATGTTCTCTACGTCGGCAGCACACCGGTCCTCCTCCGCGTACAGCCAGCCAAACTGCAACAAGCAACAATCATTCAAACACGCGCTGTGAATCGCTAATGGTGGCAGTTAGGTTATCTAGGGTAGGGATTGTGTCCAGACTGGAAACTTATGCAGAAAGACGTGCAATGAATTAATGTACCGTAATGAAAATACATACCGGTACTGTAATTATGAACAATTAATCTTGGTATTAAGTGAACTAAGGTCATGATCGCACTTGCAGGCCTACACTGATGTCATGGTTCCCTAAAAACAATCGCTCAAGAGGCCGCAGGAGCTCTACACGGGATCGTTGTTCGCTCGCTTCAGACTCGAGTTCAACATGTATCGTGTGCTAGGCGCAACCCATAGACTAGCTCGCCGAACTCATATTCACATTAACGTCGTTAATTCCCTAGCTCACACTTTTGATATACTCCACATTTTATATATTTTTTCGGTATTCAAAAATATGTATCTAGGTTTTCGCAAACACGAAGTTTTTTCATTTTCTATTTGAAGAATTTGAAAAATTACAAATTTTTTGTTCAAAATTCTGAAAATGCGGAAACCTCCGTTTTTCAATCATTAACAGAATGCAAACACATTCATATTGATATCTCGAAAATTACGGACGTGAGAGTTTGCGGCGTGAAATACGAACGCCTGCGGCCTCGTAAGGATACGGCATATTTGCCATCAACAGGAAAGTTTCCAATAGCAGCCGAGAGTATTGCAGACTTGAGAACAATCCAATAGTGTGTTAAAAGAACAAACCATTCCTAAAACGTAGGCGGGAAATGAGAGCAGAGAGCTACGGACAAGTTCGGTGAACCAACCTTGTGGCGATGCTTGACTTCTGCTTCTGCGGCGATCTCCTGGAAGCTCTGATTGTCCTCGCTCGTGTGCGTGCTCAGGTACTCGTCCAGGCTTGGCTTGTAGCTGTCCGAGGCGACGCTCATGTTGTCACCGTCGGGCAACTCGCTACCGATATCCGACTCACCGCCCGGCGTGGCTGCTCGCCCACGCAGGTCTTGAGGGGTCTCGAAGTTGGCAGGACTGGCATCTACAAATGGTCAAGTTACAATATAACTGGACACTGACAAATTAAAGTGAGGTGATCAATACTAATTTTTAATCAAGCACTGACCAATTGTTGATAAAATATAAGGTGCATTGGGCTTGACAGTCCTGTTCTAGCCTGGTTAACTTTGGTGATTGTGAAGAGTGTTGGTTAGTGTCAGGCCTACCTAGTCTACAGTAAAGTTCTGTCAAATTGACGAAACGGTAATTTTATCAACCAACCTGACCATGGAAAGGGACAGTCAAGCTCGATGCACATAATTTATGTCTACCAACAATAAGGCATGATCCATACGTCATTCTAGACCTAGGTAAGATGTCTATCTAGGCTTCCGAGACGACTTTCTAATCTAGGGCTAACTTACATCTTTCTGTTGGCGGTCGTTTTCCAGAGCTGTATTTTGCATAAAGTTCACGCATTTTTTGGACATCATTCTTTTCTACTGCTTCTAAGTATTCGTTTTGAGCTTTCAACTTTTCTAAATCAGGGAAGAAGTCTCTTTGAATTATTTTGCCCATTTCATGAACGTAAAGATCTTCATCCAACACTTTCTTCGGTTTTGACCCCGACTTTATTGATGGTCTGAAAGGTTTTTTAAATACTTCCACCTCATTGGCAATCTTCATTACGCGTAGGGCTTCTTCGCCTGGTTTACCAGGGCATGATCCTTCTTGAGGCATCGTCATTTATTGTATTAAATCAATCTATAACTTCACAACATAACCAAGAAAAAGCAGACATGACAGATGATTGCCCAACGTTTAGGCACTTTGATTGAGCCACGGCCCCTGAAATCTGAATGAACGTAAATAACGCTAATATCAAGGGGGCTTAGTTTTTGACGGCGATAGTAGCGCTACCAGCTATTTTATCACAACACTCTCGGTGGCTCAGTAGATAAGGGAGGCTTAGATTCACTCAAGGTGTAACGATTGTACGTTGCCACAGATCCTTGTGTACACCAGGCATGAGGAATAAACGTATCATTTATGACATGGCTATAACATCCCAAATATTCCGATATTGGATATATATATATATATATATATATATATATATATATATATATATATATATATATATATATATATATATATATATATATATATATATATATATATATATATATATATATATATATATATGTATATATATATTTTATATATTTTTTTAAATAATATAATTTAAATATATAATTATGCTGATACATTAATACTGAGAAGTGTGGTCGAGTGGTTATGACAGTTCAGGAGACCGGGGTTCGATTCCCGCCATGGTCGACCATCCTGACAGGGGTTTCTCGTTATTTCCCTCTGTCGTTAAGGTCAATACTGGGATGGTTCCTTACAACAGACCACGACCGACTCCTTCCCACTATTCAAAAACACCTAGTAAAATGGCCTTCCACCTCATAATCTCACCATCTCATATATATCATACACCGACGCCAATAGATTTCAGTCATCAGTAGGCTTACAGTGCGTCGTTGAACCCAATAGACCTAAGATAATAAGGTGAAATATATATACACATAGAGTCAGCTTATAGGCCTAAGATAATAAGGTGAAATATATATACACATAGAGTCAGCTTATAGAACTAAGTGATGAATATTGAGATACTCGGAAGTCGGAATGCTTGTAAAAAAAACTTGCATAAGTAAAGAGATAAAATTGTCGTGTAATTGTAACACTAAACTAAACGTATAGGCAGGCCTACAAGTGATTATACCAGGTCAGGAGAAGATAACAGTCAACTTGAAACTTTTCCTACACAGTGGCCTCACACTAGATCAGGTCGGGATCGTTCATCAGACAAATTGATTCAACAGTTTTTCCAGGAAAAATCAGAGGGTTTGGAAAATCCCCACAAGAATAATCCGGATGGAAAATACTTGAAATATGAAAAAAAATAAAAACGTTTCAAATTTTCACCGAATATGGAAAACATCATCATGCATACTTTCAGTGACTTTCACAACAATCGAATGATAAATAACAAAGGAAACGCAATAAAAGTATCCATTTTATTGAATATTGGGAGCAATTGGCTCACCTTGTGCCAATATCGCTGGCACCTCTTCTGTGGTATATTCCACAGAGGTCTTGCTCAAGACAAACCCAACCTGGAGGCTAAAACAATCACCAAGTATAGATCATTATGAATACAATATTTTCAGAAATCGTAAGATTCATTCAAATCTGATTTAGTCTCATCCTCTCTCTTTGCCTGTCCTCTCTCTCTCTCTCCCCTCTGCCGTCCAGCTGTCTGCATCTCTTGATATCTGTGATTGAAGAGTGTTAGGGATTGATTCACTGCGCGAGGCAGGAAGGCACAAGGGTACTAAACTACTGAGACGTCGTCTTGTCGCCAGCTAGCTGATCAAGCAAGACAGAAGACAGGCACAGCTATAGTGATAAAGAAAGACAGAAGACAGACCCAGCTAGTGATAAAGAAAGACAGTTGTTTTGCTGGAGAATTGATTGTTAAAAATATATCCTAAGAAACCATCATGCAGATGAAAATTATTAGAACTTATTGTCTATAGGCTTCTGGCACGTAACAAATGACAAACAATAGTTACCATAGCAACACAGCGAACTGGTAAACTGCCAAATATTCTGATTGGTCAATTCCAACTGATGGACATTGTTGTCTCTCTCTTTCAACAATGGGTAACGTCAGTTGAGAATACCCTAGGCTTCTGTCGAGTGACGTCACCCATTGTTGCAAGAGACAGACAACAATGTCCACCAGTTGGAATTGACCAATCAGAATATTTGGCAGTCCACCAGTTCGCTGTGTTGCTATGGTAACAATTGTTTGTCATTTGTTACGTGACAGAAGCCTATTATTTGAACTTTTTGGTGAAGAAATAGAGTATTGAAATTGGTGCTCAGCTTCAATATAGATATATTTATGACCTACTAAAGTACACATTTGAAACTATGTAGCCTGTGCCACAATGCAAGAGTGTCACTAGGTGATTGTCAACACATTCCTCATGCGCATGCTCGGTTTGAATGAGCTCCAAGTTGTTCATACACTTGTCTCACCTCTCCTAGGGTCTACTGATAGTTTGTACTCTTGTCAGATGTGATTAGTATAGCTGGTCTCCCGTCGTAGATTCAAAAACAGAGTTGCACAGAATTATTGTCAAGTCATATAAAAATGAATATAAATAACAAATATGTAACAGATTTGTAATAATTATTGTCCCATGAGAAAAACAAAATATATATCAGCCAATGTCTGAAAGGGGGTGTACATGAAAGAGGGGGGGGGGGCTGCCCTCCTGATTCATGGTTAGGTGGCAAGATACCTGAGTTTCTTGTTATTGGTTTGAGCAACGCTATTTGCTCCTCTTTCACGCCGTGTCAGTAACACTGAGAGGGTTTCATCCCACTGGTGGACGCTGGTAGCGACGCCACTGGACGGCCGGCGTCGGCGACGTCGTGGCGCTGTCCCCTCGCCACTGCAAGGTGTGAAGTGACATGCTATTGGCCCGCGCGAAGACAGACATAATGGCCGTCGTTTCCTGCAGCTGAAACACTTCTCTCTCTCTCTCTCTCTCTCTCTCTCTCTCTCTCTCTCTCTCTCTCTCTCTCTCTCTCTCTCTATACCTCTCTCTCTCTCTCTCTCTCTCTCTCTCTCTCTCTCTCTCTCTCTCTCTCTCTCTCTCTCTGTCCCGAACATATGTAGGCCTATGGCAGTGATGTTCTAAGGTTGTACTGCATGAGACTTCTCCTTCACCCTTCATTGACTGTGGTTTCTCGTGGTTTCCCTCAGTCGTTAAAGTGAATACAAGGCTTAAAACGCGCACATTTATCCGGCCACGTCAGGATAAAGACGTATCCATGTACAACGATCATTTGAATAAAACAACGAATACGTTTTGATAACACAAAATTAAATAAGTCCACAACTAAGAAATCGACAAAAAGAGAGAAAAGTGTCAAGAATGACAGAACAGAGAGAGAGAGAGAGAGTACATGAACGCGTAGAAAGAAGACCAGATTTCTTTTTTCGTTTTTCCCTTCACAGCTGAATTCTAATTGAGTAGAGAAAGAAATTGAAAGATTCGAAAGAAAAAAAGAAGGAGAAGAAAATCGAAGAAAGTGATGATGATGTATTCAGAAATGAGGAAGATTTTCCCCAACACAACTTTTGCATTGTCTTCCGTTCCTCAACTCTTCATTATAATTCTTACAATTGGTTAATTGAGATCTTTCAAATGATTATTATTTCTCTGTGATGACTGGTGGTGAGGTCGCCCTTGTGGTGCCCCCCTCAAACATTCTTCATTCAAATCTCATTTTATTCTTATCAATTGACGACTAGTGATAGACCCGCCCTCAAACGTCACAAAACAGAACATCCAATCAAATGGGCTGTTTGTTATGTGGGAAATTACACATTTACCTATCAGAGTATCTCTAAATGCCCACATGAAGTATAGATCAAGGTGGCCCGGCGATTAGCCACGCTCATCACAAGTGGTCAATTCTAGACACTTCACAATTTTTATTTTCATAATTTTTTAATAAAGATAAGAAGCCCACATAGAGAAGATTCCCTGTGTGTGGGCTGAAATTTAGACAATACCAAATATAATTTCCAAGATGACAGTATTATAGTAATAGAATAAGTGGTAACAGTTATAACAATCGTTATATAAAAGTTATATAACGATCATAAACTCTCATCCTTTGCCTGCATAGGGAAACAAGGGCTTTTTTTTTTGACAACATCGAAACTTGATACAAAATCATTGTTACCCAATCAAGGCTAAGGATGAAAGGTAGGATCGTTTGAACGGGGCACCACGAGGGCGATCTTACCAACCCATTTTAATCATTTAAAACCAATGAACTACAACACCAGGACTGCGCTGTCTGTGACCATAACTTTCCGCCGCAGATAAAAGTATTTCAGTTTTCGAAAGTCCGGAACACATTATAAGTAAAAAAAAAAAAAAGTTGTAGGCAAGTTTTAGGTAATAATGAAAGACATGTGATTCTTCTGACGAGGATTACGACAGGCAACGAAACTACGTCTTTCAAAAGCGTGAGATCCTTGAACTGGCAGCGGTTGATGGGACTTCTGTGGTCCAATGAAGAGTGGCTGTCCGTCGGACCGAAGTGGGCTGAAGATTGGTTCAAGCTCAGATTAAGCCAGGATATTTGTTTCATTAGATTAGCTTAGCTTTTAGTTAGCTTGAGTTATTCAGGTTCACCACCACCACCAACAACAACAACAACAACAACGAGCGCACGCTTGGATTTAATTGATATCGTAATAGCTTTGAGTGATCTAAAAACATTACATTATATATTTTGATACATCATAACGGCTGATCCGATTTGAGTAAAAGTCTGGAACAATGTGTATTGTCATATTGAATTTCTGTGAAAATTTGAATTCTCTCGAAGGAAATATTTCTTAACGCATTTTCTCCTCCGGGTTATTTCAAGATGAGTTTTCTCAGAAGTGGTTCAACCGATTGCGCCTCAAAACTTTACAGTATCGAATTAGATGAGGACACTTGTGTATGCCAAGTTTCAACTGAATTTGTCCTCTCGTTTGACCTGTGGAGCGCGAACAAAAACGAAAAAACGTCCTTTTTTTCGAGTGAGGTGAAATTGAGGCTTCACTCCGCTCATTCATTTTTCATTTCATTTCATTCATTAGCTTTTTGTTTATACCATTATATACGAGTTATAATTAAAATCATTAACATAACAAGCAGGTCTTAAAAGTTGTCAGGATTAAAATAACAATAATAATAATCAGTAACTACAATCAACAATTTAAATTACTGCAGCAAGTTCAAGTTGAATTGACAATAATATATGTAGGTGATGCTTTTAAATATAATATTTCAATACAATTTCAATAATTGATTACAGACAGCTACACCACTCTCGTTCGTTCGATAAATATTCCCACACATCATAAAAGCTGCGGTGAATTAGAAACTTCTTGACATTGAGCTTAAAAGACGTTCTATTGCTAGCGAAACTTTTCAATTTCTCTGGGAGTTTGTTATGAGGTACCGTCCCTGCATGTACTGGGTCATATTCAGTAATTTAGTTAGTTAAATTATCCAGTTATTATTCATATTCAGTTATTGTCCTCCTCACTGTCATGCATGTAAGACCTCGGGGTGAGAATAGAACCTTGCAGTGAGACAACAGAACATTTGTAGGCTGAGCATTGCCCGGGGGACCGTGGCCCTGCCCTACAGCGCCGCGCCACTGGTCTCAGCGCCTGGTGGATGTTATGATTGTATCGCTGTCACCACGGCCTGCTGGATACACACGAGCAAGAGCAGTCCATATAGCCGTGCTACGACTTGCCTGACAGACGAGTCTATAGGATGTTTGGATCCAGACCAAAGTGCTCGATAGACCCAGCTAGTTACTTCAGGTCTCGTGTTTATCTTGTCCTCTCTATATAGTGCTCAAACTACTCCGTGTTCCGTCAGCCACAGTTATTATTATATCACTATTATTTCAATCACTCAGAGGAAAACCCAGCACATGCACTGTTGGATGAACGATATAGGCTTCTTTCAAGTGACGTCACCCATTGTTGCGAGAGACAGACAGCAATGCCCATCAGTTGGAATTGACCAATCAGAATGTTTGTTGGTCCATCAGTTCGCTGTGTTGCTATGGTAACGATTGTTTTTCATTTGTTACGTGAAAGAAGCCTATAGATATAGTTATATGGAATGGAATGGAAAGCTATATGCACCTTGACTTCAAAACAATTCCCTTTTCCGTCACGTAACAAATGGCAAACAATGGTTACTATAGCAACACAGCGAACTGGTAGACTACAAAAAATTCTGATTGGTCAATTCCAACTGATGGACATTGTTGTCTGTCTCTTTCAGCAATGGGTGACGTCACTTGACAGAAGCCTATAGATTTAGAAGCCTATGGCTTTGGTATAGATGTGAAAAAAACATTACATTTTTTCAATGTATATAAAGGTCTTTGATTTTTTCTATCGTAAGGGCTGATCCGATTCATGTGGAATAATCTGTCTCATTAACATTCCGTGAAATGTGTATCTTTTCCAAGGGGATATTATCTCCTAATCCTCTCCTCTGCCTTATCCTTACGAGGTTTGTAGAAACTTCGAGATGGATTTCCTCAGCACTGGTACGACCGATTGCGCCTCAAAACTAGACAGTATATCGAATTTTCCATCAACACTTGTGTATGCCAAGTTGAAACTGAAGTTGCATTCTTTTGTTTGAACTGTATAGAGCGCAAAAAAAGAAAACGTCCGTTTTTTCTATAACGGTGAAATTGAGCCTGTCAATTGACTTATGATTCCGGCTCGAATGAATTGATGATACAATACTTGAATACCAGCAAATAAATTCTTTACTCCAGCCTCCCTCTGTTGCTCAGCCATCTAAGGCGCCGCTTTAGAAACTGAAGTCACCGTGAGGCGTGGGTTCGAGTCCCGCATAAGGCATGGGTTTCTGTAAACGTCCTTTCATTACCACCTGCACATTCGTACCCCCGTATAACCCAGCTGTTGGTGGGATCGAGCAAACAATCAGTCAATGTTTATTCCAGCAAGGTGACGTCGTACCCGGCGCCTCCACCCGTGTTAAGGGTCACCCTCGCGTGGAGTTCTGTGGTGCCATGTGATTAGACGAGCTTTAGCGAGGATTCAATTTGACATACTTAAAAAATTGGTAATGAATGAATATTAGGGTTTTAAGGCGCATCGACAGCGAGGTCATTTAGCGCCTTGGTGTTCGTTTTTATGTTTTTTTTTTTTCATTTTTTTTATGTTTTTTGTCGGTTATCCACAGGTCAAACGGCTACAGCTATCAACTTCAAACTTTTTTTCATAATGGTTTCTCATCTAACTTAGATCTGCATAGTTTTGTAGCATTATCGGATGATAACTTTTTTTTATGAATTTACGAAATTTCAAAAATGCCCATTAAAATAGCACGGCGGAAAAAAAAGAAAATATTCAAAAAAATGAAATTCCGCGTGAAGTTGATTTACATTTTGATACACATTTCTGAAAATTTTTAGCTTTCTACCAAACCATATATTTCAATACAATTCAAGGAACGCTTTATTTCATTGGTTATTGAAAATACATGAATTAAAATGAACAATTACCCACTTATGTGTATGGCTAAGTCATACAAGTTTTGAAATACGTTATAACTAAAACTAGGAGTATACAAAATAACTAGCATGAGAAAATACAGATATAAAAGATATACAATACAGGATAGAAAATTAGAAGTACAATTTCACAGTAACATTATAACAATTTGTGATGATAGGGGTGAATATAATAGAATAGTGAATACTAGGAAAGCGCCATATATACGTTGTTAGACGAGCGGATAGTAATAGTATGTCGACTTCTTAGCCAAACTTTTTCCTAAATTCGCCAATTGGGTGACATTTAAGTTATAAATGGGTAAAAGCTGCTTCGAGTGGTACCAATTTAGCACATTTCATGTTTTTTCTTCAAAATGGCCGACCCGATCGAGCTGAGAATTTCCAGGAATGTGTATCAAGATGTAGT
Source organism: Brachyptera risi (assembly GCA_964007535.1). Classification (NCBI taxonomy): domain Eukaryota; kingdom Metazoa; phylum Arthropoda; class Insecta; order Plecoptera; family Taeniopterygidae; genus Brachyptera; species Brachyptera risi. The sequence goes on from OZ023331.1 coordinate 50,036,955, forward strand.
TCAACTTCACATAAAATTTCATTTTTTTTTGAAAATAAAAATATTTTCTTTTTTTCCGCCGTGTTATTATAATGGGTATTTTTGAAATTTCTAAAATTCATAAAAATAAAACTTACCACCCGATTATGCCATAAAACTGTACAGATCTAAGTCAGATGAGGAACCATAATGAAGAAAAGTTTGAAGTTGATAGCTGTAGCAATTTGACCTGTGGAGAACCGACAAAAAAACATGAAAAAAAAAAACATAAAAACGAACACCAATTTTTTTCAGTATGTCGAATTGAATCCTCGCTGAAGCTCGTCTAATAATAGAATAAATAGTTTTAACTAGGAAAACGCGGGATGCGCGTTGTTAGACGAGCTTAGGGGTATAGAAATCTAGAATGAAAAATAATTTGTCAACCCAATCTACATCTACAGACCTTGGATCACTCCAAACGTTCAAAAACCTCACGAGAATCAGTTATGTCATGGCCTTCCTCTTCATTCATTTCAATCGTTTTGAATTAATTGGTGACACTTGTTGCTATAGATTTAATTGGTTCCCGTAATAGCCTAAATTGATGGGAAAATGCTTTATAAATGCGTTTTCTTCGTTATTTCTCATCCGATTGATGCGAAAAATCTCTCAAATGTGCTTAATAGTTTTCTTTATATTCGGCGAGAATTTGAGAGGTCTTGAAAAATTTTGATTTTTCAAGTATTTTCCTCCGGGTTATTCTAATGGGGATTTTTGAAATTTCTAAAATTCATAAAAAAAAAAAGTTACCACCCGATAATGCCACAAAACTATACAGATCTAAGTTAGATGAGGAACCATGACGAAAAAAAGTTTGAAGTTGATAGCTGTAGCCGTTTGACCTGTGGAGAACCGACAAAAAAACATAAAAACAAAAAAAAAAAAAAAAAAACATAAAAACGAACACCAATTTTTTTCAGTATGTCAAATTGAATCCTCGCTAAAGCTCGTCTAATCAGTTTTAATCGAATTGTCTTATGTTAACGACATTCTTTACATCGATAGTGATAACTCGAGAGGATGGCGCGCAGCCAGGCTGATCACGTGCGCGGTCCATGCCCAGCAGCCCGATAGGTCATCGGATCTCCTCAAGCCCCGCCCCCTGCCAGCTGACCCCTGACACGTGACCCACGCCCGGCTGTCTCGAGCCACGGCTGATCTCTCTTTCATCACGCTGTAGTGATACCAACATACTGTATCATCATATGAAGAAGGTGCTCCAACTCCCATACTGATAACATGGACGGTATTTGTGGTTTCTTGCGGTCAGTTCAGAGCCAGAGGTCCCGATTGTCTGTCACGATTCAGCGGATTCCCTCGTGAACTAGATGTGGATAAGAGTTGCATTGTTGAACTCACAAAATCTATCTTTTTCGTGCAAAACAAATGCAACTGCTAACATGATAATTCTACTGAGCCGTGTATAGCGTTGTTTTATACTAGGAAAACGCGGGATGCGCGTTGTTAGACGAGCTTAGGGGTATAGAAATCTAGAATGAAAAATAATTTGTCAACCCAATCTACATCTACAGACCTTGGATCACTCCAAACGTTCAAAAACCTTACGAGAATCAGTTATGTCACGGCCTTCCTCTTCATTCATTTCAATCGTTTTGAATTAATTGGTGACACTTGTTGCTATAGATTTAATTGGTTCCCGTAATAGCCTAAATTGATGGGAAAATGCTTTCTCCGTTATTTCTCATCCGATTGATGCGAAAAATCTCTCAAAATGTGCTTAATAGTTTCCTTTATATTCGGCGAAAATTTGAGAGGTCTTGAAAAATTTTGATTTTTCAAGTATTTTCCTCCGGGTTATTCTAATGGGGATTTTTGAAATTTCTAAAATTCATAAAAAATAAAGTTACCGCCCGATAATGCCACAAAACTATACAGATCTAAGTTAGATGAGGAACCATGACGAAAAAAAGTTTGAAGTTGATAGCTGTAGCCGTTTGACCTGTGGAGAACCGACAAAAAAACATAAAAAAAACAAAAACCAAAAAAAAAAAAAAAAAAACATAAAAACGAACACCAATTTTTTTCAGTATGTCAAATTGAATCCTCGCTAAAGCTCGTCTAATAATTCGATATAAAAGCGATAGTTAGGCAATCGGGACCCTAGACTCAGGAACTGACCCCAGAATAATTTCACTTTGAAGACGCGAGTCGGAGCACCTTCTTCATGTTGTTATGAAGTATGCTGGTAAGACCACATCGTGATTGGAGCACAAGACACGAGGATATCTGCACCAATGCTGTCATTTGAACTGTTGTTTTTAGTCCCATTTCAACATCGAATGGTCATCAACGTCAAACTACAAAATACAACGTCAAACATAGAGAAAAGTGTCATTGGATGAGCGAAGCGAAGACTCAATTTCACCATACCCGAAAAAAGGTGCCTTTCTTTTATTTATTTTCTTTTTTTTGTTCGCCCTCCACAGGTCAACGAAAATTCAAAATCAGTTGAAACTTGGCATACACAAGTGTATCTAATTCGATAATGTATAGTTTTGAGGCACAATCGGTTGAACCACCTCTGAGAAAACTCATTTTAAAGTTTTCAAAAATCTCATAAGAATAACCCAGAGGAAAAAATTCGTGAAAAACATTTCATCCGAGAGAATTCAAATTCTCAGGAAATTTCAATATAATAATGATACACATCATTCCGAACTTCCACTTAAATCGAATCAGCTGTTTTGATGTGAAATAATATATAACGTAAATTTGGTAATTAAATCCAAGCCAAAGGCGTCACCACTTAGGCTAATTGTAAACGATTAAAACAAAGCCTAGCTTCTTTATTGTTATAGAAATTAATAATGAAAAATAAGATGGCAGTGAAGTAGTGGTTTGGATCTCAAGGTATATATATATATATATATATATATATATATATATATATATATATATATATATATATATATATATATATATATATATATATATATATATATATATATATATATATATATATATATATATATATATATATATATATATATATATATATATATATATATATATATATATATATATATATATATATATATATATATATATATATATATATATATATATATATATATATATATATATATATATATATATATATATATATATATATATATATATATATATATATATATATATATATATATATATATATATATATATATATATATATATATATATATATATATATATATATATATATATATATATATATATATATATATATATATATATATATAATAACCAATCCAAAGATAAGTTGATATGTTCCAGCTCATCCATCAACGCGGCAACACATAACGCGTTTGCCTAGTAATAGTAAACTGTTGATAAAGTTAGAAACGAGGGACCAATTGTCCTACTGCGTACCTTAAGCATATAAGTAAACTAGATTCAGCTCACTTGGCGCAAGGAATAGGCAAAAGAATAATTAAACTATATACACCGTCAAATGTAACAAACCCTAACGTCAAGAACGGAGAACGGCCTACTACCTGCGTCCACCTGTTGGCACTTTAACCCGGCACCTCCACCGCCACAATCCACACGCCACCAGGTAAACAACTGAGCGGCCCAGCGCGGCACCAGGCCCCGCCCCGCCCGCCGGCCCCGCCCCCCGACCAATGGGCGCCGACCTGTGTGTGGGGGGGGGGGGGGGAGAACGCTCGAGGTGCGAGACTGCCCGAGCGTCGGGTGCAGAAACATCCTCTCATCGGCCCCGGCAGCCGCGTGTTAAAGCATCAACAGCCGTTTAGGCCGGATGACAGTTCCTCTTCGCACCGGCCGCCTGGCTTTGATCTCGGCTAATTAGTCCTCTCTATCTCGTTAATCCGCTCGGGCCACTGACAGACAATACGAGCTGCAACACATTGTTGTCGCTTGATCGCCGCCATCTTGTACCGTGAGTGCACTTGACGTCACGACAATCACCTACTGGCTGTAACTCGATAAGAGCAGAATGTTGCAATTAGGTGTAACAAGTTGTGACACAATTGTGTGAGAAATGGCTTTTCTCTTGTGCGTTGTGTAACATGTCGGTGAAGCGACGGCCGTTCGTCAGTCGGAACTTCGATCGTCCGGAAGTGTTGTGTTATTGGTAATCCTGGATGTGATCAGGATATATTCAAGTCGTCAAGTGATCAAGTCGTCAAGTGATCAAGTCGTCAAGTCGTCAAGTGATCAAGTCGTCAAGTGATCAAGTGATCAAGTGGTCAAGTGCGTGTCAAGGGATTGCCGCGATGTGTCGACTCACTTTTATAGTCAACTGTAGTTACGTGTATCGTCGAGTGTTTTATTTGTAGCTAACTGTACAGTTGAGTGTTTAACTGTAGTTAAGTGTACAATCGAGTGCTTCACTTCTAGCTAACTGCAGTACAGTCGAGTGTTTTATCTGTACTTAATTGTACAGTTGAGTGTTTTATCTATTGTTAAGTATAATTAAGTGTACAGTTGAGTGTTTTATCTATTGTTAAGTGTAATTAATAGTACAGTTGAGTGTTTTAACTGTAGTCAAGTGTAGAGTGTAGTGTGTCGAGTGATGTACCCCAGCCAGGGGCTGAGTGCTATGGGGGCGGCGCGAGTCCCGCCGCCGACCGACGCCGCCGTCGACTGCTGCTACGAGGAGGCCTGGGCGGCGGCCAACCTGTACTCGACGCCGATGAAGGAGATGGAAGGTAGGACGACAAACAGCCTCACTCGTTCAGTCCGATAGTTCTAGGTAATCTACTGTCCTCTTGCATGTCGCACTTATTTACACCCTTATACCGCGACTGCCACTTGAAATAATGCCCTATATAGCTTCAACAGACCTGGGGCCGCATTCACAACAAGTCATAACTTTGATCCGGCTATAAGTTACGACCATTTCCAGAGATAATACCATATTTGATCTATTATTTTTGATTTTTTAATTTCAATAAATGATAGATTGATAATAATAATGGATTTAATAAAAAATTAAGGTTAAAAAATCAAGAATATTAGATCAAATAATGATATTATCTCTAAAAATTGTCGTAACTTTGAGCCGGGTCAAAGTTACGACCTTTTGTGAATCTGGGCCCTGGACTTGGACATAGATTATTGTTTACTAAGGGGGTTAAACACTATGATGACGCAAGATCATAACTAAGTCACCGTCTCTTGGATCGCTAAAACTTGACATATTTTGTGACCCATGCACCTCAAGAGCAGGGCTAGGATGTTGTGCTAACAATGGAAATACATGAAGACTGGACATGTTGCTATGGTATCCAGCTTTCCTACAGAACAATATCCAATCAACATCCTTAGTCTCTTGGAGCTAGCCAGGAAACTTGGGCGACGGAAAGTTAAGCGACGGAAAGTTAAGTGACGGAAAGTAAGGCGACGGAAAGTAAGGCGACGGAAAGTAAGGTGACGGAAAGTCATGCGACGGAAAGTTGAGCGACGGAAAGTCATGCGACGGAAAATTGAGCGACGGAAAGTCATGCGACGGAAAGTAAGGAGACGGAAAGTCATGCGACGGAAAGTCATGCGACGGAAAGTTAAGCGACGGAAAGTTAAGTGACGGAAAGTAAGGCGACGGAAAGTAAGGCGACGGAAAGTAAGGTGACGGAAAGTCATGCGACGGAAAGTTGAGCGACGGAAAGTCATGCGACGGAAAATTGAGCGACGGAAAGTCATGCGACGGAAAGTAAGGAGACGGAAAGTCATGCGACGGAAAGTCATGCGACGGAAAGTTAAGCGACGGAAAGTCATGCGACGGAAAATTGAGCGACGGAAAGTAAGGCGACGGAAAGTAAGGAGACGGAAAGTAAGGTGACGGAAAGTCATGCGACGGAAAGTTGAGCGACGGAAAGTCATGCGACGGAAAATTGAGCGACGGAAAGTCATGCGACGGAAAGTTATGCGACGGAAAGTCATGCGACGGAAAGTCATGCGACGGAAAGTTAAGCGACGGAAACTTATGCGACGGAAAGTTGAGCGACGGAAAGTTATGCGACGGAAAGTTATGCGACCGAAAGTTATGCGACGGAAAGTTGAGCGACGGAAAGTTAAGCGACGGAAAGTTATGCGACGGAAAGTCATGCGACGGAAAGTTGAGCGACGGAAAGTTGAGCGACGGAAAGTTAAGCGACGGAAAGTTATGCGACGGAAAGTCATGCGACGGAAAGTTGAGGGACGGAAAGTTGAGGGACGGAAAGTTAAGCGACGGAAAGTCATGCGACGGAAAGTTGAGCGACGGAAAGTTGAGCGACGGTAAGTCATGCGACGGAAAGTATTGCGACGGAAAGTTGAGCGACGGAAAGTTGAGCGACGGAAAGTTAAGCGACGGAAAGTTGAGCGACGGAAAGTTGAGCGACGGAAAGTTGAGCGACGGACACAGTTGGGCGGCGACAATATGATGTATAAGTCAGTCATTTAGACCGATAGTTCGGTATACAACCCACGCATGACTTGGATGTGGAACTGACAGTTGATTCAGTTGAGCCAGGGAAACACCATACTTGCGTTGTAAGATGAGCGAGAAGGTACACTCTACACTCTACACATGCTTACTGACGTACATTTTCAGGAACATTTTCTTCATTTAACATTTTCATGAAAATTTTCAAGAGCTTGACATTTTTTTTCCCAAATTATTTTTTGACGGCATTTTATTTTTATCTGTCAGAGGGAAACTATAGTTTGAATTCACTCCTAGCGATACTCTATACAAAACGATCTGCTGAAACTCCACATGAAGGTATATAAGTGCATTTGCTTCAGGAAAAACACACTGACTACAGCTGCAGGTATGACTTATGTTATTAGTTCACTTTATCGATGAAGCGAGGACTAAATGGTGTATACATGTATTATTGTGAGACAATATCAATGATAATGCTCATGCCTACATTAGCAAATAAATGTAATACTTAACTTGCAATGAAAGTGGGAATGATAAGTACATGATAATAACTGGGATTTGCACAAGACTTTGAACATGATAGATCCTCACTAAGTCATGAATATGTAGACTTCTCGGCCACCACCTGTAGGCGGGTTCTCCCTTAAATACCTTTATATATACTGTCCTATTTGAAAAGTAAATGAGGAGTGATGTTTATTGCGTTCAGCATGAAAATTCCATGAGTTACCAACTCTTTATAGGACATGCTTCAAATATAAACCTAAATATAAAACAATGAAAGAACAAGAAAAACACAGTATAGAAAAAACAAAACAAAAAAACACACTGAATAGCTAAAATAAAACACGAATATAACAAATATATAAGAGAGGCAAAATTTTTTTTATTTAATTGGAAATTTTCATTGAAAATTTTAAAAAAATTGAATGAATATCCAATCAAGTTTTTTGGGGAGAATCCTTTAAAAAAATCAGTTAAGTAATTCATTGAATTCCTTTGGATTCACAGAAAATTTGCAATGAATTGAGCAATTTTATTGAACATTTCAATGAATTTGCACTTAAAATGTTGAACGCCCCATGACTTTATGCACATGCTTACCCAGCAACTAAATGGATAGGCCTCTCTGTGTAAACTTCACAAGGAACAGTGTTTTGGAAATATGATGAAATTTATTCATTTCTCTCGTGTTACTATTTATTTTATTCATTTATTTATTTCGTTTATTTTCCTTCCTTATAATTACGCACAACAGATACAACAGATTACAAATACAATAATACAATTACCAACAACACATGATGAAAGGAAAATATATTACTGAGTGCAAGAAAGAAGAGATCTTGAGTTTGCACTCAGATTATAGGAACTAAAATTATATATAAGTTATTCTGATGTGCTTACTGCATTGTGTCGGTTCGAAGCAAGGTTAGCCTGCTGCCGGGGTTTGCTGGAATAATACAGATGTGTGTGTGTGATCGTTTGGCCCGAGACCTAGTCACCTAAGACAAGGACAACCAATACTATTTCACCAAGAATCAATAATAAAACATACATAACACAAAACAGCGCATCACGAAAATATATATATTTTTTTTAATAACATCGAAACTTGATACAAAATCATTGTTCCCCAATTAAGGCTAAGGATGAAGAGTAGGATCGTTTGGACGGGGCACCACAAGGGCGATCTTACCACCCCAAATATAAAATATAACTCATAAAAAATTTATAAAATAAAAATATAAAATATAAATCACGCTGAATGAATAATGGATCAAAAATATATAGCATGGGCCAAAATAGAAATGTAACTAATAATGTATAGTTTGTGTTTGGTTAATTCGATATATTATTTTGTTATTCTACAGACAAGCCTTTCAAAGGCTTTGTAGATCTTTTTGAGAGTGTTTATGTATCTGATATTCTTTTATTGTTACAATAATATTTAAAAAAATGAATGAGGAAAAAATAATGGTTGGAAAATATATCAGAATTCCAATTCAAAGTAAAGAAGACGCCCATCAATACAAGAGATCACTCAGAAGTCAAAACCCAAAGCACTCAAGTAATTGAAGAGTTCCTTCAGAAACAAAATATCAATTTTTCCCAGTTACAAAATTATCCGCACTATAATATTTAATCTTTTGTATTCCATCGAGACTCAGTGGCGTAGCCAGGATATTACCCGGGGGGGGGGGGGGGGGGGGGGCAAGGATTTTGAAAGGGCGCCATCCATAAACCCCATTGATGAATATGTCATTTTTTGTATTCATTAAGTCCAAAGATTCGCACATTGTACAAATATATAGGAAAAATAAAACCTTACAACTAGATATAAAAATGAGTAGATATAAATAAATAGATGATTAATAATTGCAATGGCCACAATAGATACGATTAGACTGTATTAATGAGTCAAATAGACTGCCAAGCCTGCGTGTGTAGCCTATCTAAATACTGTGAGATTTCATCCTTCTTCAATCGATTCCACGGCCTCTGGGAACAACTCGACATTTCTGAGGTATACATGTGGATTATTCAGTGTGCATGGTGAGGAGGCTAATTATGCTGAATGACTGTTTCAACCGAGTAAAACGCTACATTAATTCATCACTAAGAGGCTAATTATGCTGAATGACTGTTTCAACCGAGGAAAACGCTGAATTAATTCATCACTGAGAGGCTAATTATGCTGAATGACTGTTTCAACCGAGTAAAACGCTGAATTAATTCATCACTAAGAGGCTAATTATGCTGAATGACTGTTTCAACCGAGTAAAACGCTGAATTAATTCATCACTAAGAGGCTAATTATGCTGAATGACTGTTTCAACCGAGTAAAACGCTGAATTAATTCATCACTAAGAGGCTAATTATGCTGAATGACTGTTTCAACCGAGTAAAACGCTGAATTAATTCATCACTAAGAGGCTAATTATGCTGAATGACTGTTTCAACCGAGTAAAACGCTAAATTAATTCATCACTAAGAGGCTAATTATGCTGAATGACTGTTTCAACCGAGTAAAACGCTGAATTAATTCATCACTAAGAGGCTAATTATGCTGAATGACTGTTTCAACCGAGTAAAACGCTGAATTAATTCATCACTAAGAGGCTAATTATGCTGAATGACTGTTTCAACCGAGTAAAACACTGAATCAATTCATCACTAAGAGGCTAATTATGCTGAATGACTGTTTCAACCGAGTAAAACGCTGAATTAATTCATCACTAAGAGGCTAATGCTGAATGGCTGTTTCAACCGAGTAAAACGCTGAATTAATTCATCACTAAGAGGCTAATTATGCTGAATGACTGTTTCAACCGAGTAAAACGCTGAATTAATTCATCACTAAGAGGCTAATTATGCTGAATGACTGTTTCAACCGAGTAAAACACTGAATCAATTCATCACTAAGAGGCTAATTATGCTGAATGACTGTTTCAACCGAGTAAAACACTGAATCAATTCATCACTAAGAGGCTAATTATGCTGAATGACTGTTTCAACCGAGTGAAACGCTGAATTAATTCATCACTAAGAGGCTAATTATGCTGAATGACTGTTTCAACCGAGTAAAACGCTGAATTAATTCATCACTAAGAGGCTAATTATGCTGAATGACTGTTTCAACCGAGTAAAACGCTGAATTAATTCATCACTAAGAGGCTAATTATGCTGAATGACTGTTTCAACCGTGTAAAACACTGAATCAATTCATCACTAAGAGGCTAATTATGCTGAATGACTGTTTCAACCGAGTAAAACGCTGAATTAATTCATCACTAAGAGGCTAATTATGCTGAATGACTGTTTCAACCGAGTAAAACGCTGAATTAATTCATCACTAAGAGGCTAATTATGCTGAATGACTGTTTCAACCGAGTAAAACGCTGAATTAATTCATCACTAAGAGGCTAATTATGCTGAATGACTGTTTCAACCGAGTAAAACGCTGAATTAATTCATCACTAAGACCCCGTTTACATTACTACTCAACTACTCTAGTAACCCCACCTACGATCGTAACTTACCGTGTGTGAACGTAAATCAGTTGCTACGCTAGTAACAAAAGCTACTAGAGTTAACTTACTACCGTTAGTAGGTTTACTCTAGTAGATGTACCCGTATGAACGCTCATAGGTTGGTACGATCGTAGCCTGGTAGTATAATTTCAAGATGGCGTCGGCGAAAGTTGTAAATATTGCCTAATCAGCTGTGCAAACAGCCTTCAAAAATTATTTTAGTGTCGTTGGCTAGAAGGCTGTAAAGCTCAAAACACACTCACGCGGTAAATTATGTAACTAAAACGTCTAGTAACCAAGAACTTATTTTTTTTCCGTGTGAACGCAATATTAGTTACTACTCAACTACTCTAGTAACTCTACTATAGTAGGATGGTAGTAATGTAAACGGGGTCTAAGAGGCTACTTTACATCTCACATCCCATGAGTAAAACCTAAAGGGGGACGCAAAAAGTGCCAATGCAGGCCTTTAGCTCCCAACACATGGTGGGTAAACGTTAGGATCAATCAGTCTAATTCTTCTTGCAATAAAACAACAATGAGTATATCTGTGTCTCTACGTTCCCTGAAAATCATAATTCTATATCATATTACTCTGAAAAAAATCGCCAAAACAAGTAAAAACAGGTAGAAACATGTTGATTTTTGTCAATTATTCTGAAAGTGTTGAAAACATACCAAGAACTAAAGCTCTTCGTACGAGCACGTATTAAATACTAGTGATCATCTAACTGAGAACTGCATGTTGATACGATGGTTGGTTTTCCGTTGCCAACTTAACCCCTGCAATCAAGCCGGTAGGCCTCTTAATAACAACGAGACATAAGACCATTTACTTCATCCAATAATGTGTGTAAAATAGATTACGATTTATAGAATATATTATTGAAAGAATATCACAAATGGGCGTCGATAACGCCCCTTGGATTTGGCGCCCCGGGCTGTCACCCTCTTTGACTACCCCTAGAAACTACCCTTACTGGAAGTCACCTTTCTCCATTCAACTCCACCGTCATCGTTACGACTGTGGTGCCTACATTTAGTAACTGTACAAACATGGTATATAATATCTAATTTACATCTTAGAGAAGCATAGCAGAGTGTTGATTTCTGCCTACTCGACTACACCGTCATCGTTACGACTGTGGTACCTACATTTAGTAACTGTACAAACATGGTATATAATATCTAATTTACATCTTAGAGAAGCATAGCAGAGTGTTGATTTCTGCCTACTCGACTACACCGTCATCGTTACGACTGTGGTGCCTACATTTAGTAACTTCACAAACATGGCTAATTTACATCTTAGAGAAGCATAGCATATAGTGTTGATTTCTGCCTATACTCGACTACACACTGGATCTGACATTTTGAAATAATACGACAAATTCGATTGCAATGCAATTATGTAATATATGAATGTATACAATAGTGATTCCGGGCCCGAAGGATTAGGCTAATTCTACTTAAAAACACACTATTCAGCTGTATACGCTTGATAGTTATGCAACATGACTTGAATAGTTATAACTTATATCATCTTGAAGCTATTATAATTATCTGTGTTTCTCACGTATTAGAATTTTGATATCTCATACCGTTCCAAAGTTATCACCAAGAAACTGATATTTCACTAAATCGACTCCCGTAGACTCTTATATATCTAATCTTTTCATATTTCCTGCTATAAAATTGACTCATCAGCATTTTTTACAAATTGTTTCCATTTTGTGATGTTATTTGTCATTGGTTATTGAATATAATTCAGCCATGTATTTAATTTATGTTGATGAATTTGTGTCGTTTGTTCCCGGCTAATTGCCGGTCTCTAGCTCGCATCAGCTATAGCTCTAGCACGCAGTCTCGTGTGTGCAGTGCAGGAAAGAAAACATTATTTTTAGAAGACGCAGCTTTAGAAGCTGACACCGGTGATTGATGAGCGAGAACGCAAACTATACGTTAACATTTAGGAAAGTGTCAGTCGCTATTGGCAACGACACGACGTGAGATGGACGACCGACAGACAGACAGACAGACAGACAGACAGACGGGCGGGCAGACGGTCGGGCGATTAGCTCGATTAACAGGCGAGCATTCGATCATCGATAAGATCGATAGCCTTGGATCGATAAGCCACACGACCAGGCTGGAGAACAAACGATATGTCGAAGAAATGGGATTTCCAACAAGAGATTTGTCGTAGAAATGGGATTTCGAACAAACGATATGTCCAACGAGTAGGATTTCGAACAAAAGATCTGTCGTAGAAATGGGATTTCGAACAAACGATATGTCCAACGAGTAGGATTTCGAACAAAAGATCTGTTGAAGAGATGGGATTTCGAACAAACGATATGTCCAACGAGTAGGATTTCGAACATAAGATCTGTCGTAGAAATGGGATTTCGAACAAACGATATGTCCAACGAATAGGATTTCGAACAAAAGATCTGTCGAAGAAATGGGATTTCGAACAAACGATATGTCCAACGAATAGGATTTCGAACAAAAGATCTGTCGTAGAAATGAGATTTCGAGCAAGCGATGTGTCCAACGAATAGGATTTCGGACAAAAGATCTGTCGAAGAAATGGGATTTCGAACAAACGATATGTCCAACGAATAGGATTTCGAACAAAAGATCTGTCGTAGAAATGAGATTTCGAGCAAGCGATGTGTCCAACGAATAGGATTTCGGACAAAAGATCTGTCGAAGAAATGGGATTTCGAACAAACGATATGTCCAACGAATAGGATTTCGAACAAAAGATCTGTCGAAGAAATGGGATTTCGAACAAACGATATGTCCAACGAATAGGATTTCGAACAAAAGATCTGTCGTAGAAATGAGATTTCGAGCAAGCGATGTGTCCAACGAATAGGATTTCGGACAAAAGATCTGTCGAAGAAATGGGATTTCGAACAAACGATATGTCCAACGAATAGGATTTCGAACAAAAGATCTGTCGAAGAAATGGGATTTCGAACAAACGATATGTCCATCGAATAGGATTTCGAACAAAAGATCTGTCGTAGAAATGAGATTTCGAGCAAGCGATGTGTCCATCGAATAGGATTTCGAACAAAAGATCTGCCGAAGAAATGGGATTTCGAACAACTTTTCTGAGATAAAAGTATTCAAACTTGAAAAATACAAATGGAAAAAAACTCAACCTTCTATGAACGCAATGTTTTTACCGCAGCAAAGGTGTCGGCCGCGACGGCAGAAAAGTGCTTAAATTCCCGGCGATGTTGCGGTCGATCGGAATTTTTCAGCCCAATGCCGCGTCCGTATTCGGATTCAACAGACTGTTGCTCATCTAGAAATTATCCGCCCAAGAATCCTGATCTAAAGTCTGGAATATATGGGCGAAAAACGGGACCTATGTTATAGTCCCATAAGGCCAATGTTAATCGGCTCATTTGACGACTAGTTATTGACCCGCCCACAAACGTCACAAAACAGAACATCCAATCAAATGGGCTTTGTTATGTGGGAAATTTCACATTGACCTATCAGAGTATCTCTAAATGCCCACATGAGTATAGATCCAGGTGGCTTTGGCGATTAGCCACGTCCATCACTAGTGGTAAATTCATTGATATATGGGACTAAAACATGGGTCCGGTTTTTGGCCAATATCTCCCGGACTTTGGATCGGGAGTTTTGAGTGAATTTTTTCTGAATGATCAACAGTCCGTTGAATTCGAATATGGACACGGCATTACGCTAAAAACTCCATATCGACAAGAAAAAATTAAAACATGTGCCTGTAAGCTGTATCCGTCCTCCTGTGGTGTTGCAGCCTGCCTCCAGAGCGCGGGCAAGACCCGCGAGTTCTCCCCGCTGGAGCACCCCGCCCTCCCGGCCAGCAAGTCTCCCGCCCTCCTGCAGCCGGGGGCGGCGGGCGGCGCCAAGAAGCGGGTCCACCCCCGGCTGCAGGAGGGCGGCGCCGTGCTCGAGATGAAGCCGCTCTGGGACGAGTTCAACGACCTCGGCACCGAGATGATCGTCACCAAGGCGGGCAGGTGAGTCAGAGGTCAGAGGTCGAAGGTCACCTACAGCTGACCGGACTCTGATGAACGCGGAATTCACTAAAAGTATTCATTGAAATATCTCCTGCACAGTTATTCAAGTGGTTGAATTTTCAATCTTGAATTTTCAATCTTGAATTTTCAATCTTGAATTTTCAATCTTGAATTTTCAATCTTGAATTTTCAACCTTGAATTTTCAATCTTGAATTTTCAATCTTGAATTTTCAATCTTGAATTTTCAATCGCAATATTCTCATAACTGCGTTATGAGAATATATGCGAACATATGTTATGTTGATATGTTATGACATATGTATATGTCATATGTTATGTTATGCGTTATAGGTGCCTTTTATGGACACCTATAGCCGCCCCCGTAGCACAGTCTGCTAAGGCATCGCTTTGACACTTTGACCTTTCACAATCTCATTGGTTCATAATAACTCGCCCAGTCGTACCCCCATATAACATGGCTGTTTATGGGTCTTTCGAACTGTATAGGGCTTTTTCTACATTCTCCTTGACATGGTATTGGGGTGTAAGACGTATCCATGCCACTGCCAGGAGGTTTCGGTGGAGGAGCCGACTTGTTGGTTGACTAGAGCGTGACTCGTGGCAACACGGCAGCACGGTTTATTCCGGCCCGGCACATGCCGTGTTGCCACGAGTCAGGCGTGAAGCTCCCGGTCTGTCCCGCAGGAGGATGTTCCCGACGTTCCAGGCGCGGCTGTACGGTCTGGACCCGCTGGCAGACTACATGCTGATGATGGACTTCGTACCTGTCGACGACAAGCGCTACAGGTACGCCTTCCACAGGTAAATCACAAGCACGGCCCCCAAGAGGGACGCTTTATCAGCGCTCACGCCTTCTCACAATCAGTTCTACACTCACCCTCCCACGACTGTATCCTAGTAAACTAGGAAAACGCGTTGTGTCTCCGCATTGGTGGATGAGCTATAGAACATATCAACTTATCTTTGGATTGGTTATATATATCCACCTTGAGATTCAAACAATTCCCTATTTCCTAATTAATTTCTATAATAATAAAGGAGACCTTGTATAATAGTTTCCAATTCATTGGGGACACCTGTTGCTCGGATTTAATTGGTATCTTAGTAGCTTTGAGTGATTTAAAAAAAAATTAGATTAATTATTTTTATACATCAAAACGGCTGATCTGATTTGAGTGAAATTTCGAAATAATGCGTATCATTATTATATTGACATTCCCCGAGAATTTGAATTCTCTTGAAGGAAATATTTTGTACGAATTTTTTCCTGTGGGTTATTCTCACGAGATTTTGGAAAACTTCAAAATGAGTTTTCTCAGAAGTGGACGTGGTTCAACCGATTTGGCCTCAAAACTTCACAGTATCGAATTAGATGAGGACACTCATGTATGCCAAGTTTCAACTGATTTTCCATCGCCCTTTGACCTGTGGAGCGCGAATCAATTTTTTTTTTTCGAGTATGGTGAAAATGAGTCTTTGCTCATCCAAATAATATACTCATTTAAACAGTTGAAGTGTATTTGTGTTCCTGAGTCACTAGGCCTATACATGTCTCTAATTGTGTCAGTATTGTAAGGCCCGGTACTGAGCATGCCCCGGGCTAGCTGTCAGTGTTGTAAGGCCCGGTACTGAGCATGCCCCGGGCTGTCAGTATTGTAAGGCCCGGTACTGAGCATGCCCCGGGCTAGCTGTCAGTGTTGTAAGGCCCGGTACTGAGCATGCCCCGGGCTAGCTGTCAGTGTTGTAAGGCCCGGTACTGAGCATGCCCCGGGCTAGCTGTCAGTGTTGTAAGGCCCGGTACTGAGCATGCCCCGGGCTGGCTGTCAGTGTTGTAAGGCCCGGTACTGAGCATGCCCCGGGCTAGTTGTCAGTATTGTAAGGCCCGGTACTGTGCATGCCCCGGGCTAGCTGTCAGTATTGTAAGGCCCGGTACTGAGCATGCCCCGGGCTAGTTGTCAGTATTGTAAGGCCCGGTACTGTGCATGCCCCGGGCTAGCTGTCAGTATTGTAAGGCCCGGTACTGAGCATGCCCCGGGCTAGCTGTCAGTGTTGTAAGGCCCGGTACTGAGCATGCCCCGGGCTAGTTGTCAGTATTGTAAGGCCCGGTACTGTGCATGCCCCGGGCTAGCTGTCAGTGTTGTAAGGCCCGGTACTGAGCATGCCCCGGGCTAGCTGTCAGTGTTGTAAGGCCCGGTACTGAGCATGCCCCGGGCTAGCTGTCAGTGTTGTAAGGCCCGGTACTGAGCATGCCCCGGGCTAGCTGTCAGTGTTGTAAGGCCCGGTACTGAGCATGCCCCGGGCTAGCTGTCAGTGTTGTAAGGCCCGGTACTGAGCATGCCCCGGGCTGGCTGTCAGTGTTGTAAGGCCCGGTACTGAGCATGCCCCGGGCTAGTTGTCAGTATTGTAAGGCCCGGTACTGTGCATGCCCCGGGCTAGCTGTCAGTATTGTAAGGCCCGGTACTGAGCATGCCCCGGGCTAGCTGTCAGTATTGTAAGGCCCGGTACTGAGCATGCCCCGGGCTAGCTGTCAGTATTGTAAGGCCCGGTACTGAGCATGCCCCGGGCTAGTTGTCAGTATTGTAAGGCCCGGTACTGTGCATGCCCCGGGCTAGCTGTCAGTATTGTAAGGCCCGGTACTGAGCATGCCCCGGGCTAGTTGTCAGTATTGTAAGGCCCGGTACTGTGCATGCCCCGGGCTAGCTGTCAGTATTGTAAGGCCCGGTACTGAGCATGCCCCGGGCTAGCTGTCAGTATTGTAAGGCCCGGTACTGAGCATGCCCCGGACTTGACCCCGCGTGTCTTGCCTCTAGCTCCAGCTGGGTGGTGGCGGGCAAGGCGGACCCCATCTCCCCGCCGCGCATCCACGTGCACCCCGACTCGCCGGCCACGGGGGCTCAGTGGATGAAGCAGGTCATCTCCTTCGACAAGCTGAAGCTCACCAACAACCAGCTGGACGACAACGGCCACGTACGTTCACTCACTCTAGCCACCTTGCTCGTAACATCCGACACGGTTCATCATACACATGATGTTGCGCGCGCTGCTTGGAATATTCTGATTCAACACAACATAACTAACTTGATCAAACTCACCTAGATCCAAACTGAACTAAACCAACTCACCTAACCAAGAAAATAAACCTCATAAACTCTAAACTCCTAATCCTCAATCCCAACTCCTGTATTCTAATCTCTTCTTCTTATTATTTTTCCTTCCCAGTCTTTGGCTTGTTCATTTAACAGTAATAAATAAGCTTGTCTTGCTGTCTTCTTTTTGGTCTTCCTATGCACTTCGCTGACCTCTTGGGAGTTTGTCCCTAGCAATGCTTACAAGGCGATGTTCTTGTGACTGTTCCACATAACACGTCTTTCTTCCTCCCAGTCACATGACACGTTGTTCTAGTGTTCTCACTCCTAAACATCCTCAGCTAGTTTGATCTGACTTGATCCGAGCAGCCAGATCGGAGTGTGACTTGATAGTTTGTTCTGCAGATCATCCTCAACTCCATGCACCGCTACCAGCCGAGGTTCCACGTGGTGTACATCCCCGCCAAGGCCGAGCCGTCTAGCGGCAGCACGGAGAACTTCAAGACCTTCGTGTTCCCGGAGACCAGGTTCACCGCAGTCACGGCCTACCAGAACCACAGGGTGAGTCAAGCTGGGGTCTGTATTCGCAACCAAAACACTTGCTCCCCTCTGCTTTGTGATACGCGTCACTTGCATGAACCAATCAGGGAGCGAGCTTCTCCGGGCTGCATGAGCACGTGCAACGTGCGCCAAGAGATGGGCCAGGTTCATCTTATCTACTTGCAACGTGCGCTGTAACGGGAGGTCTTGTTCACCTGTCTGAACTGTCAGGCCTAACTTGTCGACTGCTATACACAAACCACTCTGTAGGAGATGTTATATCAGCTTTTAGCACTGTTATTCAGGCTATTAGTGGTCCAACAGTATTAAGAAGATCATACAGTGTGCTTGGAGACATTCGGTGTAAGGTTGAAGAACTTTTCGAGGAACATAACCACAGTTTGAGATGTAGCTATGACTATATGACGTCGTCACGGCGCTCGAGAGTGAACGTATTCGTGCGCTGAGGAGCGCATGCTGCCTGTTGCACGTAGCATGTTGCACCGAGCAGAAGAGTAGACGTGAACCCACCTTTGTACAGAAACCACAGATAAGCTCGATTATCTGTGACAGAAACAAAGAACAGCATTAACCACAATTCTATTTTCAGACACATTCGGACAGGAAATGTCCGAAAACGGTCTTCTTGATTATAATATGTCTTTAAAATGTACATAATAGGTTTTGAAATTCGATGTGGCTCTGAAATCTGACGTCACCAAGTATCTAATCGCGGTTAACGCTATTGATTGTCATGTCAACTGTTTGCCGGCCTTGTAGTGGCTCGTCCGAACGATCCTACCTTTCAACGGGACAACAATGATTTGATCAAGTTGAACAACTTGAACTGCATTGTTTCAGATAACGCAGCTGAAGATCGCCAGCAACCCGTTCGCTAAAGGGTTCCGAGACTGCGACCCGGAAGACTGGTGAGTCGTCACACACTGTCACACACTGTCACACTGTCACACGCTGGCCGTGCGACAGTGTGGTGTGGCTAATAGCCATATATAATACAGAGTACGCTAATTAGTGTCTAGCTGTGTCAAGCAAGCACCGCTCGTTAGCCCTTAGCTCTCGTTTGTAACCAGTCGAGCCTGACGCTAGCTTCACATACCATACACTTATACCTATTAATCCACTACATAAACACTCTCTCTCTCTCTCTCTCTCTCTCTCTCTCTCTCTCTCTCTCTCTCTCTCTCTTGGCCGCTAGCCAAGGTAAAGACGGAGCTCGTCTGTCACAGGAGCCATCAAAGATGCTGTGAGATCTCTTAGCGGCACATCTGTTCAGAGCGGCCACACCGAGCTCTCTTACCTCTCTCGCATCACACACAACATATAAACGATCGCACCTCCCTTATATCACAGCTTCTGATCTCACAATGCGTTAACACAACATATGCATGATTGTAGTTGCCTTCTGTTTGAACATATTGTACCATGGGTATCCATGGTGATAACAAGTTTAAACTGTCAGATAAAGGCTAACTGGACTTGGTTATACCGGGTCTAAAGCAACTGCAGCATCCGTCAATAAAATAATTACAGAGGCAAGTATAAATGAAGCTCCTGCAATAGATAACAAGATTCGAAGACTTCAATTATATTATGTATCAAATAAAATCAGTCTATTCTTATTCATCAAACTTATCCTTGAACTGGACAGTGGAAAATGGAGGCTTCATTACCTTCAGTCACACTTCCAGTGTCAATGTACCACATAAACGATCGCACTAGCTTTCCGTCTGAACGTATTCTAGTGAAACTGCTTCACACCATTCAGAGAAGTGTCTTATAAAATACTGTCATCCATAATAAACATTCACAACATGTTACGTGTTATTTGTATGTAACGCTACGCTGTGAGGCACAAATGTTTGTAAAAAATATATCTGGGTTCAGTTTAGGTGATCTTTTCACATTTGTATTTTTTTTTAATAGCATCGAAACTTGATACAAAATTATTGGTCACCAATTAAGACTAAGGTTCGCTTAGACGTGGGGGAGGGGGAGGGGGATTGTTGCCAGTTACCACCCCATTTCAATTATGTTAAACCAAAAACACTTCATTTTGACAACAGTACTGGGCTGTATGTGACCATATTTTTTCGCCGCATGATAAAACTCTTCAGTTTTCAATTTGTTATTATAAAATTTGCCTCGTCAGTATTTCGACTTTCACAAGATTTCTTCTTGGTTTCTCTCTCCAGCCTAAAGGTCAGTGCCAGGATTGTTCTCACGTTATAGGTCACGACCGCTCCCTTCCCATCCTTGATCCCGCCGCCTCACAGTCGTGCATCTGATGCCAATAGACGTCAGTGGTCGTCACAGACGCCCTTGAAGCCCATTGTTGATATATCGTTTGTAGGTAGAGATAATTCTGTTGCCTAGACACAGAGGTCCAGCTCAATCCAACTCATTCATGCAATTTGTGAATAAATAGGCCTACATGATGGCAAATATCCTTATTATGATGAAATAAAACTAACTACCGGTAACTATTAATATAATACCGAGACACGTGGCCGAGTGGTAACACACTGAACCGTCATTCGGGAGACCGGGCCTCGATTCCCGCCATGGTCGACCATCCTGACGAGGTCTTCTCGTGGTTTCCCTCTGTCGTTCAGGTCAATACTGGGATGGTTCCTCAACAGCAGGCCACGACCGACTCCTTCCCACTATCCAAAACACCTAATGAAATAACCTTTCATCTCATCATCCCATCATCTCATTCATCATCCACCGACGCCAATAGATCGTAGCCATCAGTATAGTGCGTCGTTAAAACCCAATATAAAAAAATAATAATTCATACAATGAAAGTGACTATATGACGGCACGAAAAAAATCGATACAAAATCATATATTACATAGCTTGTTTCAATATTCAACAGTCCTGTTAGTGAGCGAATATATCCTGAACTTGCTTTGTTGTTATTCTGGACACATGATCTTCCCGTGCTGGATATCAGGGATGGGTTCGAGCGCGGGACAACCTCTGTCTGTACTGTACCGTGGAGGCGCCGGGTCTCGTGGCACCACCACCTGTTTCACCTGCCTGCTACTCCGTTAACACAACAGAGACCGCGTTAACACGTTAATCTGCCAATAGTTTGCTTCATACATGCCGTGCCGGTATATCGGGCTTCAACGTCGCTGAATGATACATGAGATGAAAGGTTATATTATTAGGTGTTATTGGATAGTGGGAAGGAGTCGGTCGTGGTCTGTTGTAAGGAACCATCCCAGTATCAACCTGAACGACTGAGGGAAACCACGATGTCAGGATGGTCGACCATGGTGGGAATCTCCTGAATGACGGTTCAGTGTGCTAGCCACTGGGCTCAGTGTTGGATATGTATAGAAGATGAAAGGTAACACGGAGCTTGTGAGCACGTGGTACAGTGGCGTGTGTTGTTGCAGCGGCGTGGACGTGATGAGCCACCTGCAGCTGGGCGCTGCGCAGGCTCAGCAGCGGCTGCGCAGCCCGCCGGCTCTGGGGGTGGCGGGGGCGGCGGGGGCGGGCAGCAAGCACCTCAAGCTCGAGCAGGACAAGCGACCCGGTGAGTACACAACACGCTGTTAAACCACGACATAACACACATTCAACAAATGACACGCTCATTCAGAGAAGTATCTTATAAAATACTGTCATCCATAATAAACATTCACAACATGTTACGTGTTATTTGTATGTAACGGTACGCTGTGAGGTGGAAATATCGAGTGTTACTATTACATACAACTGATCTTTACACATGTGTTATCATAAAGTTCGAGTAATTAGCATTTTCTAGAAATATTGTCTGCATCTTGTGACGTATTTGTCAATTGCATCTTGCTCGGTTGAAGTTGTATGATGATCTCTAGCCCCACGTGACGTGTGAAATGTCCCCCTATTGGAGGCTCGGGACGAGTTGGTCTCGAGGTGGGCTGCCTAGGCTCGGGGCTGACGACTGTGACGTCACGAGTCATGGCAACAGTGCCTGCATGTCGGGCTGCGGTGGTTCCTCGCGATCTCGAGTGAGGCGATAAACAACATCACCAGCTTCACTCGTGTCACAGCTTCAAGAGGGCTCTGGCGCATGATGGGACCGTCATTCAGGAGACCGGGCTACCTCCCCCCCCTCCTCCCCCCCCCCACCTCGGTCCAACTGCGTGGTTTCCCTCCGTCGTTCGAGGATGGTTCCTCATCATCGTTTTTCCCCACTGTCCACATAACACATATAAATGAGATGAAAATGCATCTCATCATCCCATCATCGCATTCATCATTGACCGACGCTGATAGTTCAGTCGTCAGTGCGTCGTTAAACCAACTATACACTCATGATGTACAGTTGGTCACTGACGCCAGCTTCAGTGTATACAATAGGAGCACAGGTCGTTACAACATTCTCAGCAGTACTACCTGTGGACTTGTACCATGCCACAGCTATACTAATGGTCTGAGCCCTCCGGTAGATTAGAGTCTCTCTCTCTCTCTCTCTCTCTCTCTCTGCCTGGTCTACCTGAGCGCTGATTCGCCGCCTCCTGATTGGCCAGCTGGCTGAATGCAGGCCTGCTATTGGTCCAGTCTACCTGGTGTAGCCAGAGCCTCAGCTAACAAGGTGGTGAGGTGGGAGATCACTGGCTTTCTTCACATCTTTTAGTACAGTCATTTCAAAAATAGTTTCAATTCACGTGAAATTACAAACCTGAATATATATATATATATATATATATATGTATATATATATATATATATATATATATATATATATATATATATATATATATATATATATATATATATATATATAATTTTTAATAACATCAAAACTTGATACAGAATCATTGTTCCCCAATGAAGGCTATGGATGAAAGATAGGATCGTTTGTACGGGGCACCACAAGGGTGATCTTACCACGCCATTTTAATTATTTAGATAACAAATGAACTTTGACTCTAAGACTGACTGCAGTATGTATGTGTGATATGTATTATGACCTGAATATGGTCGGATGTTGGTGTCAATAAAAGCCACTGCAGCTGCAAGGAATAGGAAAGAGTGCTTGTTGAGTGGATGGAAGGGATTTATCGCACCTCTATGATCGTGTTATTGGGACGACAGCTCTAAGCACCAGGCTTGACAGACGCATCCTGGCCAAGCGTGTGTCAATCACTGCCCCCTTGACTCGTCAGCAACAGTCTCATTGTTGTCAGATGCGCATCTTGACTTCATTGCGTCATCGCACTTCACTCAACGTTGTAGTCGTACCAGCCTACTTCATCATAATGTAAACAAGGTGTACCATACGACTCAAGTCTTCAAAGTGACGTATTTCCGGGGTCCCGATTGCCTGTAGCGCAACTATCGCTTTTATATCGAACTATAAAACAACAATGCTCAACAATACTATACACGGCTCAGTAGATTATTATTATGTTGGCAGTTGCATTTGATTTGTACAAAAATAATAGATTTTACCCGGCGCTAAATGACCTCGCTGTCGATGCGCCTTAAAACCCTAATATTCATTCCATAGATTTTGTAAATTAAACAATGCCACCGGTACCGTAGCTACTCTTATCTACTCTACAGTTCACGGAGTAATCCGCTAAATCGTGACAGGCAATCGGGACCTCTGGCTCTGAACTGACCGCAAGAAAGCACAAAGACCGTCCATGTTATTATAGTATCGGAGTTGAGACACCTTCTGTATGATACAGTATGTTGTGGTATATCATTACATTGTGTAACGTATTTGTCATAAGCCTAACAGAGCATATAAATACATGACGGCAACAACACGTGATGCCCTGCATGTAAGGCAAGAGAGTCCTTGTGTGTGGGATAAGAGGCTACTTGACATCTCACAACCCATTAGTAAAACCTGCAGGGAACGGTCAAACAGGACAAAAAGTGCCAATACAGGCCTTTAGCTCACAACACATGGTGGGTAAACGTTAGGATCAATCAGTCTAATTCTTCTTGCAATGAAACAGCAATGAGTATATCTGTGTCTCTACGTTCACTAAAAATCACAATTCCATATTATATCACTCTGAAAAAAATCGTCAAAACAAGTAAAAACAGGTAGAAACATGTTGATTGTTGACAATTATTTTGAAAGGGTTGAAAACATGCCACGAACTGAAGCTCTTCGTACGAGCACGTATTGAATACTAGTGATCATCTAACTGAGAACTGTAAGTTGATACGATGATTGGTTTTCCGTTGCCAACTTGGGATAGGGGTACTTAGGGAACTTGCCACCGCGCATTTATGTGCATTTGCAAGAGTTAAATAATAATAATAATAATAATAATAACTTAACGCCTGCAATCAAGCCGGTGGGCAACATGTAAAGAGGGCTCTTTATTCAAGATGTCAGAAAAGGAGTAAAGATGATGTAAAAGCAAGCATGTTGTATTTGTGTGGAAATGTTCGCATGGTGGATAGAGTGTGAGTGGCAGCTATGTGCTCATGTGAGGTGTCAGAGTGCCACATGAGGCCCGCCATGGAGCAGAGAGAGACAGACAGACAACTCACACACACACATGTCACGGCTAATTAATAACCGCCCTAGACAGGCACAGGGGTGTCCACCTCCCTTGACATTCCTTCGCAGCACCAAACAATAGCACAACTGTTATTGACAAGATTCAGAGCTAATTTACATCTCACATCCCACGAGTAAAACCTATAGGGGGACGCAAAAAGCGTCAATACAGGCCTTTAGCTCCCAACACATGCTGAGTAAACCGTCGGTAGAACCAATCAGTCTAATTCCTTTTGTATAATAAAACAACAGTGAGTATATCTGTGCCTCTACGTTTTCTGAAAATCATATTTTTCCATTAAATTACTCTGAAAAAATCGTAATAATAATGAAAAACAGGTAGAAACATGTTGATTTTTGACAATTATTTTGAAAGGGTTGAAAACATACCACGAACCAAAGCTCTTCGTACAAGCACGTATTTAATACTGGTGATCATCTAACCGAGTTACTGTAAGTCAATACGATGATTGGTTTTCCGTTGCCAACTTGACGCCTGCAATCAAGCCGGTAGGCAACATGTAAAGAAGCCTCTTAACCCCTGCAATCAAGCCGGTAGGCAACATGTAAAGAAGCCTCGTAATACTTGATATCGTGGCTGAAGTATTGAGCCTGCGTGTAAACGCATTCTTGTACTAGAGGCCTCTTCTCTGTGTGTTATCGTTTCGTCAATAAATGATATACTTTCATTCTAGTCTGGATACTGTCATGAAGTACAGGCTCGATCAATATCGGTCAATAATGTCATTCAAAATATATAATCAATTATTACGACATTTCTACGAAAGGGTTCTTGATACGTTTGCAATTGAAACAATAGTTAGGCCTATAGAGGGTTAACAACTACTGAAATCTGATGTACACTAGTCATGAAATCTTTCTGAAATCCCTTGAATTCTTCTTGAAATCCTCTGAAATATTCTTGAAATCCTGTGAAATCCTCTGAAATATTCTTGAAATCCCGTGAAATCTTCTTGAAATCCTGTGAAATCTTCTTGAAATCCCGTTAAATATTCTTGAAATCCCGTGAAATATTCTTGAAATCCCGTGAAATATTCTTGAAATCCTCTGAAATATTCTTGAAATCCCGTGAAATATTCTTGAAATCCTGCGAAATCTTCTTGAAATCCCGTGAAATATTCTTGAAATCCCGTGAAATATTCTTGAAATCCTGCGAAATCTTCTTGAAATCCCGTGAAATATTCTTGAAATCCCGTGAAATATTCTTGAAATCCTCTGAAATATTCTTGAAATCCCGTGAAATATTCTTGAAATCCCTTGAAATCTTAGAATCTGAGATCATGTGTACACCAGATTGAGTATAGTTGTTGGCCCTCGCACCAACTTGTATGTATAGCAGGCTGTATAGCTGTGTCTAGGTCTTGGGCTGACTGGTGCCTGGCTATACCGTGGACATCTCGTCAGCCAATCGTGTACTTGCAGCTTACACGGCGTGAGAGCGTGATAAAGACGTCCCCAGGTCACTGACCTCCCTGCTAAGGACGCCACGTGTTTGATTGTTGCAGCGGCGGCTAGCAGCGACCCTCACGGCGACACCGGCCGCCACCTCGCGCCCGTGGGCCAGCCCTACCCGGGCGACCTGTGCGGCTACGGGCCGCTGTACCACCTGCCGCCGGCCCAGGGCCCCCGGGCCGCGCCCTACGCGCCCTACGCCTACCAGGGCCTGTACCGGCCCCAGGGCATACACCCCCAGGGCACCTACGACTTCTCGCCCAGGTGAACCCGGCCCTGTACCCGGTCACGTGACAAACACAAGAGTGGGACAATGGAGAGCCGATCTGGCCTGCTGTCAGTTTGGGGTCATGACCTGTGTACTGTGAGAGATATCAAGATTCTAGTAAGAGGCAGATATTTCCTCAGTGTCTTCACAATGGTGGCATTATTCTCTTGGATTTCCATACAGCTGGCAAATATGTTGTTTTAGCTGACGACCTGTGGAAAATATGCGATTTAAGATGGATGACTTCTACTAATACCATGTTGAAGGTATTAGAAATGTCTGTGTTTGCCTGGTATTAGAATGTTGATATCTCATACCTTCAGAAAGTTATCATGCACCCATAGCTGATATTTGTCTACATTGGCCTGCCATGCGATCTTAGTGAAGATGTATAATATGTTCAAGAGGGGCCTGTTCAGTGCGTCTCGAGTGACAAGACAATGCGCCCCCCCCCCCCCCCCCAACAGTGCGTGATGACGTAGCTGAGACACTTGAAGCCGAGGAAAGTAATGACGATAACTAAACTAAGCTAGTAGATAAGGTGATTAGCATGATTGACGGAATGTATTGTTGTGTGGAGGCCGATGCCTTGAAACGGAGGGCAGAATCTGTTGTCCTGGACACGATGTCTGCCGCCTGTGAGTGCACTGGAGGCCGATGCCTTGAAACGGAGGGCAGAATCAGTTGTCATGGACACGATGTCTGCCGCCTGTGACTGCACTGTGCCTTATGACTATAGAGACAGCAGGTACAGCTGCTTGTAGTTGCACCACGTATTGAAGGAGAGGAAGTGTTGAGCTCAGATCTGTGAACAAGTCACCTGCATGAGGACTAGAACTGTTCCGTGTAGAAGCAAGGTGTGAATGTAAACACAACTGCATGCTGTGTAATGTCCGTGGTCTCTTGGACATTATAATCACCACACACGGACCATTGAGTCGGAGGAATTGCATTGGTATTATTGTTATTATAGGCCCGGTTTTACGGCAATAGTTAGCGGATCAATTTGTTATCACTATTGGTTACATATGTTATTTGTGTACCTTTAATTAATAGTTAGTGGATTAGTACCCTAACTAAGATTGGTAAAACCGGGCCTTAGCCAAATGTTAATCTTACTGTTATTTAGTGGAACTTGAATTGTATAATCTGTATAATATTATACCATACCTTGGAACAATTGCTGTATTTCCTCGATAGCTCATTTCCCACACAAACCTTGCAGGGTTCTATCATCCTCAACATTATCTGCTTTTCAACACCATTAATTACCGCCCTGAATTACTATATGTACATCTCAAATTAATTACCTCCCTTTTGCAAATCATTTATAAATCTCATTGTTTATTATATTAACATTTATGTTAATGACTATAATTAGGTTTTGCTTGATTTATATTTTATTGAAAATAAGAATATAATTTTTTTTTTCAATTGAGAAAACAAAAGTTAGAAACATTACAATTGAACAAAATTCACATCGCTTATCCACAAAGCCTTATAAGGGCTTGACTGTGGCGATAACATGAATAAAATAACTCTATAAAACACACACAAAATAAGTTGAAAATAAGGAAAAAGTGGAACCTCGAATTACGAAAGAAAACGAGACATGTGCAAAGTTAATCAATTGAAGAAAGAAGTAAGCACACAATGAATTACTGTGGAAAAATGCTTTCGCAAAAACCAAAAATTCACACTTGCGCATTTAAGATGCGATAACAGAGAAAGAAAAAAACAGTTACCAGAAAAAGCATACAACGAAAAGATTCAACCTTGTTCTGAAATTACATCACTCAAAAAACATAATTCAAGTATATATACATAATTGAAACTAAATTAAACCAATACTCATGATCGGACAAACTTTCTTTCATAACAATGATACATATAGGGAGGAAGAAAGTTAACTGTGATTAAAAGTTGAAGAGTAACCATATTTTAATTTCATATTTTTGAAAAACAATCAGGCCCATTAATGGTGAAAATACTATTCTGAAATATTTATTCACAAATAATATAAACATAATATTGATAACACTATGAATAAAATATTTTCTTCACAGTTAATTTGCTTGATGAAATTTGCCTTCACATTGAACCTTGCTTTGTGTATGAAATAATCAGAGTATTCCGCAACTTGCTGTTCTGTAAACTAACCTTGTTGTAATCTTGTCACCCCATGCAGATGTTAGAACCACGCCGCTGAATACATGTTTAGTGCCAAGGAGTTGTTGCCATGTGGGTCAGAGGTCATGGGGTTCCATGTTTATGACAGGCCATGGGTCGGAATAAACGACCTGACTTTACGAGGCGCCTTGTGTTTATTTGACTGCCTTACATGAAGCCCTGCTCCTTCGACCCCACCGGCTGCTATAGCTGATGTGGGGGTCCGTCCTCCTTGTGTATAGAGATGGGGGGCCGGGGTTCGATCCCCGCCGTGGTATGTTCTCGTGGCTGGCCGGCCTGTGCCGTGGAAGGGACTTGGTGAAGGCCACGACCGACTCCTTCCCAGCGCCCCAACAGACCGGAGAGGGCTGTTCACGCAACAGGTCGCATGGGGACAACACTGGCCTGTGCCGTGGAAGGGACTTGGAGAAGGCCACGACCGACTCCTTCCCAGCGCCCCAACAGACCGGAGAGGGCTGTTCACGCAACAGGTCGCATGGGGACAACACTGGCCTGTGCCGTGGAAGGGACTTGGAGAAGGCCACGACCGACTCCTTCCCAGCGCCCCAACAGACCGGAGAGGGCTGTTCACGCAACAGGTCGCATGGGGACAACACTGGCCTGTGACGTGGAAGGGACTTGGAGAAGGCCACGACCGACTCCTTCCCAGCGCCCCAACAGACCGGAGAGGGCTGTTCACGCAACAGGTCGCATGGGGACAACACTGGCCTGTGCCGTGGAAGGGACGTGGAGAAGGCCACGACCGACTCCTTCCCAGCGCCCCAACAGACCGGAGAGGGCTGTTCACGCAACAGGTTGCATGGGGACAACACTGGCCTGTGACGTGGAAGGGACGTGGAGAAGGCCACGACCGACTCCTTCCCAGCGCCCCAACAGACCGGAGAGGGCTGTTCACGCAACAGGTCGCATGGGGACAACACTGGCCTGTGCCGTGGAAGGGACGTGGTGAAGGCCACGACCGACTCCTTCCCAGCGCCCCAACAGACCGGAGAGGGCTGTTCACGCAACAGGTCGCATGGGGACAACACTGGCCTGTGACGTGGAAGGGACGTGGAGAAGGCCACGACCGACTCCTTCCCAGCGCCCCAACAGACCGGAGAGGGCTGTTCACGCAACAGGTCGCATGGGGACAACACTGGCCTGTGACGTGGAAGGGACGTGGAGAAGGCCACGACCGACTCCTTCCCAGCGCCCCAACAGACCGGAGAGGGCTGTTCACGCAACAGGTCGCATGGGGACAACACTGGCCTGTGCCGTGGAAGGGACTTGGAGAAGGCCACGACCGACTCCTTCCCAGCGCCCCAACAGACCGGAGAGGGCTGTTCACGCAACAGGTTGCATGGGGACAACACTGGCCTGTGACGTGGAAGGGACTTGGAGAAGGCCACGACCGACTCCTTCCCAGCGCCCCAACAGACCGGAGAGGGCTGTTCACGCAACAGGTCGCATGGGGACAACACTGGCCTGTGACGTGGAAGGGACTTGGAGAAGGCCACGACCGACTCCTTCCCAGCGCCCCAACAGACCGGAGAGGGCTGTTCACGCAACAGGTCGCATGGGGACAACACTGGCCTGTGCCGTGGAAGGGACGTGGAGAAGGCCACGACCGACTCCTTCCCAGCGCCCCAACAGACCGGAGAGGGCTGTTCACGCAACAGGTCGCATGGGGACAACACTGGCCTGTGCCGTGGAAGGGACTTGGAGAAGGCCACGACCGACTCCTTCCCAGCGCCCCAACAGACCGGAGAGGGCTGTTCACGCAACAGGTCGCATGGGGACAACACTGGCCTGTGCCGTGGAAGGGACTTGGAGAAGGCCACGACCGACTCCTTCCCAGCGCCCCAACAGACCGGAGAGGGCTGTTCACGCAACAGGTCGCATGGGGACAACACTGGCCTGTGCCGTGGAAGGGACGTGGAGAAGGCCACGACCGACTCCTTCCCAGCGCCCCAACAGACCGGAGAGGGCTGTTCACGCAACAGGTCGCATGGGGACAACACTGGCCTGTGCCGTGGAAGGGACTTGGAGAAGGCCACGACCGACTCCTTCCCAGCGCCCCAACAGACCGGAGAGGGCTGTTCACGCAACAGGTCGCATGGGGACAACACTGGCCTGTGCCGTGGAAGGGACTTGGAGAAGGCCACGACCGACTCCTTCCCAGCGCCCCAACAGACCGGAGAGGGCTGTTCACGCAACAGGTCGCATGGGGACAACACTGGCCTGTGCCGTGGAAGGGACGTGGAGAAGGCCACGACCGACTCCTTCCCAGCGCCCCAACAGACCGGAGAGGGCTGTTCACGCAACAGGTCGCATGGGGACAACACTGGCCTGTGCCGTGGAAGGGACGTGGAGAAGGCCACGACCGACTCCTTCCCAGCGCCCCAACAGACCGGAGAGGGCTGTTCACGCAACAGGTCGCATGGGGACAACACTGGCCTGTGACGTGGAAGGGACGTGGAGAAGGCCACGACCGACTCCTTCCCAGCGCCCCAACAGACCGGAGAGGGCTGTTCACGCAACAGGTCGCATGGGGACAACACTGGCCTGTGCCGTGGAAGGGACTTGGAGAAGGCCACGACCGACTCCTTCCCAGCGCCCCAACAGACCGGAGAGGGCTGTTCACGCAACAGGTTGCATGGGGACAACACTGGCCTGTGCCGTGGAAGGGACTTGGAGAAGGCCACGACCGACTCCTTCCCAGCGCCCCAACAGACCGGAGAGGGCTGTTCACGCAACAGGTTGCATGGGGACAACACTGGCCTGTGACGTGGAAGGGACTTGGAGAAGGCCACGACCGACTCCTTCCCAGCGCCCCAACAGACCGGAGAGGGCTGTTCACGCAACAGGTCGCATGGGGACAACACTGGCCTGTGCCGTGGAAGGGACTTGGAGAAGGCCACGACCGACTCCTTCCCAGCGCCCCAACAGACCGGAGAGGGCTGTTCACGCAACAGGTCGCATGGGGACAACACTGGCCTGTGACGTGGAAGGGACGTGGAGAAGGCCACGACCGACTCCTTCCCAGCGCCCCAACAGACCGGAGAGGGCTGTTCACTCAACAGGTCGCATGGGGACAACACTGGCCTGTGACGTGGAAGGGACTTGGAGAAGGCCACGACCGACTCCTTCCCAGCGCCCCAACAGACCGGAGAGGGCTGTTCACGCAACAGGTCGCATGGGGACAACACTGGCCTGTGCCGTGGAAGGGACTTGGAGAAGGCCACGACCGACTCCTTCCCAGCGCCCCAACAGACCGGAGAGGGCTGTTCACGCAACAGGTCGCATGGGGACAACACTGGCCTGTGCCGTGGAAGGGACTTGGAGAAGGCCACGACCGACTCCTTCCCAGCGCCCCAACAGACCGGAGAGGGCTGTTCACGCAACAGGTCGCATGGGGACAACACTGGCCTGTGCCGTGGAAGGGACTTGGAGAAGGCCACGACCGACTCCTTCCCAGCGCCCCAACAGACCGGAGAGGGCTGTTCACGCAACAGGTCGCATGGGGACAACACTGGCCTGTGCCGTGGAAGGGACTTGGAGAAGGCCACGACCGACTCCTTCCCAGCGCCCCAACAGACCGGAGAGGGCTGTTCACGCAACAGGTCGCATGGGGACAACACTGGCCTGTGCCGTGGAAGGGACTTGGAGAAGGCCACGACCGACTCCTTCCCAGCGCCCCAACAGACCGGAGAGGGCTGTTCACGCAACAGGTCGCATGGGGACAACAATGCGACACTCTGGTGGTAACCTGATTTTTTCAGTCCACATCAAGGTTTTGTTGGTCATGTTTTTATTCAATCCATTTCTTACATTCGAGTGATTTTTTTATTCAATTTTTTTATTCAATTTGTTTATCGTGCCAATTTTTTTATCACAGCATTTTTTTTTCATTCAGTCAATTGATTTTTTTTTCATCGATTTTTTCATCCAATTGATTTTTTGTTTTCAATTGATTTTTTTATCGTGTTGATTTTTTCCACTCAGTCAATTGATTTTTTTCTTATCACATCAATTCTTTTTATTTCAACGTATTTTTCATTCAAGTACTATTTTCATTCAATTGACCACTAGTGATAGGCGTGGCTTATCGGTAGGCCACCTGATCTATACTTCATGTGGGCATTTAGAGATACTCTGATAGGCTATGTCAATTGTCCACTAGTGATAGGCGTGGCTTATCGGTAGGCCACCTTGATCCATACTTCATGTGGGCATTTAGAGATACTCTGATAGGCTATGTCAATTGTCCACTAGTGATAGGCGTGGCTTATCGGTAGGCCACCTTGATCCATACTTCATGTGGGCATTTAGAGATACTCTGATAGGCTATGTCAATTGTCCACTAGTGATAGGCGTGGCTTATCGGCTGGTCACCTAAATCTATACTTCATGTGAGCATTTAGAGATACTCTGATAGGCAATGTCAATTGTCCACTAGTGATAGGCGTGGCTTATCGGCTGGTCACCTAAATCTATACTTCATGTGAGCATTTAGAGATACTCTGATAGGCAATGTCAATTGTCCACTAGTGATAGGCGTGGCTTATCGGCTGGTCACCTAAATCTATACTTCATGTGAGCATTTAGAGATACTCTGATAGGCAATGTCAATTTACCCACATAATAAACAGCCCATTTGATTGGATGTTTTGTTTTGTGACGTTTGTGGGCGGGTCAATCACTTAAGTCGTCAATTGATTTCTTGATGATTTTTTTATCTGGAATGAACGAACGAACGAACGAATGAATGAATGCATGAATGAATGGATGAATGAATGAATGAATGGATGAATGAATGAATGAATGAATGGATGGATGAATGAATGGATGGATGGATGAATGAATGAATGGATGGATGGATGAACGAATTAATGAATGAATGGATGGATGAATGAATGAATGAATGAATGAATGGATGAACGAATTAATGAATGAATGGATGAATGAATGAATGAATGAATGGATGGATGAATGAATGGATGGATGGATGAATGAATGCATGAATGAATGGATGAATGAATGCATGAATGAATGGATGAATGAATGAATGAATGGATGGATGAATGAATGGATGGATGGATGAATGAATGCATGAATGAATGGATGAAT
Organism: Brachyptera risi; assembly: GCA_964007535.1. Lineage (NCBI taxonomy): Eukaryota > Metazoa > Arthropoda > Insecta > Plecoptera > Taeniopterygidae > Brachyptera > Brachyptera risi. The sequence goes on from OZ023331.1 coordinate 50,070,692, forward strand.
GAATGAATGAACGCCAGGGTTTGAATGCGGGTCCAGGTTATCGCGTGACTGCTTGTCATCACAGGCATGCACGGCCACGTGGAGATAGAGGAGTTTATGGCGCGAGCTGATAGCTGGAGGAGGGGGAGGGAGGGGTGGGGGGGCTGATAGCGACAAGAGGGGGAGGGAGGGGGCTGATAAGGCGGTGCAATAAACCGGCCGACAAAGGCCAGCCAATCAGCGGCCAGCCTGTGTGAGAGCCGCGGGACACCCGCTCGCAGGGACGATCGGACGTCTCGAGGCAATAAAACATGCCGCCGCTACACTCACTGAACTTGCTACTTGCAACTATTTTTTATATATTTTTATATGTTGTGTTTAACGACGCACTCTGTTATGACTATAGATCTATTGGCGTCGGTGAATGATGTATGAGATGATGAGAGGCTATTATATTAGGTGTTTTTGGGTGGTGGGAAGGAGCCGGTCGTGGAACAGAGGGAAACCACGATGCGCCAGGATGTGCGATGGACGATGGCTGACGGTTCGGTGTATTAACCACTCGGCCACACGTGTCATTATCTGCTTGTGTATTTGACGACAGAAACCAGACGGCTGAAGATTGTTGTGTTGTCAATACGTCAAGAGATCGACCAGACTCACTGCAGTGCTTGCTTGCCATGCAGTGACTATAGCTGCTTGTTGACTTCTAGCTGTTGTGGCTGTTAGCTCGCACGGTAACCATGGCGACAACCATTCTAACTTATCCGTGCCGTGTGGTGACTGGGTTGTACAGCCCTTGACTTGAGGTGCTCTCCGGGATCTGTTGTGCACACATTGTGACAGCCCAGGGTGATGTATCGCCCTCTCTCTTAGACAGCCAGCCCTCTCTCTGCGTGATGCATAGCCTTCTCGCTCCCACAAGGCGAGGGGGAGGAGGGGGGGGGGGGAACAAATTGGCTGTTAGTCTCAAGTGTGGGGAGGCATGCGAGGAATCCACACGCAAACAAACACATGGATACAGCCTCGCTCGCGGGACCACCTCGGGTGCTACGCCTGGACCGGGGCTCGAACCCGGCAGCCTCGCGGGACCACCTCGGGTGCTACGCCTCGACCGGGGCTCGAACCCGGCAGCCTCGCGGGACACCTCGGGTGCTACGCCTCGACCGGGGCTCGAACCCGGCAGCCTCGCGGGACACCTCGGGTGCTACGCCTCGACCAGGGCTCGAACCCGGCAGCCTCGCGGGACCACCTCGGGTGCTACGTCTCGACCGGGGCTCGAACCCGGCAGCCTCGCGGGACACCTCGGGTGCTACGCCTCGACCGGGGCTCGAACCCAAGCTTACTAAACTTTCATCCTCCAATGACAGCCTGAAATGTTTCCTACTTCAGAACCCCTTCTATGGCCTCAATGATTGTCTCATTTCAAAGCCACGCTGGACAATTATTTTGTCACCATACATTTCATTAACTATTCTCTTCAATCTCTTTCTGTCCACTCTTTATGAGCTCGAGTTTCAGATGTTTATATCTCCTGTATTTGTATCATGTGCGAATCTGTGGAGCAATGAATATATATATATATATATATATATATATATATATATATATATATATATATATATATATATATATATATAATAGCCTGGCCTATAGCTGAAGAGCGTCTCGTCTCGTCTTAAAGCCCGGCACCTCCACCCGTGTGCCAGCACCTGCATGGCCACCCTCTGATGTGCCACTCAGCACCTCCAACACAGTAAACCTCTGACGTCGAGTTGACCGAGCATTCAATGACATCGTTATATATATATATATATATATATATATATGTATATATATATATATATATATATATATGTATATATATATATATATATATATATATATATATATATATATATATATATATATATATATATATATATATATATATATATATATATATATATATATATATATATATATATATATATATATATATATATATATATATATATATATATATATATATATATATATATATATATATATATATATATATATATATATATATATATATATATATATATATATATGTAAGGTCTAACGACACACTCTACCGATGACTATACGATCTATTGGCGTCAGTGAATGATATGTAAGATGGTGGGGTGATGAGATGAGAGATTATTTCATTATGTGTTTTTGGATGGTGGGAAGGAGTCGGTCGTGGCCTGTTGTTAAGGAACCATCCCAGTATTGACCTGAACGACAGAGGGAAACCACGATGCGCAGGACGGTCGACCACGGCGGGAATCGAACCCCGGTCTCCTCCAGGCTTGTGTCTCGCCTCATGGCGCAGTTGTGTCGCAACAGAGCCGTGGTGTGTGTGGCCCGAGTGTCACGTGGTCTAGAGGCTTCACGGGGGTCTGGGAGCTCACACGGCCGCCACCTTCCTGCATTCCACCGCCCTCGAGAGCGCTGCATGGCCACTCACCACACCAGAGCAGCTCATTCTCATCTACATGCTGTTGTTGTTGTTGTTGACATTTCTATAGAGAAGACACATGTTTTCTACACAAGAGCCTCAAAGCCTATCTGGCTTGTCTGTGACATGTACATAACTAGGAAAACGCGTTATGTGTTTCCGCGTTGATGGATGAGCGAATAAAAAAAAATGAAGTAATTAAATAAATAAAAAACGCATTTTTTAATTTTTTACTCCGAAACGTCACATCAGATTATTGTAAAAGTCCGTAATAATGTGTATTATTATGTTGTTCGAGTTCTGTGAAAATTTGAAAAATTTCGGAGAACATTCACTTTGTCATTTTTTCCGCCTGGCTTATTCATATGGGTTTTTTGAAAACTTCAAAATGATTTATCTCAAGAATTGTTGAACCGATTTTGCCTCAAAACTATACAGCATCAAGTCAGATAGGGGTTCATGTGTGTGTCAAGTTTCATCATGATCTGAATTTCTGTTTGACCTGTAGAGCGCGAACAAAAAAAAAAAAAAAAAAAAACACACATTCGATTTTTCAAGTACAGTGAAATTGAGTCTTCGCTACGCTCATCCAAAAATCATGAAACAAATGTGATCACAAAATAAAAAGTCAAATTATAATTAGAAAAGCATATCTAGGAACTGGGATAGACCTAGAAATGAACAGTACATAGGCCTACAACACATATAGGCCTATAGTAATGGAAGGTGCCGAAATAAGGACAGCGATATATCCGGACATTACCGGCATTGGTATTGAGAGTAAACAAAACACACGAATGTTGATATCTTTCACTCTGAACCAAGTCTCTTAGGCAATGTTCACTTCTCTCCAACAACAGCAGATGTCAAGTCAGTTCATCATTGATATACAATAAATACAAGAGAGTATAATGGCTGCCTGAATGATGGTATATAATGACAACAATCACTCTACTAATTGATTGTCGTGGCCAATCGGTACTTCAACCAAGCATTTACTTCGAGGAAACCACGAAAAGGCACGTCAGGATGGTTGATAAACGGTGTATATCAAATACAGACTGAAGTCTCTTGTGTGTTTCATTTAATTTCAATAGAGATTGATTGTGATAAATATGAAATACAATCAAGTGAATTGTATTCTCCATTAAGCCAGCCACAATTGTGTTGAAGGCATTGATATAACATGTACACTATTCGGTCTTCACAATATTCATATTCATCCGCAACAATTGACCATTGTATAGATGGGCGTGACTTATACGAAGCAGAGGAAATCTTAGATACCTTGGTTGCTTATCTTCCTATTTCCCCCGCTTCACTGTCCACCTGATTGGTTCTTATATTCTGTGACATCGCGAGGACGGACGATCTACATCGGTCATTACACACGACAAGTGGAGCAATGTCCGGAACAAGAAGTGGGTGTGTTATTATAAATGGCACGTGAAATATTTCACAATGAAGACAACAAAGCGTACCAATCCTACACTTGTATCCTCGTGAGAAGGTCGTCTAGCCCCCACAGGTCTACCAGCTGTAGAAACCCGTGTCACGACTGTGGGAAACCTGGTCGCTGCAGCGTCAACCTTCTGACAGATGGGGTTCTCCTTCCGACTGTAAATGTACGCCTGAAAGACAATCACCCCATGCAGTTATACACGTGTTATTGCCACGTAAAACTTGACATCAAGTAATTGTTTACAAACTAAGGTCAAGGATGAGAGGTAGGATCGTTCGGACAAGGGCGATCTCACCGCCACTAAGAGTCATCAGTCTACTCAACAATCTGTACAAATCATAGTAATAAGTCAAGGGATGAAAGCAATTGACGGCTAGTGATTGACACGCCCACAAACGTCACAAAACAAAACATCCAATCAAATGGGCTGTTTGTTATGTGGGTAATTTGACATTGCCTATCAGAGTATCTCTATAAATGCCCACATGAAGTATAGATCTAGGTGGCCTACCGATAAGCCACGCCTATCACTAGTGGTCAATTGCATGGTAATACCATAGAGAATGGTAACACGTGTTGGGGGATTTCTCTTCTTTCTCTTCGCATAGAAATATCTCCTGTTCGTGGCTGGTAGTGTAGCAGGCATGACGTCACAGTCACCTCGCTCGTGACGGCGAGTATAGGCACGCATAAATATCAACACATCTGAACAAACTTCAAACTAATAATAATAAGTCAAAGTCGTTTCCAGATCTCGTCCATCTCTCTCTCTCCCTCTCTCTCTCCCTCTCCCTCTCTCTCTCTCTCTCCCTCGCGGCTTAACGACTGTTTGTAAATAATAGATCCTCTTCTTTAGAGCCGTGTGGTTTGGCTGGGAGGCATGATGAAGTGGCTGCTGCCGTCAGAAATAGCACCTCCGACACCAAGAGAGACAGAGAGGGAGAGAGAGAGAGAGACAGGGAGGAAGAGAGATGTCTTGTGGATACTGGATTTAAGTAAATATAATTAGAGGAAATAAATTTAAAATGTTCAAGTTCTGTTCTGTATATTAAGATACATGTCATATGTGAATCATATTTAATTTAACTTATAGTTTCCATAAAGCAAGCCTGCTATATTTTATCAACTTCATAATCATAAGCTACTTACTTTCCTTGCAATCTGGAACTAATATTGTAACTTTGTATCATCGCTGTAATATTTGCTGGCGTTCCTTGCATTGCTCATCTGCGTATTTCACTGAGACGTGTGGTGGTATTCGAAGCCCAGCGTTACATGGCAACACGTAACACTCGATTGTTTTAAATTTAAGAAATTGAATATTGACTATATACTTATCTAATGATATTAATATGTCATAACTTTTACCACTTATTCCATTACTATATTACTGTCATCTTGGATATTATATTTAATTTAATATTTTCAAATTTCAGCCCACACAGATAATTTTCTCTATGTGGGCTTCTTATCTTTACTAGTCAAACGCGAAATATGCGTTGTAAGATGAGCGAGATATCTGAATAAGGTATGAAAGTCCTTGAAATAGTTTTACCCTTGCTACTTTATCGACTTTGGTATTCTACACACCTTGATACCTGAATAAGCTATTAAAGTCGTTAAAGAAGTTCTACTCTTGCCACTTCATTGACTCTGGTATTCTACACACCTTGACGCATATAAAAAATACTTCATTGTTGGTCAACTCTTGAATCTAGAAAGCAGTGAATCTCGACAACTTAATTCTGTCATAATTTTTATGATATATTTTATGAATATTATCAGTCATTTTATTTTTTTTCTCCAAAACGACTGATCAGAATTGCTTAAAAAATCGTAATAATGTGTAAAATCCATGTATACACATTTAGAGAAAATTTTATCCCATTTGGAGAGATTTTATTTTTCAACATTTTCCGCCCAGCCAAATCTTATGAGGTTTTTAGAAACTTTGAGATGATGATTCTCAAAATCGGTCTGACCGATTCATCCCAAAAACTATACAGTTCTAAGTTGGATGAGTTTGCGTGTACAAAAAAAGTTTCATGTTGATCAGTCAACCCTTGCGACCTGTGGAGTGCTTACAGACAAAAAAAAAAAAAAAAAAAAAACACAGACAAAGCCCTATAAGAGTGGGATGGAGACTTCGCTACGCTCATCAATTAAAAAATTATGAAAATAAAAAAATTTAAAAGTGTGTAAGGTGAGAATGAAATAAGTTTAGAATGAATGAATGAATGAATGAATGAATGAATGAATGAATGAGTATTGAATCAAGTAATGGAACCAAGTAATGAAACATGGCCTGGATGGGTGGGTCCACCTTAAGGAAAACAAACGCACAGGGTTTACATTTCCACTATCAACATGACATATAAACTATCGCAGTGACTTTCCGTCTCAACGTATTGTAGTGTAACTGCTTCACACCATTCAGAGAAGTAGCTTATAAAATACTGTCATCCATAATAAACATTCACAACATGTTACGTGTTATTTGTATGTAACGGTACGCTGTGAGGTGGAAATATCGAGCGTTACTGTTACATTTTTTTTTTTTTTATATAATTCAACATTTATCATTATAACAAAACCCTTGTTATTAACAGAATTACAAATAGTACCTAAAACTGAACAAGGAAGATTCTTCAATCACATTGACACTCGAATGAGAAGAAAAGAACAATGAGCGGAAATAATGAAAAATAATGCATGACTTGTAATAATGAGAATAAAATAAGTTGTTTAATTTACATACAACTGATCTATCCAAATGCGTTATTATAACATTTGACTTGTTAGCATTTTCAACAGATATTGTCTGCATCTTGTGACGTATTTGTTGATCTTGTATCTCACACTGTTGAAGTCTTATGATCATTTGTACCTGTGAAATCCCCCTGGCGGGAACAGTTGGCCCTGTGGAGCATGGAGAGGAATACGTACCTTGATGTACCTACTGCACATGCGCTAATATTTGTCGTGACAGAACGCTTCACCGAGTCCATAGCTTACTATTCATGAGTAGAGAGGAGAGGAAATGTATGTTGTTATTTAGTGAAGTAATTTCGTTGAATTTAAAATCTAATCAATTCTGTTTGGCAGTGGTTAACATGTGAGGCCGTGACAGGCTGTGTTGGTGGCTCTCAAGCTACATGTGGTTGCTGTTCGTCTGTCACTCGCCAGTAAACACGGCTTCCTCTCGCTCCCGCCATGCAGTCATCCCACAGGAACAGAAGCCTGGAGCACGAACCTACCGGCTGCTCTGGAGCCTTGGTTATCGTTTCACTGTATATAGGCAAGCCCTGCATGCGATGTAATGTGAGCAAGATATCTGTGTGAAGTAGGCAACTCTACTCACCTTGACTTGTAATTGTATACAATATACAACTGGACCCTTATTCTCGAGATTATCAGATTATGAGATGAGATTATTAACGTGGAATTCTGGTAATCTCACTGAAAATGCTATGAAAATACCATGGCATAACAATCTCATCTCATAATCTCATAATCTCGAGAATAAGGGTTCTGCGCAGTTTTGGGGCCGAGTCGGGTGATCACTTCTGAAAAACACCATCACAAGGTTTTGACAATATTATCGAAAAATTAGGCCGGGCGGAAAAAGTTGGGAGAAAACTCTTCGAGAAAAAAATCAAATTTTCTAAAGATTTTTTCATCCCACACCTCTATTTTTTCAAATTTATAATAATCAATACAAAAAAAATTGAAAAAAAAAATTGAAAAAAAAGAATTGAAAATTTAAGAAGAGAACTAAAAAAAATATATTAAGAAAATTAGCATTTTATCTTAAATATATCTTCAAAAAAGTGCTCAACTGAGGCGAGTAGACCAGTGGCTAGTCATTCAGTAGACCGGGGTTCTGTTCCCGCCGTGGTCGACCACCCTGACGTTTCCCCCAGTCGTTTAGGTTGCTATTGGAATGGTTCCTTATAGCAACAGGCCACGACCGACTCCTTCCTTGCGGCTGACTGCACATGTGTGTGTGTGGTGAGGGAATTGCTAGCAGATGCCTGCCACTCGAGGCTGGTTTATTAGACTCGGAGACGTCACAACAACGGACCACCCCGGCTCTCTACACACCTTGCCTAGCCAGGCCACGCCCACACAACACAAACATATCAGACTACTTGAACAATGCAATCGATGATAAATAAATCATTATAAAAAGTCATGATCTAAACCTCCAACCTGTAGGCCTACCCACCTCAAACCTCATTAGGCCTATCCTCACACCACTTGTTTCTCTCACCATCTCTCATATTGTCATTTCATTCTCATCAGTTCCTATGCTTTCCAATAATATTCCAGATGTAATGCGTCTCCAGTCCCCACAGGGCAAAGATGTTCCGCCAGGGGGATTTCATATTCACAGATATAAATGCTCAGCAACTGTAACAGTGCAAGATACAAGATCAGCAAATACGTCACAACATGCAGACAATATTTGTTGAAAATGCTAATTACTCGAATTTTACAATAACAAAGGTGTGAAGATCAGTTGTATGTAACAGTAACACTCGATATTTTCACCTCACAGCGTACCGTTACATACAAATAACACGTAACATGTTGTGAATGTTTATTATGGATGACAGTATTTTATAAGATACTTCTCTGAATGGTGCGAAGATCAGTTGTTTGTAACAGTAACACTCGATATTTCCACCTCACAGCGTACCGTTACATACAAATAACACGTAACATGTTGTGAATGTTTATTATGGATGACAGTATTTTATTAGATACTTCTCTGAATGGTGTGAAGATCAGTTGTATGTAACAGTAACACTCGATATTTCCACCTCACAGCGTACCGTTACATACAAATAACACGTAACATATTGTGAATGTTTATTATGGATGACAGTATTTTATAAGATACTTCTCTGAATGGTGCGAAGATCAGTTGTATGTAACAGTAACACTTGAAATTTCTAAAATTCAAAAAATAAAAGTTACCACCCGATAATGACACAAAACTATACAGATCTAAGTTAGATGAGGAACCATAATGAAAAGAAGTTTGAAGTTGATAGCTGTAGCCGTTTGACCTGTGGAGAACCGACAAAAAAACATTTAAAAAAACAACATAAAATGCGCTAAATGACCTCGCTGTCGATGCGCCTTAAAACCCTAATATTCATTCATTCATTCATCCATAAAAACGAACACCAATTTTTTCAGTATGTCAAATTGAATCCTCGCTAAAGCTCGTCTAATTATTGAATTTAAAAAATGTCAGTAGATTTAGTGTGCATCATTCAACATTCGTGTGTTTTGTTTACTCTCAATACCAATGCTGGTAATGTCCGGATATATCACAGAAACGGTTTCACTTATAATGTGTTCCGGACTTTCGGAAACTGAAAGACTTTCATCTGTGGCGAAGATTACGGTCACAGACAGCGCAGTCCTGGTGTTGAAGTTCATTGGTTTTAAATAATTAAAATGGGGTGGTGAGATCGCCCTTGTGGTGCCCCGTCCAAACGATCCTACCTTTCATCCATAGCCTTGATTGGGGAACCATGTTCTCTCTAGTTTCGATGTTAATAAAACCAGAAAAGTTTCTGTTTTATTTATTCCCCATCTTGAAAAGAGATCATCTTGGTTTGAATGTGTTGTAAGATTGTGGGTCTGTTGTTTTGATTACTGAGGGGGGCGGGGGGGGGAGGGGGGGGAGGTAGTCATGGCAGCGCAGATCGAGTAAACAGCGCTGAGAGGCCGTGTTGATAGGCACTATCCATCAAGAGGAGCGGGGGGAGGGGGAGGAGAGGGGGGAGGAGCACGCAACACACACACACACACACACATAGAGATACTTTCTGCCTGTGTCAAGACAATCTGTCAGAACAGCTTTCAATTGGAGCAGTTTTTTTATACAATTCCCAAAATGCTCGAAAGTAAATAAATAGAAACGATTTCGGTCTGTCTTTGAAGAAAATGTCTTCTTCAGGTTCCGTGCTTTATTTTACCAGGCAAGCGTTGTAAGATGAGCGAGACTGTATATGAAATGTTGGACTGGAAAGCTGTACACACAGCTTGATTTTGAATCTATTAACTCACTGCTTTCCTGGACCCTTACCTAATACATTCCATACTAGTGCTAGCTAGCTCTACGAGGCTAGGGCTTTGATTGGTTAATGGTTACTATAGGAGAGCTACCTGTCATGGCAACATGTCTGGTCTCTGTGTATTTTGATTGTTATTAGCACAAGATCCTAGCCCTGATTATGAGGTGGGCTTCCAAATGTGATGAATTATTCAGTCCAAGAGACCGTGGATTTGTTTGTATAATATATTATCATTGTTGGTAGCTTTTTAAGTGAACATCAACCAATCAAAGTCCTCCCAGCCTCTTGGAGCTGGCTAGCTCTAGCACGTTATTCCAAGTGGTTTATTAGGTAAGGGTCGTGATTTACCTATTGATTATGTCCATCGTCTTATAATAATAATAATAATAATAATAATAATAATAATAATAATAATAATAATAATAATAATAAATCTTCTTTATTTGCATATAAGAATACATATACAAGAAGGCGATATTCAGTGTGTGACACCAGCTTTCATTCTGGTGTCACATTGACTGGTCCACCACATAACCGTATATTCTATTTTATATCTAAGATGAACAAAACATTTTCTTCACTTCTCCTTTGCTGTGCCAGTAAGTCTGATTTTATTCGTGATTTAAATGCTTGATATTCTAATTTCTTGTAAGTTGATGGAACCTCGTTATAATAATAATCCAATTGCTTCTACTTGTTGATCTCCTTGAGAGAGTTTCCTGACAGCTTCAGCTCTATTGATGTCAACAATTTGGTTTGGATTTGGTTTGGATTTGGTTTGGAAACTAGAAAATGCCATATAGCCTCTAATAGTGGGGTCAAGGTTTCTAGATTTGGTGCAAATCGTGGTAACAACTTGAAACTTGGCACACTCACTGATTAGACAATGGAAAGCTCAAATTAAAAAAAAACCAAACTGAATTCCTATAACTTTAGAGTTATTGGTTTGATCGATTTATTGATTCAAATATATCTAAATTACTCAAAATGAAGTCAAATTCATCGTGTATGGTATAGAAGTGGACTATTCAAGGTCCGCGAACCTGCCCCCTCCCTCCCTCCCCCCCCCCCCCCCCCCCTCTACACTATCAGCTCAAATTCCTGAACATTGTCCAGAGTTAGTGCTAGGCGTCTAGTTTTTATGTTGAGAGTTCCGGAATTTGTGCTGGGTAACTTTCCGATAAAATCGCTTGCTGAAACGAGATGTGAAGTTCACACAGGGTCGGCACAGATTCTGAAACTGCACACATATGTTCGCCAAGCTCTTATGTCGAGAGTTTCAGAAACATTTCTGAGATAAAAATATTAAAATTAATTAAAGAATAGAAAAGAAAAAACTCAACCTTCTATGAACGCGATGTTTTTACCGTGTTTTTACCTATCAGCCACAACGTCGCCGGGAAGGTGTCGGGCGTGTCAATTTTTCACGGCAACGTTGCGGTCGACCGGAATTTTTTAGCGTAATGCCGTGTCCATATTTTGAATTAAACGGACTGTTGTCCATCTAGAAAAAATTCACCAAAAAATCGTAATCCAAAGTCTGGAAGATATGGGCCAAAAACCGGACCCATGTTTTAGTCCCATAAGACCAATGTTAATTGACTCTGAAGAAATCACATGGATCATGAATTGGAAGTTTTTTCTGAAAGTGAAATGCTCGCCATTTCCACACCGGTCACCCGATTAGGCTAGTTGTTCAGCACGTGAGTTCAGGTGCAATAATCTACGAATGTCAAAGAAAAAAAATTCCGTACAAAATTATTTGACGACATTTTTTTTTTAAGGTAATCCTGCATCATCCTTCTGTTTGAACTTTCAACTCAATCAAAATTTACATTTCCAAAGAAAATAATATTTCCAATTGCCTGCCAATTCAATCTCTCATTCCAATTGATTATTGTTAGTTTTACTACATTTCTTGATATTTCTTCTCGAAACTGCTCTAACCGTTTGTGCCTCAAAACTAGACAGTTTCAAGCTGGGCGACATGACGTTGATGCCATGTTCTGTACAGCTCAGTCGTACCCCCAGACAAGCCAGCTGCTGATGGGGTCGTCAGGCAAACAGTGATCAGCATCAGCAAGCCACTGCTATGGTACCGAGGTATGAGAGAGAGAGAGAGAGAGAGAGAGAGAGAGAGAGAGAGAGAGAGGAGAGAGAGAGAGAGAGAGAGAGAGAGAGAGGGTTTGTGTTGGCCTAGCTCCAAGGCTTGAATGTGTGACAGCATCTGTCTTTAACGCAAACACCGGGAGATTTATGCGACATATCGGCTCTCGGGACACCCGAGCGGCACATCCGGGACACCCGAGCAGGGATCACGCCGTCATAACGAGAGGTAAATCACACGGCTCTCTGGCACCACGTGACACCCGTGACGAGGTGGTCGAGTGGCTAGCACGAGGAGACCGGGGCGCCTGAAGAGCGAATACTGGAATAAAGACACTACCAAGAGTGAACTTGGCTTGGCGTGTTTACTTAGTGAGAGGATGGCCTATTCGAGGAAACGATCATAACCTGACCCAATTGACCCTAACCATAGCTCCTCTGTGCTCTGACCATAGATATACTTATATTTTACCGAGATACGTAACTCAACGTTAACAAGGCTGTGTCTCGGCAGTAGCTTCACACCGTTTTGCAAACCAGGAAGTTTCCCACATATTAGACATATATTAGTGATAATATAGAATGCCTTGCTAGGATTCTATTTGTAAATGTCCAATATGGCCGGCGAGATTGTAACGAGCACATGTTGCTATCGGCTGCAGGAGTAACGTGTCTCGGTGAGGTGATATAGAATGCCTTGCTTGGATTCTATTTGTGAATGTCCAATATGGCCGCCGAGATTGTAACGAGCACATGTCGCTATCGGCTGCAGGAGTAACGTGTCTCGGTGAGGTGATATAGAATGCCTTGCTTGGATTCTATTTGTGAATGTCCAATATGGCCGCCGAGATTGTAACGAGCACATGTCGCTATCGGCTGCAGGAGTAACGTATCTCGGTGAGGTAATAAATTACTCTGAAATTACTTCCTCAATACTTATTGTTGGTTAATAAATTATGTTACTACTAACTAGTCTTTGGGGTGGTGAAATCACCCTTGTTGTGCCTCGTCCAAACGATCCTACCTATCATCTATAGCATTAGCCTGAATTGGGGAACAATGTTTGTGTATCAAGTTTCGATGTTAAGGATAATGAAACTAATATAAGGATATAAAATAAATGGTTTTTCCTCGTACCGTCTTGAAGGTATTAGATATATCTACAGTGTAGAACGTCATATATCTGATACCGTTCTCAAGGCACGCATGCGCTGTTGTTGGCCCGGTTAGCCGGGAGATGAAGTCGTTAAGGCAGGCAGGGAACAGTTTATTGGTGTTGTTGTTTTTTGCGCCGTGACCCGCGGTGACCCGAGTCATCAATCACCGCGCGCCAGGATGCACCCCCCCCCCCACCCACCCCTCTAGGACCACGTGCAACCCCTAAACACGCTGCTTGCTGTGTGCAGGCCAACAACTCTTCAACGACACGATAAGGAGTTGGTACATTCAGAACTGCTATAGCCATTGAAGTACATTGCTATTATTATTATTGTTGTTATTACATTTACATTTATTTTTTATTGCAGCGTGTTTACTTGTGTTGTATTTGTATTGTACTGTGTTTATATGTATTCATTTTTATTGTATCATATCCTAGAGAGTATTATTTATAGTTTATACTCCACAGTTGAACCCTCAACGGGTTTTGTGGACACTCGAGAGTGAAAAGTGTCTTGTGATGATGTACATTTATTGGATGAAAATTAAAAAAAAAAAATTATTATTATTATTATTGTACAATCGGGAGTACTGCATATCAATATTTCTGATCATTTTCGTTATTGTTCTATTTGATTTTTTTTTTAATAACATCAAAACTTGATAAGAAATTGTTGTTATCCCAGTTAAGGCTATATGGATGAAAGGTAGGATCGTTTGGACGGGGCACCACAAGGGCGATCTTACCACCCCGAAGAATGATTAAAAATAAGATAACTGATTTAACAAACGAGTCTTATAAGGTAATAATGCCAGGGTTAGAAAACAATTCAAACATTCAGCAGTGGGGATGAAAACATATTGAATATAATCCTATTATCAATTTATCTTTTTCTTCTTCTTCTCCTTTTTTCTCTGTATTTGTATTTTTTTACAAATTTGTTCAAATATTGAAAATAATCATTTTTTTCATATATAAGTTTAATTTGTTTCAATTGTTTCTAAACTGGTGATCATATAAATGATACATTTGAAATATATAATTCGCTTCTTTCAATTTCTAATCTTCTCTCCTTTTTCTGTGCAGTTTCATTTCGTTTTATCTATCACCAACGTGGGAGTAGCTCCAACTGGCAGTTAAGATTAATGTTATCACCATGGTTATACCTGGGATATTTGTTTTCACCAACTCTCTCTCATAACTGCTAACTTATACGTTAGCAGTACCAATAATACTACCAAATTAATAAATAAGAGAGATAAGTTTATTACAAAAAACACTGCCGCCAAAACGGTTGCCACACGGACACAGTATAACAAAATTGATAAAAACAATGCATTATTTTTTAAAAATAAGAGAATTAAATATGGAAAAAATATAATAGAGACATTATTTTTAAAAAAAATTTCCGTAATACAAAAATTGAGTATCAAGAGTAATATAAAAAAATATATTTGAGAAAAAAAAATAATGGAATGGTCATAAAGGTGAGTTGGTGAAACAAAAGAACAAACGCGAATATAAATAACACTAGAGTAAGAATAGAAAATTAAATAAGATGTTGACCGTATAAATGATTTCTTAAAATGGCAATTGATCCTCTCAAAGTCAATAAACTTATATGTTCTATTATATATATTATTTATATATATTATATATATATATATATATATATATATATATATATATATATATATATATATATATATATATATATATATATATATATATATATATATATATATATATATATATATATATATATATATATATATATATATATATATATATATATATATATGTTCTATTATTATATTGCCAATAGATCTTAGTAATCATTACAGTGCGTCGTTAAAAACCCAATATTATTATATATTATATATAATATATATATAGTATTATAATATTATTTAAATAATATTAATAATAATATTAATAATACCGAGCCTAATTCCATTTAATCCACAGATAAGCCTTCTTTTAGGTTTTGTGGAAAAATATGGACCAGAAATTGTATTCTGCATGAATGTAAAATAAACAACTATTCAACCTGAAAATAAAATCGTCTATTATAACTTTGTGGGTCTGAACAATTGTACAAATTGTCTACATTAGAAGATTATAGAGCTTACAAAAGAAACATTATTATCATTTTTAACATTTATTTATCCATTATTTTTTCAGTATTACTCATGTTGTTTTGAGTATATTCGGCAAATATTTGCGAATACAGAATTTGCAAAATTTTAATAATTGTGTACTCTTGTGTTATAATTACACGATTTGCTGTTTTTTCAGCTGTATTGATTTATCCCCCAATCAAGCCTCGGTTCTACAATGTTGGCTTTGTGCGAATTGAAGATGTGAATATGTAGATCAAAGTTTAAATGTGACCCACTTGTGTAACCGAGTGCGGTGAATATGTGGAATGTCGCTTAACGAGAGGGATTCACACGATACCTCACATTATCAGTTTAGCTCTTTGACCTTGAAGATCCGCTGTAAAATAATGTTGTCAAGTATAAAATCAATGAAAACCAAGTCTGTGGTCATATAAATGAAACATTATATAATAATCCTGGGCAAAGTGAGTATCAAAGATCACGAAATGGCGGCATTTTGTATTGAGGTTTTCCGAGCATTTCTCTTCACGTGAGAATAAGCGTCGAGCGGTTTAATAGTGTTCGAAATGAAATAGACTTCCAGCTTGGAGATTTACATTTCGATTATTTAAAATGAATACAAAGACGAGCACTTAAATTCAGTGAATTTAAAACTCATAATTTTCATTTTATAGATCACAGCTGAGGATGGGAAAATTGGAAATATTCTAGACGAGATTGATTTCACGGTCAAAACTATTTCACGGTGAAAGCAAGCAAATTGTTGTTGTTGGGGGTATTAATACAGACCTGAATATAACTGAACATGTAAACAATACTGTCACGTGACGGCTGACCAAGGTATGCGGCGAGAGTTGATCAACGAACACGGGTTCCTCTGGTACATGCTTGGATCATTCAACTCAGCTGTCATCGTGGCTAGAACCTCCGATCGTTTCATCATCTTAGCTGGAAGACAGAATAATAATACAATAAATGAAGTAACTGAGAAAATGAGTAAATTATTTTGAATGAACATAAAGTTGAAAATGCATTAAAATGTGTGGATTTTTTTTCGGTATAGTGAAATTGAGTCTTCGCTTCGCTCATCCAATAAATCTGACATCAGGGAAGACTTTGAGAGAAATAAATGTTGTAATTGGTAAACCATCTATAAAACCCAAGTTGCGTGATGACGCAATTGATAAACTTATGAGGAGAACCTTGAAACCAAGCATTTTCCTCACATTTTGTCTGCATCTTGTGATGTATTAGTTGCATCCTGGACAGATGAAGTTGCATGATCATTGCTATTATAGACCTATCTGTTGATGGCGGGAACGTTCTCCAGTCTGGAGACAGGGACTCTAGACTGAGGAAAACCACAAGGCGGGAACCGAGCCCCGGTCTCCTCATGACGGTTGAGCGCGCACAGCCGTCTCTCTGTGTTGTAAAGTGTTGATGCAGTTTGCTAATAAAGAGGAGACAGGGACTCTAGACTGAGGAAAACCACAAGGCGGGAACCTAGCCCCGGTCTCCGCATGACGGTTGAGCGCGCACAGCCGTCTCTCTGTGTTGTAAAGTGTTGATGCAGTTTGCTGGTAAAGAGGAGACAGTCTCCATGTCTATGCGGTCCACGTGTTCACGGCCGGCTAGTCATCAGGCTGTCAAGGAGGCCGTGTGTCTGTCAGCGCCCAGCTCGGTGCCAACTTCAGCCGGCTACCGGTCGCCGGCCGCGCTGGCTCGCTGCTACATTCACACGGCGGGGCAATGACGATATTATTCCAGAGAAAACAAGAAATCATCCTCTCAATTCCGGAAATTACAATTAACTTGTCCCTCAGAGACCACGAGTCATGACGTAGGCATTACCGATCCTGAATAGAATCAAGAACAGGATCTAGTAATGTCTACGTCACGACTCAAGGTCCTGGGGGACAAATAAATTGATTATAATTTCTGAAATTAAGATGACGATTTCTAGTTTCTATGAAATTAGTGAAATAAATATCGTCTATATTCGTAAAATCTCGTTTCGGTGTAGTGATGTCCTTTAATTCCTATTTATATTGACTTCATCTTACAATTTGAGATTTATCCCTTGGAGGTATAAGGACCACACATTCAACAAGTAGTGAAGAGTTTCTTTGTTACTGTTGCAGTAATGATCGACATGTTCACCCATTCAGCATGCAGTTGGGCTGACACCTGCTGCAGATTTATCCCTTGGAGGTATAAGGACCACACATTCAACAAGTAGTGAAGAGTTTCTTTGTTACTGTTGCAGTAATGATCGACATGTTCACCCATTCAGCATGCAGTTGGGCTGACACCTGCTGCAGATTTACCACACATTCAACAAGTAGTGAAGAGTTTCTTTGTTGCAGTTGCAGTAATGATCGACATGTTCACCCATTCAGCATGCAGTTGGGCTGACACCTGCTGCAGATTTATCCCTTGGAGGTATAAGGACCACACATTCAACAAGTAGTGAAGAGTTTCTTTGTTACTGTTGCAGTAATGATCGACATGTTCACCCATTCAGCATGCAGTTGGGCTGACACCTGCTGCAGATTTATCCCTTGGAGGTATAAGGACCACACATTCAACAAGTAGTGAAGAGTTTCTTTGTTGCAGTTGCAGTAATGATCGACATGTTCACCCATTCAGCATGCAGTTGGGCTGACACCTGCTGCAGATTTATCCCTTGGAGGTATAAGGACCACACATTCAACAAGTAGTGAAGAGTTTCTTTGTTACTGTTGCAGTAATGATCGACATGTTCACCCATCCAGCATGCAGTTGGGCTGACACCTGCTTCAGATTTATCCCTTGGAGGTATAGGACCACACATTCAACAAGTAGTGAAGAGTTTCTTTGTTGCTGTTGCAGTAATGATCGACATGTTCACCCATCCAGCATGCAGTTGGGCTGACACCTGCTGCAGATTTATCCCTTGGAGGTATAAGGACCACACATTCAACAAGTAGTGAAGAGTTTCTTTGTTGCTGTTGCAGTAATGATCGACATGTTCACCCATTCAGCATGCAGTTGGGCTGACACCTGCTGCAGATTTATCCCTTGGAGGTATAAGGACCACACATTCAACAAGTAGTGAAGAGTTTCTTTGTTACTGTTGCAGTAATGGTCGACATGTTCACCCATTCAGCATGCAGTTGGGCTGACACCTGCTGCAGATTTATCCCTTGGAGGTATAAGGACCACACATTCAACAAGTAGTGAAGAGTTTCTTTGTTACTGTTGCAGTAATGATCGACATGTTCACCCATCCAGCATGCAGTTGGGCTGACACCTGCTTCAGATTTATCCCTTGGAGGTATAGGACCACACATTCAACAAGTAGTGAAGAGTTTCTTTGTTACTGTTGCAGTAATGATCGACATGTTCACCCATTCAGCATGCAGTTGGGCTGACACCTGCTGCAGATTGGTGAGACTCGGAAGAGGGAACTGGCAGTTCCGTGTGGCTAGCTGTCACCATGGTTACTGGTGGAGGAAGTGATCTCTCGCCTCTGACAGTTACTGTCTTACCACACAATTGATCGACCTCGTCCTGTTTGGTTTACCCCCCCCCCTCCCCCCCTCTTCTCCCCCCCTCAGAGCTACATGGAGTCCATGGGTACCTCTACCGAGACATGGTTTTCATGGCACTGAGGCGAGAGGCCGAGTGGTTAATACACTGAACCGTCATTCGAGAGACCAAGGTTCAGATTCCCGCCATGGCCGACCATCCTGTGCATCGTGGTTTCCCTCTGTCGTTCAGGGCAATACTGGGATGGTTCCTTGACAACAGGCCACGACCGACTCCTTCCCATCTAATAAAATGACATTTCATTCCATCCATCAATTGCCGACGCTTATAAACCTGTTATCAGGACAGTGCGTTGTTAATATCTAGGCCTATAAATAAATAGTTGAATTCAAGTCATTTTTTTCGGTTTCTTCCAATATTTATTATCGATTTGGATGTGAATTTCAGTCATTTGTTTCAAAATAATGAAAAATATAAACTATTCCTGGAATAAATTATTTACTATCATCACTTTGCATCGGTGTGTCCGCCCTCGACCCGAAGTTTCACATATTAATCAATCTTTAGAGGGCATTCACTGCCTGCAATGCATGTTTTCTCACAAAACAAGAAATTGTTCTTTTGTTCCACGTCTAGGGGAGAATGACAATTTAACTGACGACTGTCCGCATAGCGGGATACCAAGATGGTACAGCGTAATATAGTCAATACATAGTACAAAGGTTATTTACAAAAGTGATAAAAAATTGATTACAGAAAAATCCTGAAACTGTTCCAATTTTTTTTCTTGCAATATATTATTTTATTGTGTGAAGGACTGTACATATCTCTTGTTTGATATCTTATCTCACAATGGAGATAACAAATAAATCCTGACTTCGTTTCATATAAATAATATTGGACAGCAAAATCTGTTGAACAATATCTGAAAAAATGACTGAAATATCTAGAAAACAATATGACCACAGTCCTCAAACAATACTTCAGCATCATATTCGGAAGAAAGAAAATGAAAAAAAAATGTAGCAGTAGCTCAAATTATACATTTCTTTGTTGGAAAATGCGTAAATACCGGTACTAAATATTTGCGTCCATTGTTGACTTTTTTTACTATCGCGTATTAGCATGATAGTAAGGCTATGTGCCAAATTTGAAGTCTATACAATTAATATTATCAAAGATAGGATTTTACCTGAGTCCCAATTCTTAAGCCCCTTCAAAAATAATTATGTAATAGTGCATTTTATATTTTACAGTACGCGAAAGTTTGCAGCGCCTGGAAACTGTTTGACCGACACAACGACGTATGAAAGTGCACACAATCCCCACAAGGAGCAGCACACACAACATTAGCCGTGAAAGTGACAATAGAGCTACCTAGCGGCTATCTTGCGCTCGGAGCGGATGTAGACTACTTGCAATACACACATTGTGTTCGAAATAAAAGGCTACAAAATTACGATAGGGCCAAAGACACTTAATTTATTCACTTTTGAAATAATTATTGTTAAGAATTTCTCGAAATATTAATCTCATTTTGTATAGTGACAATTTAGGGAACGATGACCATTTTCATTGTAGAACTCGCAAGAATTGACCAATTTATCTACCTTATTAATAGTTTGTAGTGGCACTGAACACTAAAACTCGATGGTAGGCCTACTCAATCCCTTCAAATCAACACGAATCTGGGTCTGCTGACCAGTGAGTAACCAGTCACCACAGGAGAGTAGTACTTCTTGCAATCATTCATCAGTCATTTGATTAGATAAGGTAACTTCTACTTCTTGAGCAACCTATAGAAAAGAGAAAGTGGAAGGTTTTTTGCTTCTCACCTTCACAAATTACCCACCTAGCCTTGACCATCGCTAAAAAAACCTATTAAACACTTATGGTGAGAATTTGTCAAGGGGAGGAGCCAACCCCCCCCCCCCTTATTTCTGTACAGATGCTCAAGAAATTTAGATCATTCGATTTTTAGGACAGTTTACTAATCCCTGGAATCATCGTGCGGAGTTTACTCAAATGGGGAGAAACGGTTTCATCCAGAGGACAATAAGAGACTGGAATAAACTCGAAGAAAAAGGAAGAAGTGCAAAGAAATTAATAGAATTCAAGAAAATTATCCAATAGAATACTATTATCTTGCCACCGTGCATTTAGCACATCTGCAAGAATGTTTACAAAATACAAATTAGACACGTAATTGTTTGCATACAGATTGTGAATAATAGACCTAATTGAATTAATTTCGTTTTTGACCATTCTTTGTTACATTAATCCAATTATCAAGTACTTCCGAGTGGTGAAATAATTGATTATCGATGACAGTTTTTGCCACATAATTGCAACCCAAGGTTCCTACTTCAGTTCTGAACTATCCCATGTCGCCATATGTGTAGTAGTACCTTCTCCACAACTCCAAATACGAGTTTCACAATCAAAAAGCCAACGGCAACGTCTTGGACAATTGAAGCAGTCCAACCATTCATTTCAGAAACGTTTATGCAAACAAAGAACTTGAACCATAACAAAATATTCCTTCATCAATCTATCAAATGACTAGTAATTTACATCTAGATAATGTAGTACCATGTTTGGAGCTACAATTCCAATAGGCTTTTCACTTTTCCAGCTTGATATCATTGTCAACACTTACTTCCGACTCACTGGCTCGAGTATTGATGGCAAGTTGCCAACGGAATGACTACACGCACTGGCAGTCAGTGTGAACAACACGATGGCAGGAAAGATGGAAAGGTCAACAAATCAAAAACACTGATACATTTTTACATATTTTATTGAAAAATGGATAGTCCTAAGGATTAGAGATAAAAAAAATGTTTCGAGACAAACATGAACATTACATTTTTCTCAACTCAATTTTAGTTCATTCAGTTTATAATTTCTAATAAATATTCATGCAACAGGCTAATTATAAAATAATTTAATTAAGGTAGTTGTGTTGATTTTTTCAAGAAACATGCTCATTTCAGAGCGTTTAAAAAACGATAAAAACAACAATAACAATGAAGGTAGATTTAGTAAACGGAACGGATAAAGGCGTTTCATCGAAAAGTTTGCATCAAAATGAGAATAACCTAATAGTAGATATTGAAACGGCACAATATTGAAAGTTGCCCGATGTTGTAATAAATAAATGTAGCGTAGTTTGAATTAATCCCAAGACTGTACGCTGGCCTCGGACACACGCACCCCTTACATCCTAGACACAAAAACCACTGCACAATTTATACTTTCAAAGGCATTTTAACTCTAATTTCTCCTTATTTTATTCAACACAAATGTAGATTACGTCGGGCGGGAAGAGAAAACAACATTTCAAGATTATTATAATTTTAGAAAACAGTCCGTTCGATGTTCCGCCGACGGTGAGGTTATGTAAAGTCCGTCGGGCGACTCTTGGCGACCCCAACTTGCTCTGTGAGGTTACGTACGTAGTAGTGTTTCAAACAGTGGGTTGGCCGGTCACCAGCCAATCAGTGGTGTCCCTGCAAAACACAAGCAATGGTTACCCTCATGGGCCGCTAGCTTCCTAAAGCAAGTGTTTCAATTCAACAGGTTCTGAATGCTTTGCTCATTTTCAATGCCATTTCATCAAGCCCGTTGTTATTCTTTACCAACTGGATTGGCTGCTATGTTGTTATATATCTTGCAATAAATTGAATCATATAAGTTACTTTTGTGAAATACCTATTTGCTAATAAGTTTTCAATTAATATTGCATGTTTTAAATAGGTAACGTGGAAGAGCGGTCATCTACGACCAAACCTCGGCCATGTAAATAAGACGGCTAATTTCATGTAGAGAGCGTAATGTGTCGATCAACTTACTTGAATAATAGTCGCGTTTTCAATTGAAATAAAGATAATTCCCTACAAGCACTCCTCCTGACTCTTTCTCACGCAGCGGGCGACTTTCCGTTTGAAGTCCGGGTAGCTGTCTCTCCATTCCTTCTGCAAACAACAACCATCGTCTCGTCAGCAGCTGGCGTCACGGCCCCATGACTGCAAGCCAGTTTCAAATGGGACTAAAAGTGACCAATGGGAACGCCAGGATATGTGACGTCATGACGACAGAAACAAATCCATCTACACAATGTTGTGATTGATCTTATTCTATCTGAACTATTGATCTTGGTCCCACTTGAAAAGCTACTCGCAGAAACATTCTCACCCCCAGGCCACAGCAGACAACGGTGCCCCACGCAATGTGTTCTAGTTGCTAGGGTGACCACACAGATACGCTGAAAACTATTAGATTATGTCAAACAATGAATACTTGAACATCCATGTCCTCACACTTGTTTTTACAAAACAGTAATCCCTCTTCCATTCAAAATTTGGTGGAACCCAAAATGTTCATTTTATTTTGAACTATGAAAGTTTGAATAGTCAAAATAATCAATAGTGAGCTTATGGGTAGGCCTATCAACTGAGTTTGAATTAAGAATGGTTTACTGTATTTGTTTTACAACCATTCTTGTATTTATCATAAGGGCTTTATAATATGAAACTATTCTCCTATAGGGCCTACACAAGCTTGCAATGTTGGTATTTATTCACAGTTAATGTTCAATGTTGGACAATGCAGGCTACTGGGCAATAAAAATACAGATTTAAAAAAACTGCTGGCCGTTGGTCAGATCAAAACACTGACTTCTGTAATACTGTACCGTAAGTCATCTCACGTGGTCAAGTCTTTTGGCCTAATTATATGATACACTCGGACTAGCTGAGAAAACAGAAAAGCTACATTCCGAGATCTCTCAAATCTCTACATTTCTCCAAGCGCCAAACAAGAACAAGATCTATCCTTCTAGGCGTGACGAGAATCAGGAGCGCGTCTTGGCTGATTCGTTCAACAAGAGAAGGTCATCGCCTAGCTGACGAACGTTGAGGGTCAATGATTTACAATGAGAAACACATCTACATCTTGAAAGAGACAGCTGTCGTGACTTACCGCCGCGTCTACGTTGGCAGGACTCTCGTCGTTGGGGTCGGCCAGCATGGATATGACCGATATTAGGATGGTCTCGACCGTGTGTACGGGCAGCCACCGTTCGGACGCCTTCTCGTAGCCCCACTTGTCGTCACCGGGCTCGTGCAGGATTGAGATACACACGTTGCCGTTCTTCTCGACTGCACACAAAACACTCGCGTTACACACCACACACATACGTTCACAAGCAATGCCAGCCGTCTACGTCGCGTCTACTTACTATTGGGATGCCAGATCTCTGTGATGAAGTTCATACGTGGCGGCCTCAGTGGGTATTCTTTTGGGAAATGTAAGTGTGCTTTGAAGAATCCACCCTCGCTGCAACAAGAACGGTCATTACTACACACGCTACGGCCTAGTAACCTCGTGCTCCAGCAGCGAGACTAGGTACAATAGTGTCAATATCGTGGCCACGCCCAAGTTTCAGGCAAATATTTTTTCCAAGAGTTATTATCCATACGAAAATGGGTGCCTTTGGTTTTGAAACATTTGAAGACGAGAGAAAAAGGCCGGAAAATAAAATGAAAGCAGAATAGTAGGGGCCTAAACCAATGAATTAATATTGATTTCAAGTTTTCAAGATCCTGTATTCTAGGCCTACACCTCATTCAAAGGCTTCTTTGAATCCAAGTCGTCGTATTCTGCTTGTAATAACTATTGTTGTTATTGTAAATAGCCCACGGCCTGCCGAAGGGTTGGCTGCCGGTTCAATAGGCCCACCTGTTGACGGGCGCCAATGGTTGGCATTCGGAGCCCTAACAGACACTTGAACCTTCAGTAGGCTGGCAAATGACGACAAGAGGATCTTAGTGAGGTGCCTACCATCAGCTAACATAGTTAGGTCTACATACATATATGCATATATTATCAATACTTCATCAAATATTATGTGGGCATTTTCCATGTATTTTATCTACAGTAAGTTGGTATTATTTGAGTGTACCATCAGGCCTACGTACTGTTCATGTAGAAGAAAAGACTATTTTCATCTAAACATATTATGCAGGCCCACCTATGAATGTAATTATATACGCCCCTAGGTATTTAAAAGTACTGTAGCAAAAAAATGACCATTTATAAATATATTGGGCCCTACCTACTATTGATGAAAGAATTTTAAGTGACATTGAATGCGGGACGGGAACTCTGGCTAGTGACAAAAATCTCTAGTTGTATCACTGGGCCTACTTACTAAAGAGTGTCCGGAGGTCCAATAATGAGTACTTCCCATTGATATATGTCATTGTCATCTATTAGTCCAGCTGAAAACCCTTCAACAGGGTTCTTGTTCAGTTCTGCAAACAAAAAATCATATTGCATGGTTTATATTAATACGGTGCTGTCGGTGCAGCACAACAATGATGCTCGTCCCATTGAAGTTCTCTTGAAGTGAATTCTTTTAATTCAGTTCGAGTTTGAAGAAGTGGTTTGCACAACTTTGAAAAATATTCAACAATTTGCCTGGATTAGGTACAAGCATACCAGTTAACGGTTCATGACTGAATCCAATTGAAAGTCCTTGAACTATCCTAGGCCTACTCTGTTGCTACAGATGCCAAACTTCAATTTTGACAATCACTTTTATATTACGGTCAACAGGCCTTAATGACTATTGGTATTCGAAATGTATAGATGCAATTTGCAGTCACACGAGCCAGAGTTGAGATGTGGTTATATAAGAACACACATAAAGCTGGATGTAAATCTCCTCATAAATTCACTCATGAATAAATAGTCAGAGGACAATGTGCTCATTATGTCCCCACTAGGCCTACTTCTTTCTTGTGTTTTTCAAAATGCCACACTTGGGGTGGAAGCCTGGCAATGAGTCAGGTGACAAGTAGCTTCAGGCCTCAAACAACCTAAAAAAGGATGTTAATTACCCTAGTTGCGATGCCATTGCATCATCATTAATTTATCAGTATATTGTTTATTACACCATGCTGAATGCACTTGGCCTAGAAAATCCAGGCATAAAGGCTTCATGTTAGGCCTACGCTTTATAAGTGTAATGTTTGCATTTAGGCTAGTATAGGCCTAACAAGTCTTCCATAGGACCCAAGCATGTTCTAGGGCTAACCTTGAACACTATTTCTCTAAGCTTAATGAGTGGTTTACACTGACTCCTTGATTGGCCCTTTTAGACAGACTGATTCACACGTCAAGGGCCCAAAATATGAGTAGGCTCAGACTTATAGGCCTAGTGGATAAAAGGCCTAGGCCCTACAAGGTTAAGCCTAGGGCCTATGCTTAGATGCTGAGTAGGCCTGGCCCATGCCCAGGCCTAGCCCTTTATCTAGATATGTCGTGAGGTATTGAAGATGTGAAGGAAGGGCATTTAATTACAACATTAATAATAACAACATTTCAAGAATGAGCAAGGTGCGCGGTCTAGGCCTAGATAGGCTACAAAGGCAAATTGTCCATGTTCCAAGCAGAGCGAGGTCGGCCTATGCCTAGGCCCAACTGCACCGCTGTAACTTCTTATCTGAGGGATAAACTAATGTTAATTTCAACACACCTGCTAATTGTTTCCTTAATAAAAGAGCTGACTGTGGCTCTGACATGAATAGGTAGTACTTCAAATCTATATGCAGGCTAACAAACAATATTTTCTCCCTGGAAGAATGGCGGCTCTGACTGGATTGGATGAAACGCACTCTATGACGCATGCGTGAGTACGAAATTAGGGTCCCATTAAAATTTCATTGAATCGAGCGTGTAATTTTTAGCACAAATTACATCCACTCATCGATCATCAATGAGAAATAACTTTTATATTATAAATATAAGTTTATGATTAACATTATCATCATTCATGCGTATAAGAAGGATATTACTTGAATATGATTAAAAATACATAAGTTTAAATTGTACATCAAGTTTGTCATCACTGTAGACCACTGTGATTGGTTCTTGAATGCATGTGACGTGAAACCCAAAGTCCATAAATAAAGAAGGCCGTGAACAACTGACAGGAGTTCTTGTTGATCTACAATGACAGCTTGATACGTTTTATTTTTTTAACAAAGGTAACGAAAAGACAGCTGTCATCAGATAAATTGGTACTCCAAGTCATTATTCATTATTATTTCTAATAATTATTTGTAACATTTGCTTCTGTGCATACTCTGGCAAGCAGGGTTATAATCTAGGCGTATGGAACCCTGTGTAGGCCTAGGGGCCTAGCTCGAG
This sequence comes from Brachyptera risi, assembly GCA_964007535.1. Lineage (NCBI taxonomy): Eukaryota > Metazoa > Arthropoda > Insecta > Plecoptera > Taeniopterygidae > Brachyptera > Brachyptera risi. The sequence continues at coordinate 50,097,831 of OZ023331.1, forward strand.
CAATGAGTTTGCAAAGCTTTACATGGACCTAGGGTTCCAGGTCTAGCCTAGATATAGGTCTAGACCGTATCTGGACAGATCTTGGCCCACATTAGAGTGCATCCTGCCTAGGGCATAGGCTAGTCAATTGTCAATGTACCTGGCTAGCCTAGAGACCAACTCTAGAAGGGGGATGCCACCTTCAATTACCAATCATCAGACATTTTATCAATTAAACAATCTACATCAGCCAATAATCGATTGGAGATGATCATTCATTAGCTCATATTTCAATGTATTGAGTTCAAAAGTCCGCACTGTGCTTCTCAGCCAAATGGTTGATTGTTGCAATCAAAGTAGGCCTGGGCCCTTGGCCTAGCTTATCGATGTGTTGGAGTAGGCCTATTGGTGTTTGGTACTACTCTTTGAGTACGCAGAACATCTGCTGCGACACCTTGGACCGAAAACAAACTTGCTTCCAACGCTGCACGTGAACAGAGACCAAGATCGTGTCAGTTTGGCCGAAGGATACATTTCTGTTTTTCTGGTTGCAACCCTCGGCGGGAGTACCACATGTTTGTGATAGCAAGAACCTAGATGTATTGCTTTTCTTGCAGTCAATCTGATTGTAATAATTAATCCCGCTCTCTTCACCGCTTGTACTTGTTAATAAACAGAGCCACCAAGCCGCGAGCAAGTGTCAGGTCGCGTGGCAACCGAGTGTGATACCTTGCTCTCTTTGTCCAGATGGCTCATTCGGACCCAAATGACGGCCGAGGAGGATATCTGCCGCTCAACAACGCCGCGGGAAACTTCCCGAGCACGAGTCGCGCAGGTCACCAGTCTTCAGGCTCGCCACTGTTCCCAATGTTCCGCAACCAGCATCACTCCCTTCTCATGACGCACACCTCTTCACCACAAGGTAGGCCTCCCACAACGCACCAGAAGCCAGTGATCAGTGTGCCATGCTTGGCTGTTGTTAATGTGGTCTCGTTGCCTGCAGGGAGTGTGAGCGCAGCCGGCTCGCTGAACCGTCACTTCGAGCGCAGTTCTGCCGAGGGCTCCCGGCTCATCCGAGACAACCTGCACACCGTCATGGAGGAGCTCAGGCCTCTGGTGGAGAGGGCAAGAACTGCCGACACTCACGGTAACCTCCCTCTCGACGCAGCAAGATGATTCATTCTCGATTTCTCAGTTATAACGTCGAAAAAAAAAGTTCAAAAGATAAAATGCTGAACCAAGAATATTTTCTTCCTGAGAGTACAAATTGCGTTTGTTTTAAACGTCAACTTCAGTCTTCCTTTTGTCCCAACGTCTCATCTACAGTTCTTGTATGTACTATCAGGCCCGTCTATTGCCCAATGTAATATCTGGAGTTTGGCACTCGCTTGACCTTGACCTCGCTTGTGAGCTGCGTAGACATGGTGTGTTCTTGTGCAGGTCTCTCTCTGTCGTCGTGGCTGAGGCAGACGCCTGGCGTACCGACCGAGCCAGCGCGCCCGGACGACAGTGTGACCATCACGCTAGAGAGCGAGCCACCGCACGTCGACATCGCGAGGGAGGCGGTAGCTCCTGGCGCCACACAACCCAACAACAACAACAACAACAACGTGGACGACGGTAACGTACTTGCTTGACGTAGTTTGTCTTCTTGACATTCCTTTACATGTCGCTAATTAATCATGAACTAATGTCATAGGACAGGGCCCAGATTCACAGAAGGTCTTAACTTTGATCCTGCTCAAAGTTCCGACAATGTCTAGAGGTGATAACATATTTGATCTTTTATCTTTTATTTTTTTATTTTAATCTTTGAACAAATCCATTATTATTATCAACCTATTATTTATTCAAATTAAAAAATCAAAGATAATAGATCACATACGGTATTATCTCTAGAAATTGTCGTAACTTTGAGCCGGATCAAAGTTATGACCTCTTGTGAATTCGGCCCCAGAAGTAGGGTTACAGTCAGCGCAGTCTTGGTTCAAAGTTTGTTGATTTTAATTTAAAATTGTCTTTAGTTGGTTATTTATATTGTTGACTTTACTGCCTCAAAGTGTTGAAACAACCAAGAGGTGGCGCTTAGAAATGGTCTTACTAGCTTAATTGGGAAACAATGATTGAATATGAAGACTGCGGTGGTAATGAAAGAAGGTGATTTGTTTCCCGCAGCCAGCGACCTGTTGCGCCAGAGTCCAGAGACGAGGGCGTTCCTGACGCAGACCCAGAAGTACATTCCGTTCCTGTTGATCCTGCTAGCCAAGGGTGTCTACGACCACCGCTCAGGTAAGTGAAATTGAAATTTGAAATTGAAACATTGAAATGCCTATACTTTCAGCTGGGAACCGACTCTAAGTTTGAAATGTGTCAAAATTTGGATTAACCGTGTTAACTGTACCGGTACTACTATTATATGCAAGTTTAAGGACGAGACTAGATGGAAGAACAATCAGAACTTTGCCTTTCTGATTGTAAACCATACAATGACACATAAAGACACGTAAGAAGCCGCAGGCGCTCTACACGGGCTCGTTGTTCGCTCGCTTCAGACTCGAGTTTAACATGTATCGTGTGCTAGGGGCAACCCGTAGACTAGCCTGCCGAACTCATATTCACGTAAACGCCGTTAATTCCTCAGCTCACACATTTGATATATATTTCACATTTTTTATATTTTTCCGGTATTCAAAAATATGTATCTAGATTTTCGCAAACACGAAATTTTTTCAATTTCCATTTGAAGAATTTGAAAAATTAAAAATTTCTGGCTCAAAATTCTGTAAATGTGGTAACCTCCGTTTTTCAAATTATCTCGTGTTTGAATTATTAACAGAATACAAACGCAATCATATTGATATCTCGAAAATTTCGACCGTGAGAGTTTGTGGCGTGACATACGAGCGCCTGCGACCTCATGAGTGGTTAATTAGCCCTATTTGACCACGTACCGTGGCAACCCTACACGAGCTGGGCTGAGAACATGTGTCCTTGTTGCAGGCATCCTGATCTTCGTGGGCCTGTTTGTGACGTTCAGCCACGCGAACGCGGTGGTGAAGCGTGAGATTGCCAAGCAGGCTCGACGCAGCCTCGCGTCTCTGCTGGTCGTCGTCTGCAACCTCGTGGCCTGCATCTTCTTCATCTACTTCATCTTCCTGGACCAGAAGCTCTACCTCAGGTCAGACTCGCTAACTAAACCAGACCCATCTTGTAGTCCCATAACATTGACCTCAAGGGACTGAAACATGGGTCCTGTTTTTAGCCCATATCTTCCAGAATTTGAATCAGGATATTTGGGTGAATTATTTCTAGGTGAAACATAGTCCGTCAAATCCGAATGTGGACACGGCATTGCGCTAAAAAATTCCAGCCAACGGCAACGTCGCTGTGAAAAATCGATACGCCCGACACCTTTCCGGCGACGTTGTGGTCGATAGGTAAAAACACGGTAAAAACATCGCGTTCATAGAAGGTTGAGTTTTTTCCCTTTAGTATTTTTCAAATTTGAATACTTTTATCCCAGAAACGTTTCTGAAACTCTCGACATAAGAGCTTGGCGAACATATGTGTGCAGTTTCAGAATTTGTGCCGACGCTGTGTGAACTTCACATCTCGTTTCTGACAATTGATTTTCTCGGAAATTTACCCAGCACAAATTCTGGAACTCTCGGGATAAAATCTAGAGGCCTAGCACTAACTCTGGAACTCTCGGGATAAAATCTAGAGGCCTAGCACTAACTCTGGAACTCTCGGGATAAAATCTAGAGGCCTAGCACTAACTCTGGAACTCTCGGGATAAAATCTAGAGGCCTAGCACTAACTCTGGAACTCTCGGGATAAAATCTAGAGGCCTAGCACTAACTGTGGACAAAGTTTCAGAATTTGTGCTGATAGTGGGGGGGGGGGGGGGGGGCAGGTTTGCGGACCTGTATATATAGAGATTTGTGTAAACACAAGAGGTCCATCCCACTTCAGTGTTCCATCTTGACCGTCCCAGTCCTCGTTTTAAATCAAATCTCCAATTTAAATCACTCCTCAAAAAGCACCTCACAATTAATAGTTTCTATTCTGTGCAAGAGTTTGTTGATGCTGGATTTCAGCACATTCATATCACTTATTAATTTTACTTGTCTATGTATTGACATATTCAGTGATTCGTTTGTTTTTTTGTTTTTCAACTGATTATCTATATTATTTAGCTATCTATATCTATCTATCAACGTGTCTGTATTGTAGTAAAAGTTCTATTGATTCATCTCAATTCCATATCGATCAATCTGAAATCTTGTAATGTATCATTATTTGTTGTATTATTTGTTTGATATACTATAATTACTAATTCATTGATAAATCATTAATGATGGCTTACTGCTATACTCAATTGTGATGCTATTTATAAGTTATGTTGTGAAATATGTGAATTGTGTAGTGATTTCCTCGAAAGAGGGTTAAAGGGATAAACACTACTATGTACTACTAGTATTGTAGTAGATGACTGAACGGTGTGTTGCTCCCTCAGCCTGGTGTTCATACCGCCCTACTCGCAGCCGCTCAGCATGTGGGACCTGCTGTGGATGGTGGGCGTGACGGACTTTGTCCTGAAGCTCGTCACCATCATTCTCAAGGTCGGCTTCGCTGCGCTGCCCGTCTCCGCCATGCCCTACCAGCGCAGGGTCAGTCACAACATTCTAACTGCTCATGTGCCCCACCATAACCCCACGCACTAGCCATCGTTGTCCTGCTTGTATCGTTCAGTTTCCTGGTCGGCTTCGCTGCGCTGCCCGTCTCCGCCATGCCCTACCAGCGCAGGGTCAGTCACAACATTCCAACTGCTCATGTGCCCCACCATAACCCCACGCTCTAGCCATCGTTGTCCTGCTTCTATCGTTCAGTTTTCTTCCCACCCCACTCCCATACAATCAATGTTGAATTTTCCTGCATGTATTGTTTCATTTTCCTGGTCCCTTGAAGAACGATGTATAGAGGTTTCACTGGAGTCGATTTAGCAAAATATCAGTTTTTTGGCGATAACTTTTGAACTCTATGAGATATTACAATTGTAATAAGCAAGAAACACAGATAATTATGAATAGCTTCAACTATTCAAGTCATGTGACATAACTGTCGAGCGTATTCAGCTAAAAATTGTGTCTTTTCAGCTGAATGTGCTTGACAGTTATGCGACATGACTTGAATAGTTACTTATAACTTACATCATCGTGAAGCTGTTATAATCATCTGTTTTTCTTGTGTATTGGAACACCGTGTGTAGCATTGTTGTGAATTGTTGTTTTATATAGTTCGATATAAAAGCGATAGTTGCGCTACAGGCAATCGGGACCCTGGACTCGGGAACTGACCCCGGAATTATTTCACTTTCAAGACCCGAGTTGGGTCACTTTCTTTATTCCATGATAAAATAGGTTGGTATCACTACATCCTGGCAGAATCATTGCTGGGATTCACTGCCTTCTAGATTCCATAGTTGACGAATGGAGTATATTTTATACGAGTCAAGGTGTGTAGAGTTACGGATTATACTTCATACAGATGTATCGCTCGTCTCATAACGCATATACGCTGTGTTCACCTAGTAATCGCATCTAGATCCCAACTTGCAGAGAAGTTCTTGCTACCAAGGTCCAGTGCAAGATGCGTTGAGGGTTGCGTTGGTTTGCCGCCAGGAGATGGTGACTTCACTCATTCGGAAACACCTTCCATTACCTGAGTACTCTTCAGAGAACCATTGATCGCTGCTCTATCTAGTGTTGTTTTGTATAAGACAGCTGACAGGCTGACAAGCTTGATGACAGCCGTTATTAGTTGAGGCGATGTCAACTTAAAGTTAGTTCCTTTCATCGCTACTACCTACGCACAATCGATACTTCTTAAAATGTGACCCATGAATGGGAACATATTTCTAACATGGGAGGGATAGGAAGTGAAACCAACGCAACCCTCAGTGCATCTTGGTCCAGTGAAACGCAATAGTCATGCTCGTGCGTGCGTGTTTGTCCAGGGTAAAGTGTACCTACTCCTGGAGTCCAGTAGCCAGCTCTACCGCAGCCTGGCCCCGATCCAGCCCTGGCTCTACTACCTGCTGGAGTCCTACCAGGGTCCGGAGAAGGTGGTGGGAGTCTTCCTGTCGGCTGCCTACATGGTGTCCAAGGGAGCAGACCTGCTGGCCCGCGGGAAACTGTTCCGGGGGGCGTTCTGGAAGGTCCTGCAGCATGTGGTAAGAGACCAGGACTCTTCTCACCTCAGACAACTTTCTTGTCGTAAACTATGCTGTCAGACTTTACACTCGGTATACATTGTATATGTGGCGTTTATTACATACATGTAATACACTTGGAATGCAATTGGGATTCAATGGTTAGACTTTACACTCTGTATATGATTGTATCTGTGTAACAGCCCAGTTATAAGTACCGAATGTTTGCATTTTATGCCTAATATATTATTGCCACACATATGTGTTTTCCTTCCCTCTGTTGAAGGGTAAGTGTTTGTTGTGTTGCTAGAACCTGGGCGTGAGTCCGAGCAAGGAGCAGCTGGCCACCGCAGGGCAACAGTGCCCCATCTGCCACGATGACTACGACACCCCCGTCCTGCTCCACTGCCGCCACATCTTCTGCGAGACCTGCGTGGCCACCTGGTTCGACCGCGAGCAGACCTGCCCCTTGTGTCGCGCCAAGGTGGTCGACGACCCCTCCTGGCGTGACGGCTCCACCGCCTACTTCTCCCAGCTGTACTAGACCTGGCGTGACCTTCCCCCTGGGGCCAGTACTAGACCTGGCGTGACGCCCACTTCTCCCAGCTGTACTAGACCTGGCGTGACCTTCCCCCTGGGGCCAGTACTAGACCTGGCGTGACGCCCACTTCTCCCAGCTGTACTAGACCTGGTGCGACCTGCCCCCTGGGGCCTAGTACTAGACCTGGTGCAACCTGTCCCTCTGGAGCCCAGTGCTAGACCTGGTGTGACATGCCTCTAGGGGCCCAGTACTAGACCTGCCTCTAGGGGCCCTGTACTAGACCTGCCTCCAGGGGCCCAGTACTAGACCTGGCACGACCTGCCTCTAGGAGGCCAGCACTAGACCTGGCGTGACCTGCCTCTAGGGGCCCAGTGCTGGACCTGGCGCGACCTGCCTCTAGGGGCCAGTACTAGTCTGTTGTACGAACACCTCATGTTTCTAGTGGGCCTTGCTGTTCCGTTGATCACGTCAATGTAAGGCCTTCTCTCGTGAGGGTTTCAGTGATGTTTGTGTCACTGTAGTGTTACCCAACCTGAACTAACCGTCTCCCAACGTAAGCCGGTAACTGATCGGCACGATGTTGTCGAGACTGCCCAGCGAGAGTCAAGACGCTGGAATGTGTGACGTCATAACCGCACTTTGTGTTTCGGGGTATATATATATATTTACGAGAGTGAGTGAAATCAAGTGAAAGACAACTAACCACTGACATCTTTTCCAAACAAAATATTTCAAAGGTCTCATAATTATTCATTTCGTACAATATTTTTAGAATGTTGGGTCTTGGGCTTGGCCTCTATTATTCTTATGCAGCCCATTTTAACATTTGATTACTAAGCCTATGGTTAGCCTCAATATTTTATTGCTGACTTCTAAAGCATAATATTTTAATTCTAAGCCTATTTAGTTCTTTTGCTTACCTTTAATACCAGTTTAAGACTGGGAACATTGTTTGTCTCCCAAGTGTTTTGTTTGGAAAGGTTTTACCGAGGATTAACCGTGAAGCTGAACCCGTCTGTTCAGAGAGCTAGTATTGCCGCGTGTAGTGTGTGACGGCCTACGTGCCAGGAGCGGGTCTAGACGAGTCTCCTGAGAGGGTCCCGACTCCTGTTGTTGTTGTTACTCCCACTTCACGTAACAGACGTTGTGACTGTCGTAAGCACGGTCTTCAAGTACAGGTCTCGTATCGGGCTATCTGCGTGCGCTGGAAGGCTGATACCACCAGTGCTGCTAGTTACAAGATCCGTGCGGAACGCTAGGTGTACAGAGGCCAGTCATGTGGTCCAGTTGATAGCCGACGTCTTGCCGCCAACAATGACGTACAATCGGTGCGCGCATGCGTAGAGCGTGGCACGGGCCTCTTTACACCTAGCGTTCCGCACGGATTTGGGTGTAACTAGCAGCAATGTTGGTGTCAGCCGAAATAGCTCCAATACAAGACCTCTCTATTCTAGACCGTGCTCGTAAGCAATCACTCTACCTGACTGTTGTTATAACTTTAATCTCATGTTCTATATTATTCTATCTTATTATTTTATTCATCATACTAGGTGTATCCATGTCATATTGTATATTATATTTAACAGAATTACACCCTGAATAATGAATATTGGTGCATAGGGTCGAGTGATCGAACCATACAGAGCCAATGCTGCGGTTACTGCGACAAGCCGCCCAGGTGACGTGCCACTAGTCTACGTGTGTTGCTAGGAAACACTCGAGGGACGAGGACTGGTTTGTCGCAATCAGGCAAACCAACTGAAAGTTGTACCAACATTCCAGCCAGGCAGAACTTTTTGTTTTTGAAAATATTTGAGGCAGCTGTTTTTTCATCAAAAATTGATCCCATAAGATTACGGTACCGGTACGTTGGAGTAACACAAAAATAATGAAGTGATATAGGCCTACCTATATTGTTGAAAATTGTTATTTCAAAATTTAGTAGGCCTACAACAATAAGCAGTGAATTTTCAATTTGATTTGTAAATCACACATCCCATTTTTGAGAAATTATAAAGTTTTTATGTGTCCCTTTGATACTCGGTCAGCCGAGGCACTGCTTCAGAAACTGCAGTCACCGTTGGGCGTGGGTTCGAGTCATGGGCACGGCTTTGTGTGAACGCCCTTTAACTCATCATCACGTCATCATTCGGTCATGTGACCCCGCCCCCGTGTAACCTAGCTGTTCGTGGCGTGGTTAAGCAAACAATAAACACCGTAATAGTTTTTTCAATTATTGGAAAAACTTTTGCGATCGTGTTGGGGTATGTAGTTGACGGTCCTTACGTCTTAGCGTTTGCCGCAGGCGGTAAGAAGTGACGTTCTAGGCGCGGGGCGGAACCAAGGGTCGTATCGTGTGCTACGACTGAACATTGTCAACGTATTGCATTTGTGTACATTATGAACTGTAAAGCTTTTGTCTTAATAAAACTACATCCTGATAAGAGTCAGCTTGTGGGATTTGGGATGGGTGTGAGGTGATATCATGATGGCACATATACTCGAGAAAACCAGATGTTTATTATTTACACTGGTGAGTAATGAGAGCAACCAGCAAGTGCTCCCGAGTCCTAGGTGCCTTCCTTCTCCCTATTTATTTCTCATTATTTATGCATTCAATACTAATGCTTGATTAAATCAACTCGTTTCAGACATGCAATTAAATCAGTTACATGGAAAATGATAATAATGATAAATTCAAGCAAGACCCACATAAGCCGAAGCCTGTGTGTGGGAAAGGAGGAAAATTAATAGATCAGTATGAAAGTATCCAAGAGGACCACAAAAATAAATAACCAGAATAACAGAAATAACAAAAATAGACACAAACAACTACAATGGTATATAAATATGATGCGGTTATTCAAGCGGTTAATTCACATGACACAAGATAATGAAAGATAATGAATGATAATTATATAAATTTGGATTATAGCAATTAGAAAGTTACTGGAATTTAATTTTATTCAATTCTTAATTAAATTGGATTTCAAATCCAATTGAATTGAAGAATGTAGGAGAAGTATGAAATTTAGAATTGTTAAATGGAATTAAAAAAGTGATCAAATCAGTGATGTCCATTTCATGAAGCCAGATGTTGCAGGAAAACGAAAGAAGACTTCCCTACTGTTGGCTGCTATCGGCGGCTATTACATTCCTTGCCGTCCTACAACGATCCGCTGAGGTGTCGATAGTCTCTACAGGGCAACAAGTCTGCCAGGGTGATTTCACAGATACAAATCATCTTGTACTGTGCAACAACAAACAAATATCATCTGATGCAGACAATATTTTTACAAAATGCTAACGAGTCAAATTTTATAATGGCAAAGATCACTCGATTCACCTTCATATTACCTTCAGCTACAATAGCGTTACGTGTCAGGGCTAGAATTAGACACGGAATTAGGTTAAAAAGAATGTTTATTGTGGGGGACAGTATTTTATAAGATACTTCTCTGAATGTTATGAAGCAGTTTCACTACAATACGTTGAACGGAAAGTCACTGCGATCGTTTCTACGTTGCATTGATGCCTATCTATAATCCCTCGAGTGCACTTCGCTACTCGGAACAAGTTGGGACAAAAGGAAAAGTCTGGAGTGATTACTTAGAACAGTAATGAGTACCAGTAGGCCTCCTAAAAGCACGTCTCGTACAATTCAATTACGTCTACAATTTATACGTAATCAAAAGCATTGACTTGTACAGATTATTATCTGTGGGTATGAGATAGCTTCGAACTCGACGTGCAACAAACCCTAATCAAGTCGGCGTGGGTTCGATTCCCACAGGAGGCATGGGTTTGTGCCCCCACATAACCAGCTGTTGGTGGGGTCATCTTGAGGTGTGATGTGGCTCGGCTCACTTGCGTAGCTTGGCGGCTAGCGAGGCTTGGAAGAAGTTGCCATCGCCTTGAGTTGCCTGCCGGTTGATTGCGACGTGTCGATCTCGACTGACCATCTCTTCAATCACTTCACCATCTCCCTTGATCAACCTGTAGATCAGAAGCAGTCGCCGTCAAGTCAACTCTGAAGCTCGGCTTCATACATAGGTAATAACGTGTTTCAATGGGAACTACTCAGAGAATGGAAAGTGTAGACTGTAAGTTGCCCTGAAAAGGCAGGAGAAATGGGACCCTGAAAATGGTGGTCCAATATACTGACTGCCAAGCAACAGAAGCTGTGGCAATTTATTGGGTGAGTTATTTCAACTACAATCTTATTACATGGCATAAACAATCTCGTATCAATTGCTTACCGGCAATTTAACACAATAATAAATAATGAAGTACATCTCATATAATATAGGTCTACATAACTAATGGGGAGTCCACCATCTCGTTTTGTTTTTACTAGACCTACGAATATCACATCCCCGAGTCCAGTGCCTTCTCTGGGCGATCAACTGAAGTACGTGCTACTGGGAAGTGTATTTCATACGCTCGCTAGTAGAATAGAAGTGGCCGTGAGGGTCGGCTATTCCCACGACCTGAGCAACTTTTCGTGGGTCGGGTCTCGAGAATAGACATTTCATTTAAAAGTAGGCCTGCACTTGAATAAAGACCTTAATAATGAAGACTGGAACGAGAATAGGCCCAATTAATAGACTAGCCTAAGCCTACCTATTTCTTCCCGTTTCTTCATCGTAAACCCTACGTACAACACTCTGACGCTTATCCCATTCTTCCTTTGTCATAGGTGCCATAGCCTTTGCACGGTGTGTCAATAATCTTTCCGTAATTTCTTCCGAGTCGCTTAATGGTTCTTTCTCTGGGACTAAAGCTACGGGAACTTTAATTTCTTTTGGTTTATCAACTGACATTTTTCGTAGTCTTTTCTTTTCTTTTTTCAACTTTTTCTCCAGCTTCTTCTTCTTTTTATGGCGTTTTTTATCTTTTCTCAGTTTCTTTCTGTCTGCAGATGTAGAGCGTCTCTCCTTTTTGCTGCTTTTTTCATGATCAGAAGAGTCACTGTCGCTAGCACTTTTAGAACAGTCAGAACTTGAACTGTCTCGCTCACGATGTTTTCTTTTTGTCTTATGAATTGAAGATGAGGATCTTGAATCATCTCCTTTGACATTTTCTGGTTTATGTTTACCCATAATCTTAAATAGGATAGCGAATTGGAGGTTAAGGACGACAAGACGACAACAGTCCACCGCCGTCCATTTACAGTCTTTTTGACAGCTCTCCAGCCGACCCAGCTGTTTTCGATTGGTCGTTGACATTTTTGCAAGTAGAGCTCACGGTAGTTCCATTTTAGAGATTTGTCCTTTTGCCCTTCAACGTACTTCGGCATAAACAGGTGTAAAGAAAGTGAACAGTTTGCTATCACAGTGCAAGTACTTCGCCAATCTCTCCCCTAATTTCGTAAGTTATTTTTCTTTTACAATTTAGTATTACTGTATCCTACACGATTGCATGTTATTTTCAACCCATTTTTATTCAGATTATTACATTCCAAGATGTTCTAAAATACGGGTAAAGCTTGGTCGCTTTATCGCGTAATAATGCGATTTGCTGTAGGACAATTATATTCTTCCGACTTTTTCTATATTATTTCGTCATGCATTATTATACCAGCAATCAGGTAGTCTGACTATAACAGATTCAACTATTGTATCGATTGTTTTCCTATATATATAATGAGAATGTAATAGCCACCACCCTTACATAATCTTCGTTCTGGGTTAGTAGTGTGAGGGATTATGTATAAGATAACCTCTTTGATTAGAAAACCTCTGTCCTTTGGACTAGGCCTACGTGGGTGTTTCGATAAGACGTTTCTAATCAAGAAATGCATCCATATAATAATTCTATCAATCTCAATATTCCAGAGTACGGCTAGTTGGTCTGATAAATTAGCTGTAGTCGTTTTTGAGGTCGTTGTAAAAGTTGTTGAGGTCATCGGAAGGATCTGTTGTTGCGGTAGGTAAAGAAACGCGGTTATTTTCGGACCTTCGCCCAAGGGCGTCAAGTTCATGTGTGGTCATTTCACACAGTATCATATTCGGCCGTTATCAATGTTATGATTAAGGACAGGACAGTTATGCGAATACGTATTTCTAATTGTAGCTTCCAGAACAACCGGACAGGCGATTCCACGATTCTGAAAATATAAACTCTGCATATTTGGCACTTTTGCCCTTTTGCATCTAGTCTACTTGTGCAATTTGGGGGAAATGAGCGTATCACTATCTTGTAGATACTATAGGTATTCAAAAAATGACAATATAGCCCAAGACGAATGTCAATCATAGAGATGAGTAGACGAGTGGCTAGGCAACAGGACCGTCATTCAGGAGACCAGGGTTCGATTCCCGCCATGGTCGACCATCCCGACAAGAGTGGCATCGTGGTTTCCCTCTGTCGTTAAGGTAAACACCGGGATGGTTCCTTAACAACAGGCCATGACCGACTCCTTCCTACCATCCAGAACACCTGATGAAATAACCCTTCATCTCATATATCATCCCCCGACGCCAATAGATCGTAGCCATCTGTACAGAGCGTCGTTAAGGCCAATATAAATGAATGAACAAATAATGGAGATGACATTTGAGCAGGCCTATTTGATGACAGCCCTTGTGCGTGCAGGCCTGCTGGAAACGTGATATGCACATTAACCGAGCAACACAAGTTTCTTCAACCACCAGACCCTACACGTCTCCTAGTTCTACACAGGCCTGTATGGAGATGAAAAGAAAGTGCAGCGAAAGAATAGAAAGTGAACAGCCCCAGTGTAAATATTATTTTGTCATGATTCTCTCTTATTATTAACGTATTCAAGTTGAATGTAGTATAACTACAAGTGAATTAATCGATCGATTAATCATTAGTCACCCTCCTCTTTTTCAACTTATTTGTCACGTCTTTTTAGTTTCAGTTTTTTTAGTTTTTATTGACACTTTTCTATCCGTTCATACATAAAATGAATACATTTTTAACTAGCATTATGCGTATTCAAATGATCGATATTATACAGTCAAGGTCTCAATATTCAAAGGTTGTAAATACAAAGAAATGATCATAAAATGTATAAAAAGCTTGTCGGTTTGAACAAACACTGTGTAATATGACAATATACATTATACAGTACAGCTGGAGATGCGTTAGACAATTGTTGATGACCAATACTAATAACCCCCCGTATAACCTTGCTGTTGGTGGGGTCGTCAACGATGAGAGCCGCAGTGGCTAGAGCAGGCAAACCGTCGGTCAGCATGAAACTGAAATGAAGTCACGGAGAAGGGGGATTTGTATGCTACATTTTACTCATGCACTGTACTGATAACTATAGGATCTATTGGCGTCAGTGAATGATATATGAGATGAAAGGTTATTTTATCAGGTGTTCTGGATAGTGGGAAGGAGTCGGTCGTGGCCTGTTGTCAAGGAACCATCCCAGTGTTGACCTGAACGACAGAGGGAAACCACGATGCACAGGATGGTCGACCATGACGGGAATCGAACCCCGCCACACAGCACTTGAGCTGTTTGTTGACAGGTCCATGCACGTGACCCGGGTTCGATTCCCTCCATGCTGATGGGTCTGACTGTCTCAGCAACATGCCCCTCCCCACTGTCCATGGAACACCTGATGAAGCAACCTTTCATCTCGATCATTATCTGCCATACACCTTGATCTGGCTCATGACTGCATTGCTTCGCTCAGCACTCGCAATGAGCGCTGCGATCACGTGATGGTCGACCATCCTGTCAGGTATCAATCACGTGGTTTACCTCTGTCGTTCGGGTCAACACTGGGATGGTTCCTTCCCACCATCCACGACAAACATCATCATCTCATACATCATTCACTGACTCCAATAGATTGTTGTCATCAGTACAGTGCGTCGTTAAACACAATATAACCTAATGGAACGACAAGCTCTGCACGTCGGGCGTGGGTCCGAGTCTCGTTCGTACCCCCGTGTGATCCAGCTGTTGGTGGGGTAGAAGTTGATCCCCCTACACCAGCTGGCGGTCGACCGCGGCGAGAGTCGAACCAGAGACCGAGTCTAGCATCGTGAACATGTTTCCCTGTGCACCAGACTTGCACCATCTACTTCCTAGTCGACTTTTCAACGAGTGCCCTATAGTGCAGTTGTTGACGCACATGTGAGCGAGTGACGCGCGCAGCTTGACCTGTTGACCCTCAGGTCGCAGCCCTAGTGCTGACGCGTTACGTCCGCCAGGAAAACGCGTCTCTCGCATCGCGTGTGGCGGGATGAGCGAGCTGGCGTAAGAGGTGATCTCACGCTTCGAGCCTTCCAGCGCGCTCATCTCGAGCTGCTGCTAGTTTCACTACTGCGTTTCCCTCGTGCTTGTGATATCCCCGCCGCTGTTGAAAGGCCTGCTATTTTCACAGCGAGTGTTTATCAGCGCGTCGGGCCAGGGTCTATCGCGTCAGTCAAGGTCGGGGGGTCGTGTGGAGGTGACTTGTACGATATGGGGGGGGGGGGGATATTTGGCTGCCGGCTCGGCTCAAGCGGCCTCACTTTACAGTTGTCGTCGCCAGGCTACGTGCTTGCTCCATCGTCTGTCTGTCTGTCTGTCTGTCTGTTGTAATAGAGGTAAGATCCTGTTGTATTCAGGGTTAGGGGCGGACCCTAAACCCTGCCTCACCTCACCGACCCCTCCTTGGAACCGTACCCAATACTCGGGAGCTATAGCTCCAAGAGACTATAAGTTAATGTTCAATATAGATTTATTTATTCTTATTTTATTTGTACAGTGTTTAACGGGGTTTAACGAAACACTGTACCGATGACTAGGGTCTATTGGCGTCGGTGAATGATATGGGAGATGATGGGATGGTGAGATGAAGGGTTGTTTTATTAAGTGTGTTTGGATAGTATAGGGAGGAGTATTGAACTGAATGACAGAGGGAAACTACGAAAAACCCTGTCAGGACGGTGGACCATGGAGGAGGGAATCGAACCCCGGTCTTCTGAATGACTGTTCGGTGTACTAACCACTCGGCCACACGTCTCAGTTAACCCCCTACCAACAGTATATTATACTAGGCAAACGCGTTATGTGTTTCCGCGTTGATGGATGAGCTGGAACATATCAACTTATCATTGGATTGGTTATTATATATTTATACACCTTGAGATCCAAACCATTACATCACTGCCATCTTATTTTCCATTAATAATTTATATGATAATAAAGAGGGCTTTGTTTTAATCGTTTACAATCAAGTGGTGACACTTGTTGCTTTGATTTAATAGGTGTCTTAATAGCTTTGAATAATTAACGCAAATTACATTATATATATTTTTACATCGAAACGGCTGATCCGATTTGAGTGAAAGTTCGAAATAATGTGTATCATTATTGGATTGAAATTCCCTAAGAGTTTGAATCCTCTCAGATGAAATATTTTTCACGAATGTTTTCCTCTGGGTTATTATAATGGGATTTTTGAAAACTTTGGAATGAGTTTTCTCAGAAGTGGTTCTACCGATCGCGCCTCAAAACTATAAAGTATCGAATTAGATAAGGATGCTTGTTTGTGCCAAGTTTCAACTAATTTTGAATTTTCGTCTGACCTGTGGAGCGCGAACAAAAAAAAAAAGGCACTTTTTTTCGGGTATAGCGAAATTAAGTCTTCGCTTCGCTCATCCAAATATCAAAGTCACGGTCTCTTGGACTGCAATGTTATGTCATACTTTGTAGCTCACCTCGTAAGCAGGGCCAGGATTTTGTGCTAACAACAGTGGAAATATACGAAGACTTGGACACGTTGCCATGACAGATAGCTCTCCTAGTAAACATTAGCCCTCACAGTCGTAGCTTCTTGGAGCTAGCTAGCCCAGGGCCCAGATTCTCTAAAGGTCATATCTTTGATCCGGTTCAAAGTTACGACAATTTCGACAGGTAATACCATATTTGATGTATTATTGTTGATTTGTTTGATTCGGCCCCTGGCACGTAGCGTCTCGGGTAGAACCTCCCAGGACAAGGTGGTCGCAGGTATAGACTCGACCGGCACAGTAGCTGAGTGGTTAGCTCACTTGCTTCATGTGACCCGGGAGGTGAGGGGCATATCGGACCCGGTTCAATCCCCGCCACCCTCCATATTTACAGGGGTGCATCGTGGTTTCCCTCTGTAGTCTAGGCTAATGCCGGGATGGTTCCCACAATATAGGCCACGACCGCTTCCTTCCCACTACCCATAAAAACCTTCATCTCATCATCCCATCATCTCATTAATCATTCATCCGACGCCAATAGATCTTAGTAACCATTACAGTGCGTCGTTAAAACCCGATATAAAAAAAATTAGAAAAATACATAGACTCGACATGAACGTGTCAACAGGGGATGCGGATTAGCATCGAGTCGAAGAGGTCTTCTTGGGAGGGAACACCGAGCACTCGAGACGTTCGCATTGCAAGATAATACGTCACACACACTGATTGTACATGGTACTAATGAGCCAATTGTTATTATAACACAAGTGTGTGGATCGAGTCACTTGTATATATCTAACAGTAAATACATAGACTCGACATGAACGTGTCAACAGGGGATGCGGATTAGCATCGAGTCGAAGAGGTCTAGCTTCTTGGGAGGGAACACCGAGCACTCGAGACGTTCGCATTGCAAGATAATACGTCACACACACTGATTGTACATGATACTAATGAGCCAATTGTTGTTATAACACAAGTGTGTGGATCGAGTCACTTGTATATCTAACAGTAAATACATAGACTCGACATGAACGTGTCAACAGGGGATGCGGATTAGCATCGAGTCGAAGAGGTCTAGCTTCTTGGGAGGGAACACCGAGCACTCGAGACGTTCGCATTGCAAGATAATACGTCACACACACTGATTGTACATGATACTAATGAGCCAATTGTTGTTATAACACAAGTGTGTGGATCGAGTCACTTGTATATCTAACAGTAAATACATAGACTCGACATGAACGTGTCAACAGGGGATGCGGATTAGCATCGAGTCGAAGAGGTCTAGCTTCTTGGGAGGGAACACCGAGCACTCGAGACGTTCGCATTGCAAGATAATACGTCACACACACTGATTGTACATGGTACTAATGAGCCAATTGTTGTTATAACACAAGTGTGTGGATCGAGTCACTTGTATATCTAACAGTAAATACATAGACTCGACATGAACGTGTCAACAGGGGATGCGGACTAGCGTCGAGTCGAAGAGGTCTAGCTTCTTGGGAGGGAACACCGAGCACTCGAGACGTTCGCATTGCAAGATAATACGTCACACACACTGATTGTACATGATACTAATGAGCCAAATGTTGTTATAACACAAGTGTGTGGATCGAGTCACTTGTATATATCTAACAGTAAATACATAGACTCGACATGAACGTGTCAACAGGGGATGCGGATTAGCATCGAGTCGAAGAGGTCTAGCTTCTTGGGAGGGAACACCGAGCACTCGAGACGTTCGCATTGCAAGATAATACGTCACACACACTGATTGTACATGATACTAATGAGCCAAATGTTGTTATAACACAAGTGGGTGGATCGAGTCACTTGTATTATATGACTATCAATAACGTAACGGGATAAGCAACATGGCGCTTTCCTTTCGCACCATGCGTATATCAAAGGGATGCCGCCTCACAAATGTTATGATGATTTGCTGGTATTATTGTATCTTGATCTATACAAGTAATAGATGTAATGCAATCTGTGAATCCAGCTCTTTCTAACTGCATCAAACAATATTGGAATAAATTTCATTTGAATTAGCCAATCTAAATTAAAAATACGTCTGTAAAAGCATTTAGTCCCATAGTCAAGAGCCCTACTGCTATATTTACTATTCGATAACTGGATAATTACTCATCATCTACGAGAAAGATTAAAATCAATGCAATTGTACAACTATTTACTATATATTGAAATACGAGCCTAATACGTACGATTTGATTTGAAATTGCGAATCTCAGAAATGTACACGAAAGCGCGCTGATTCCATCATGGTGGAAACGGCCTAATGTTAAAAGGATAGGACTTACGCCATGTTGCTTATCCCGTTACGTTATTGATAGTCATAGCTTGTATATATCTTAACAGTAAATACAGATATTTGTGCCGCGCGCCGTATTCTAAGCTACTTCTCCGAGTGGTGTGTGAAGCAGTTTCACTATACGACGTGTTCACTGCGATCGTTTATGTGTCGAGGTAACGCCGTGTCTCAGGCAGTGTGACCTCGGGCAGCTCGAGATCTAGGCGGCCGATTTATAGACCACGCCCACCACTAGCCGTGTGTTGCGAGACAATACACGGCTAGTTCTCAAGGTCACGGGAGTTTGGTGGATCTCATTAGCATATAGATTACAGCCCACTCACCTTGTATAGCCCGTCAGGTCAGTCGCGAGCCGTCATTCGGGAGACCGGGGTTCGCTCCCCGCCACGGTCGACCATACAGGGCCCTCACCGCGACTGTTCCTTGGCACGACCTGACTGTGGCAAGCCTGTGTGTGGGAAAGAAGGAAAATGGATTGATCAGTATGAAAGTATCCAAGAGGGGGAGAACCACAAAAATAAATAACCAGAATAACAGAAATAAAAAAATAGACACAAACAACTACAATTGTATATAAATATGATGCGGTTATTCAAGCGGTCAATTCACATGACACAAGATAATGAAAGATAGTAAATAACATGATAATAATGTAAATGCAGATTATAGCAATTAGAAAGTTACTGATGGAATATAATTTGATTCAATTCTTAATTCAATTGGATTTCAAATCCAATTGAATTAAAGGATGTAGGAATGTTATATCGAGTATATATAACATGGAGTACATAGCTCTGATGTTCCCCGCCGCCAATAGACCTCGGCCGGGCCCTGATGGTGGAGGCGCCGGGTCTACCGTGTCGCTCCGAGCGCTAGTTGCGTGCACGTGCGCAGGCGCGAGCAGGACCTCACTGCGCAGGACCTCACTGCGCAGGACCTCACTGCGCAGGACCTTGCATGAGGCATAGCATTGCTAGCATCACTCATGTTACATATACGTAGTTAGGTGTTATTCCATTTTGTTATCCCATACGATCGCTTCATTAGCGGCCAAATAAACACCAATGTGGCCTGGAAACAAAATTGTATATATATATATATATATATATATATATATATATATATATATATATATATATATATATATATATATTCATATTTATATATATATATATATATATGTATATATATATGTATATATATATATATATATATATATATATATATATATATATATATATATATATATATATATATATATATATATATATATATATATATATATATATATATATATATATATATGTATATATATATATATATATATATATATATATATATATATATATATATATATATATATATATATATTTATTTATCGTTTGTTGGAGGCTTCTTGGTCATGGATATAGTAATTCATAATGACTATAAAACCAAGTATTGCGGTAAATTTAATTTAATTATTTAAAAATAATTATAGTTGGGCCCATTATAAAAATTATTTGAATTATTTAAAATATATACATTTTACTCACCACAATACTTGGTTTAATTCCGAAATCATTATGAATGAATATATTATTGAATGATTTATACAGGGATACGATTGAAATGCTCGGTCCGCATGATGTTGACGGCTAACCCTAACAGAGTTGAAGCCCATGACGTGAGCCAGTGATCATCCTGACATGGGTTTCCCTCTGTCGTGCAGGTCAATACTGGGATAGTTCCTTAACAACAGGCCACGACCGACTTCTTCCCACTATCCAAAACACCTGATAAAATAACCCTTCATCTCTTATATCATTCACCGACGCCAATAGATCGTATAGTCTTCAGTATGATGCGTTGTCAAATATACAATACAACAGTTGGCCGTGGGGGGTCGGTCAAAGCTCTGTCTCGGGTTCGAGTCCCGCCCCCCATGCACCCTGCTGTCGATCCGAGCAAGGTGCAGCCTGCGGGCGGCGGGGAGGGGGGGGGCACCGCATTGCGGCGCGAGCTGCCTGACGTGCCGCAGTACGCCGCGGCAGCCCGGCGGGGCCGGACCGCTCCACGCGCCGCACCGGTAAGACTCTTCTCTTACATCTTTACATCCTTACATCCTTACATCTAACAGACAATAGGGTTCCATCTCTAAAGCACGTAATTCACTCCAGACCCTCGTCATCACGCTAGACTCATCCAAACAACAGTCACCTTTGTCTACTCTACTCTATAGGGTGTTCGCACGTAACAAATGGCAAACAATCGTTACCATAGCAATTCAGCAACCTGGTGAACTACCAAACATTCTGATTGGTCAATTCCAACTGATAGACATTGTTGTCTCTCTCTTTCAACAATGGGTGACGTCACTTGAGAGTACCCTATTGGACATTTACCAATTCAATTGTAAATTCTGTCAAGTATTCTAAAATTTGTATAGCTTCTTGTAATTTATTATACATTTCATATTTCAAATAATTGTGTAGTCCACAACCACCTGTGTAAGTTTCAACGAGCATCTTTGGGGCCCGTTCTGTTCTGTCGTGAGGGTCGTGAAGTTCCCACTGATGATAACCTGGATAACGTCCCAAGGGAACAGTGTTCAAGTCCCGACACAATCAATAACCGCGTCCCGTGGGCTTCTGGCTCTTCCCACCATGTCGCTCGCTCGTCAATATGTCGTGAGGCGTGGCTTGGCAGTCGGCCGGTTAGACGGGACAGACGAGTAGCTTTAGGTCAGGCTAGGTAGCCTGGCTAGGTAGGCTTACAGCGCCTGGCTAGGTAGGCTTACAGCGCCTGGCTAGGTAGGCTGTTCTAGTGACGTCTGCACGCCTATAGAAGAACTGTAATCTACTGGCAGTTATGCGACATGAGTGGGTTTGTTTCCACTCAAGTCGTGTGGAAAGCATTGAGAATATCTCACCTCTCGGTTCTGATCAGCCAGAAGCTCGAGCCGTAGAGCGCGCGGTTAGCCCGGGTGGAGGCGCCGGGTCTGACACGTCACGCCGTGCAGTCCCCCCACCCCCCCTGCTCGCAAGCCAGACTTCATAGCTGCTGTTGGTGTGTGTGTGTATATTGTGTGAACATTGATACAGTACAGAATGTACAGAATATATGCAAGGAAATGTTCCATCTTGACCTGTTGGAATCTGCCTATTCGGTTCTTGGGAAACTCAGCAGACATATTTGTCGTAGTTGTTGTCCTTAAATTAAAATTGGAGATGTTTCAAAGCTTTGACAATTGAAAAAAGCAAGGACTTTGACAATTTTCGAACTTTTTTGTTGCCATTGGAATAACCCATGAGAAGATTTTGAAAAAAAAAAATCCTTTGAAAAAATTGAAATCTTGATGGAATTTTAATATAATTATTAATAATACCCTCATAATAATATCCCAGAGTTACGCATGAATCGAATCAGCCGTTTTGATGAAAAAAAAGATGGATTTTTTTTACATCAATCAAAGCTATTAGGAAACCCATTGAGAATCCTAATTTTGTCAATCTTTCCTTTTCTTTTCCAACACTAAAATTTAATTCAAAATAATTGTTCAAAATTGAGGCTATGGATGAAAGAAGGGATCGTTCGGACGGGGCACCACAAGGGCGATCTCACTTAGGTTCAGAATCTGAGCAGCAATTGTCACCAGTTAAATTGTATAAAGATTGAAATGAGTAGTGAATAAAAGAGGAAGGCAGTGACATAATTGTTTTGAACTCAAAGTGCATTTAGCTTTCCACTACATTCTATATGAATCTGCGCGTAACGCTCACCCAACAACGCATCTGTTGAGTTTTCCTAGCGTAATATTGACTTGCACAGAATGATATAAGTGTTATGCTATAGGCTTCTGTCAAGTAACAAATGACAAACAATCGTTACCATAGCAACACAGCGAACTGGTGGACTACCAAATATTCTGATTGGTCAATTCCAACTGATGGGCATTGTTGTCTCTCTATCAACAATGAGTGACGTCACTTGACAGAAGCCTATAGATGCTGAAGCACAGGGTGTTGTGTCTTCTAGCTCCGAACAGTGCCGCCCTCGGTAGCTCAGTCAGCTGAGGCACCGCTTTAGTAGCTGAAGTCACTGCTGGGCGTGGGTTCGAGTCCCGCATAGGGCATGGGTTTCTCTTTCACTTATCATCACTTCATAGTTCATGATCAGCTGCTCGTTCGTACCCCCGTATAACCTGGCTGTTGGTGGGGTCGTTGAGCAGACAAAAGTCTTCATGTTCGGAACAGTGTAGTGGAGTAACAATGGGTAGATTGACATGTAAAGACTGCTCACAGGAATAACGGGGGGGGGGGGGGGAGATATTCTAATCCGGCTGTGTTGCGAGGACAGATATCTTCATGCACAAGGGCGAGGTTTTCTCTTCCACCTAACCCTGTTGTTGAACTCACATATTGAAACAGAAACAGCAACCATGGTCTGACATTGGAGCTAAATCCTAATTAGATAAGCGGGCCAAATATTTCCATTCCATATACCGGTACACACAAAAAATAGGCTTCGTTTTTCTGTTTGTTTGTAATTTTGTGCGCGGCATACGGGTCAGAAATAAAGACCAATCAACTCGACACTTTTTCTGCATAGTATTGGTGTTACACCAGAATAGGCTGCAGGGATTGTATTTCAGAAAACTCGGTTGAACGTTTTTCAGGAAAAAAATTGTCAAGTTTGGGAAATCCCCATAAGAATAACCCAGAGGAAAAATACTTGAAAAACCCAAAAAATCCAAAGCTCTAAAAATTCTCAATGAGTATGAAAGAAGTATCTACGTATCATACTGTACTTATTTTCAGTGATTCTTACAACAATCGGTTGAGAGATAACAAAGAAAACACAATTAAAGGATACATTTTATTGAAAATTACTGAAATTAGTTGCACCACGATCAATTAGTTTTGCAAAGTGTATATGTAACAGGTTGTACTATAAATATCAACAAGTTGCAGGTAAGGTTTTTGAACGTTTGAAGTAATCCAAGGTCTGTAGATGTAGATTGAGCTGACAGAAATGTTGTGTTCCTAGCTTTCGAGTTACGGTCCGTCCAAAAAACAAATTTTGTTACATTTTATTTGCATCATTTTTCACATATTTGAATATTTCCTGCTCAAATGTACTGCATATTTGAGCGGGAAATACTCGAGATATGTGAAAATCAGGCAAATAACGCGCATTTGATGCATGAACCTGCGATATCTCATGATCCCATCGCGATCCCATGATGAAAGTTTATATAGGCCTATGTGGAAATAAATGTGTGTGTTTTTTATAGTATTTTCTTTTCAGTGGGGTGGGTTTATATATTTTGTTTTCATTCTTTTGGCGTGATACTCTCGTAGGAAACATTTTAAAAGGCTTATTGAAATCTCTGCATCTAGATAGAAGACATCGGGCTTCTATGCTCTACCTCGGAAACTAAGAACTAAGAACCCGAACATTGAAGATGTTGAATTACGCATATACTCTATCATGTCAAGGAGGAGAAAGGAAGGTTGTAGTAGGGGTTTTGGTATAGGAAGACTTTCATTGAAATCTCTGCATCTAGATAGAAGACATCGGGCTTCTATGCTCTACCTCGGAAACTAAGAACTAAGAACCCGAACATTGAAGATGTTGAATTACGCATATACTCTATCATGTCAAGGAGGAGAAAGGAAGGTTGTAGTAGGGGTTTTGGTATAGGAAGACTTTCATTGAAATCTCTGCATCTAGATAGAAGACATCGGGCTTCTATGTTCTACCTCGGAAACTAAGAACTAAGAACCCGAACATTGAAGATGTTGAATTACGCATATACTCTATCATGTCAAGGAGGAGAAAGGAAGGTTGTAGTAGGGGTTTTGGTATAGGAAGACTTTCATTGAAATCTCTGCATCTAGATAGAAGACATCGGGCTTCTATGTTCTACCTCGGAAACTAAGAACTAAGAACCCGAACATTGAAGATGTTGAATTACGCATATACTCTATCATGTCAAGGAGGAGAAAGGAAGGTTGTAGTAGGGGTTTTGGTATAGGAAGACTTTCATTGAAATCTCTGCATCTAGATAGAAGACATCGGGCTTCTATGCTCTACCTCGGAAACTAAGAACTAAGAACCCGAACATTGAAGATGTTGAATTACGCATATACTCTATCATGTCAAGGAGGAGAAAGGAAGGTTGTAGTAGGGGTTTTGGTATAGGAAGACTTTCATTGAAATCTCTGCATCTAGATAGAAGACATCGGGCTTCTATGTTCTACCTCGGAAACTAAGAACTAAGAACCCGAACATTGAAGATGTTGAATTACGCATATACTCTATCATGTCAAGGAGGAGAAAGGAAGGTTGTATTCCAACCAGATGATTGTAAACACTTCAGTGGATTCGGACAAACTCACTGATACTTTAAATGTTGAGAGCTACGGAGAAAAGTATTTGTGTTCTCGATCAGAAATCTTATCCTAAAAGTCATATACTTTCAAATTGTGGAAAACATTTTCCACAATTGCAAGTCTCCATAGATATACCAAGTTTGATAAAAATCGGGGATGGTCAAGGAAATGGCCTTGTTGATTTGACATGGACTACTGTGGTCATCAAAAGGCTTGAGACGGTCTGAACTCTGTCTGGGCCCTCACTCCAGACCTTATCGCCATGGGTGACCGACAGCTCTGGAGATCACCCCACGTCGAGGTGTCCGGATCCTCAAAGGGGCTTGTGAGGGAGGATATTCATCTCTCAAACCCGATAACCAGTTGAATTGGGTCAGGGGTGTTTCCACCAGTTCTTCCAGGGCAGACTTCTTATATCAATCTCTTCCTGCCAGTTCCTCCTCTTCTTCACTACTGTTAGGCCTATCCTCTGTTTCTTCTTCTCTCCCCGTTTTCTTCTTTTCTTCCTCCACCGTTCTCTATCCTTCCACCATCTCTCATCTACCACTTCCTCCCTTGGTTGACTACTTCCTCTCTTCCTCCTCTTCTTCTCTCCCTATGAGTTCCCTCCATTGTTCTATATCCTCCCACCATCTCTCATCTACCACTTCCTCCCTTGGTTGACTACTTCCTCTCTTCCTCCTCTTCTTCTCTCCCCATGAGTTCCCTCCACCGTTCTCTATCCTTCCACCATCTCTTGTCTACCACTTCCTCCCTTGGTTGACTACTTCCTCTCTTCCTCCTCTTCTTCTCTCCCTATGAGTTCCCTCCATTGTTCTATATCCTCCCACCATCTCTCATCTACCACTTCCTCCCTTGGTTGACTACTTCCTCTCTTCCTCCTCTTCTTCTCTCCCCATGAGTTCCCTCCACCGTTCTCTATCCTTCCACCATCTCTTGTCTACCACTTCCTCCCTTGGTTGACCACTTCCTCTCTTCCTCCTCTTCTTCTCTCCCTATGAGTTCCCTCCACCGTTCTATATCCTCCCACCATATCTCATCTACCACTTCCTCCCTTGGTTGACTACTTCCTCTCTTCCTCCTCTTCTTCTCTCCCTATGAGTTCCCTCCACCGTTCTCTATCCTTCCACCATCTCTCATCTACCACTTCCTCCCTTGGTTGACTACTTCCTCTCTTCCTCCTCTTCTTCTCTCCCTATGAGTTCCCTCCATTGTTCTATATCCTCCCACCATATCTCATCTACCACTTCCTCCCTTGGTTGACTACCCTGAACTTGACTCCCCGCCACGCTCCTCTTGGTCTTCCAACTCTTGATAGAGGATAGTATAAATATGAATCCGATGAAACGCGTTTGAAAGAAGACGGTGTTTGCTTGTGTTCCAGGCACGTCACCATGACCACCTACTTCACGTACCCGCCTCCCGAGCTCCAGGAGGAGCTCCGCAAGATCGCCAACGCCATCGTGGCTCCGGGCAAGGGCATCCTGGCCGCTGACGAGTCTACCGCCACCATCGGCAAGCGCTTCCAGGACATCGGCGTGGAGAACACTGACGACAACCGCCGCAAGTACAGGCAGGTGAGGTCACAGGTCAACTACCTGTTAAGAGGCCGCAGGCGCTCGTGTTTCACGCCGCTAACTCTCACGGCCGTAATTTTTTAGATATCAATATGATTTTTTTTGCATTCTGTTAATAATTGAAAAACTGAGGTTATCGCATTCACAGAATTTTGAACAAAAAATTTTGTAATTTTCAAATTCTTCAAATGTAAAATGAAAAAAATTTCTAAAATGCGAAAACCTAGATATATATTTTTGAATACCGGGGAAAAAAAATGTGAAATATATCAAAAGTGTGAGCTAGGGAATTATCGACGTTTACGTGAATATGAGTTTGGCGGGCTAGTCTACGGGTTGCACACGATGCATGTTGAACTCGAGTCTGAAGCGAGCGAACAACGAGCCCGTGTAGAGCAAGACACGACATCACGTCACAAGATGCACGCAACAACAGCTACAGGTGTTAAATACCAATGAGGCAAATCTTATAATAACACAAGTGGAAACATCAAGTGTATGTTTTATATGATTCAAGGTGAAATTAGTTTGTTGAATCACTACTAGATGACTGAGGATCTGTTGTTGTTGTTGTTGTTGTTTTCATTGACATTTGCATGGAGAAGATACATGTTTTCTACACAAGAACTCACAAAGCCTATTTGGCTTGTCTGTGACATGAACATAATAAATCATGAAACAAATGTGATCACAAAATAAAATGTCAAATTATAGTTAGAATATCATATCTAGGAACTGGGATAGACCTATAGAAATGAACAGTACATATAACATGTATATATAATAGCAATAAAGGTACAGAAACAAGAGTCGAGAGCAATAGTAGTGAACTCTGGCATTGCAATGATGTGAGGTTGATGGTACTGATGGCACGTGGGCGTGGCACAGTTGCTGTTCCAGGGAGACAAGGCTCTGGGCGACAACATCAGCGGCGTGATCCTCTACCACGAGACGCTCTACCAGAAGGCCGACGACGGAACTCCCTTCGTGGAGCTCCTCAAGCAGAACAACATCATCCCCGGCATCAAGGTCGACACCGGGGTCGTCGACCTCATGGGCTCCGAGGGAGAGTGCACCACACAAGGTAGGCCTACGACACGCACGCTTTCAGACGATAACAAATCTGAGACAACCGTGCGATTGTAAGGGGACGTCCATAAATTATGTCACACTTTTTAGGCCACTTTGAGCCCCCCCTCCCTTCCATGTCACAGTTTGTCACAAAACCTATCACTCCCCCCCCCTTTAAATACGTCACAAATTCTCATACCCCCCTCTAATGAAAAAATTGAAATCAACAGGTGGCAAAGGTATAATAAAGTGATACAATCAAATATTTATTCCATCATGTTTGCTTTTTGAGAAGTCAAACTTTATAATTATTTGATATGCATCTGCTGTTTCTAGGGTGGGTATAAATATAAGAATCTGTAAGAATGGCGCCAAATACATGGAACAAAGAAATGGTACATCACACAGTTACCTCCCCCCTTGTAACACCTGTCACAAACCTTGACTCCCCCCCTCCTTCCCTAAGCTGTGACGTCCCCTAATAGATAAGACTTGACCGTGTATTATGGGTAGTGAGAAGTGAATGCTACAAGCCATGTCTAGTGGTTAGTTTGCAACTCCCCCCCCCCCCCCCCCCCCCAAGCTGTGACGTCCCCTTATAGATAAGACTTGACCGTGTATTATGGGTAGTGAGAAGTAAATGCGACAAGCCGTGTTTAGTGGTTAGTTTGCAACTTCCTTTGTCAAACAAGTGGATATTTCCTTCAATAACTCGATAACATTTCGTTGTTTCTGATGTTGCACAACAATGTCACATTGTCGACAGCAACGACAAACTGTGCCGGCATTATTTATTGATTGAATAATATTGTTTTGCTACATTGTTTGTTCTTGTTTATTCATACATAGAGCCACAGACTGATGTTATATACGAGAGAACCTCACTATTCTATGTCTATCTTATATGAAAACTCGACAAAGGGCATAAAGTCAATCTTGAATGTTGTTGAATTCAAGTCAACACTCGAGTCATTCCTGTTGAACGATGCATTTCAGTCCACTGACGAGCATCTAAGAATATAAGTAACATAACTGAAGTGTTTTTTTCTTTTAATAACATCGAAGCTTGATACAAAATCGTTGTTCCCCAATCAAGGCTAAGGATGAAAGATAGGATCGTTAGGACGGGGCACCACAAGGGCGATCTTACCACCCCATTTTGATTATTTAAAACCACCTGAACTTCAACACCAGGACTGCGCTGTGTGTGACCATAATTTTCCGCCGTAGTTAGAAGTCAAGCAGTTTCCGACAGTTCGGAACACATTATAAGTGGAAACCGTTTCTGTGAGTAGTCTTACTACTGTGGCATTGTAATTATTAGACGTTTATCATGCTGAATGACCGTGCCTGAGATGGAAGTGATGGTTGTTTGTGTGCAGGCCTGGACGACCTGGGCAAGCGGTGCGCGCAGTACAAGAAGGACGGCTGCCACTTTGCCAAGTGGCGCTGCGTGCTGAAGATCGGCAAGAACACGCCCTCCTACCAGGCCATCCTGGAGAACGCCAACGTCCTCGCTCGCTACGCCTCCATCTGCCAGCAGAACCGCATCGTGCCCATCGTGGAGCCAGAGGTGCGCTCTCTATCTCTACCTCTCTCTATCTCTACCTCTCTCTCTCTATCTCTACCTCTCTCTCTCTCACACTATCTCTACCTCTCTCTCTCTCTCTCTCTCTCACTCTATCTATCTCTCTCTCTACCTCTCTCTCTCTCTCACTCTATCTATCTCTCTCTCTACCTCTCTCTCTCACTCTATCTCTCTCTCTATCTCTCTCTCTCTCTCTCTCTCACTCTATCTCTCTCTCAGTGGTCAAAATCAACTCCCACATAACTAAAATGCATGTGAAACGCTGAAATTTATAATACAATGGAACCTCCGACTATCATTTTTCATTGGACCAGGAACATTGAACCATCTATGTAGGGAATTCAAACACTGGTTATATGTGGGAATGGAATATGACTAAATGGATGATAGAAGCAGGAAAACGTTGGATGCAGAAACAATGCAGAGGTTTTATTGTTTTTCATCCATTGACATTGAAGTATTTTTTTTTTTAATTTCTTCTACTGTTTCCCAATATAAATACATGGCACGCCCACAAAATGTCCACAAAGTCTGATACAGGCTAGTCTGTGGATTTACATGAAGAAAGTACAATGTTGGATATAAGTGAAGAATGGTGAAAAATGAACAGTTTAATTTTCATATCCTTGTAGTGCTCATATATGAATGACATGTCAAGTAGGCGTATAGATAATGCGAGGGAATGTGTATAATGTGTGGTTGTATAACGAACGCAGGTGCTGCCGGACGGAGACCACGACCTTGACCGCGCGCAGAAGGTGACTGAGACGGTGCTGGCCGCGGTGTACAAGGCCCTGAGCGACCACCACGTCTACCTGGAGGGTACGCTGCTCAAGCCCAATATGGTGACCGCCGGACAGTCCTGCCCCACCAAGCCCAGCTCTGCCGAGATCGCACGCGCCACCGTCACCGCACTCAACCGCACCGTGCCCGCTGCTGTTGCCGGTAAGACCTTAACGCCTCAAACAAGATGCATTGAGGGTTGCGTTTGTTTGTGGCCAGGAGATGGTGCCTTCACTTATCTTGAAAACACGTACCATACCGTGAGGACTTTTCTGTGTGATATGGATCGCTGCTCTATCTGGTGTGTTTTTGTAGAAACGGCTGATTGGCTGGTAAACTTGATGCCAGCGAGCCGGCCTTTAACATAACGTTAGTTCCTTCTATCACCACTTATCTACGCACGGTCAATGTACTTGGAACGGGGCCCGTGAATTCAAACATATTTTTAGCACGGGAGGGATAGGAAGTGAGGACACCATCTCCAACGGGCAAACGCAACCCTCAATGCATCTTGGGCTCAATCAAACCAACTCACATTTCTGCATGACTTGGGTGAGCGGGAAAGAAAGAACAGCAGCTCACCAAGGTTTATAAGTAGAGATATCACAGTGGAGAGCCGTTGATAGAACACAGAGATGAAATGTACATATAAGATTCTAACGTGTCGGCTATTGCCTTGCTCACAGTAGAGTAGAGAGTGATCCATCGTCTGACTATCTACTCTACTGTGAGCAAGGCAACAGCTGAAAGGTCAGAATCTCGTGTGTTTGTATATCGTCTCTGTTCTATCAACAGGCTCTCCACTATGATATCTCTACTCATAAATCTTGGTAAGCTGCTGTTCTTTCTTTCTTTCTCTTTCACCCAATTCTTATATTCAGCCTCAGGCTGTTTCCTAGACACACCAAGTCATTATACATTTTTGTAATTATTCATTAGGGTTGTGCCAAATTTTTTTTTCTTCAAGACTCAAACCTAGACTCAAAAGTTTGCAAACTTTTTTCCGACTTTAAAATTAAAAACATACGGTGAAAAATGCATTGTTCAGCTACTAGAAATAATGGAAAAATATGCAGTATATGTAACCCAGCTTTTTATTGTTCAAGGTTTAAATTAGGTTTCAGGGGTTTTTAGTGATGGTTAGGGTTAGCTACCTAGTCTCGAATACACAACAATACGGTAATCTTACTGTTCGAACATTACCCCACCTGACCATGGGCCTAATCATCGCCCAGCATTGTCTTACATGACCTCAGAAATTCCAGGTTACACATAGAGAAATCCTCATAGTGGCGAGTCCGCTGATAGATCAAACAAACGAGATATTTATATTGGGTTTAACGACGCTCTTTAGGCCTACTGATACTATACGCTATACGTACGGATACGCTCATGGTACTGTACGTAGATCTATTGGCGCTGGTAAGTGATGAGATGAAAGGTTATTTTATCAGGTGTTTTAGACATTGTGAATCTTAAGATCTGCAACACGGCGGGAATCGAACCACCAGTTCTGTGTGCTAGCCACTTGACCACGTGTCTCAGTGACGAAGTGTTGAGCGTAATGATTTGACCAAGGTCCTTGTCTCTCTTGCAGGCATCACCTTCCTGTCCGGTGGCTAGTCCGAGGAGGAGGACGGTCCCATGTGCTAGCCACTCGACCACTTGTCTCAGTGATGAGATATTGAGCGTAATGATTTGACCAAGGTCCTCGTCTCTCTTGCAGGCATCACCTTCCTGTCTGGCGGCCAGTCCGAGGAGGAGGCCTCCGTCAACCTGGACGCCATCAACAAGTTTGACGGCAAGAAGCCCTGGCCGCTGACCTTCAGCTTCGGCCGGGCGCTCCAGGCCTCTGTGCTCAAGGCCTGGAAGGGGTCTCCGGACAACGTCAAGGCTGCCCAGGCCGAGCTCCTCAAGAGGGCCAAGGTAGGAACCCCCCCCTCCCCCCCTAGACCTAGCACTTGCTGGGGGGATCTAGCAATAACAACAGATGGAACATTTTGAGAAATTTCCTGAGAAAATTGTCAAGAAAATTTGAGAAATTTCTTGAGAAAATTTTCAGAACATTTGAGACATTTCTTAAGAAAATTTGAGAAATTTCTTCAAAAAATTTTTAAGAAAATTTGAAAAATTTCTTGAGAAATTGAATAAGAGAAAATGAAAAATTCAAGAATAGAATGAAATAAAATAAAAAGTAGGAGAATATTCCATTTTCCAACTAAACTTCATTTCAATTACTTTTTACCAGCATCATGCTAGACATGGACAGTACAATGTATTACAACACTTGTAATAACCGAGCTGAAACTCACCTTGTGGTCAGTACTGTACCATGGTCGAGTAGTGTTGATCATGGAAGATGAAGCTCCTCCTCTGACAGCTGTGCTTGCGCTAGTAGCTGCACGCCCGTAGACTAGCCTCGCACCGCGGCATGTCGTCTCATAGTCTCTAGCAATCGGGTGAGAGAGAGAGAGAGAGAACACGCTTATCAATGTCAACAAGTCAAGAAACTCACTGTGGGAAGCCCGTTGTTGGAGTACACAAACTTGCCAGATATCTACATTAGGTCTCGATTCAAGGAATGCTCTATGAGAGATGACACAGAGTGAGAGAAACGAGTGGTGAGAAATAACAAGGTGGGTATCTGTACCCACCTCGTTACTCTCACATCACTTGTTTCTCTCACTCTGTGTCATTCAACTCACACAGGGTCCAAGGCTGTCACAAACCTCCTGTGTTTACGTTGACACATGTACTACTCTAGCAACAAGCTCTCCGCTGTGAGTATCTCTACTTGTAAACCTCGGTAAGCTGCTGGTTTCTCTCTCTTTCACTCAATCCATACATCCAGCCTAGGGCTGTTTTACTGTACACGTTTTAGTTTCTTCACATTTTGTTTTGCACGGTTTCATATTTTATTGGCATGTTTGCATATTGCCGTTCATTCTTTCAGTAACCTGAATCAAGTTCTAGTCAACTGTGAATCCCTGAGTTTGACAAATGATCTCCAAACACCGTCGGGTTTCAACCTTTGTTCCTCCGATTTAAACTGAAAGTACAAAAATAGTCTCTAGCATCTGTAAAGCAGGACTTGAATAAATGTGAGGACGAGTATAGGCTGAAATCCGTGACGGAATGCGTAAGTGAATGACAATAAGACTGCTAGCCGTTATCTGGTGGTACCAGACTGTACATAGACTGCCTGTTGTAACCCACTAAACGTCCCGGTGGAAGCTGTCCCAACTCACTCCCAACACGTGGACTAATGGCAACATGGTTCACAGACCGGTAGAGCAGTGGGTTCTAGTCCCGCGTGAGGCAAGGGTTCCTGTAAATATCTCAACTAACCCAACAGTTGGCGGGATCATTAATCAAGCAAAGAGCAGTTTATTCCAGTGTTAGTGTTTTGAGTGTGGAGATACCTCACGTGTTCCGTGTGTCCCGTACGTAGCTGCACTGTGCGTGATGCTTGTGTGTGTCAACTGACCATGTCACCCAGATACGTTACTCAACGTTAACAAGGCTGTGTCTCGGCAGTAGCTTCACACCGCTTTGCAAACCGGGAAGTTTACCACATATTCAATATAATATATTAGTGACTGATAATGTAGAATGCCTTGCTAAGCAGCTATTTGTAAATGTCCAATATGGCCGCCCAGATTGTAACGAACATGATCTTGCTATCGGTCGCAGTAGTAACGTATCTCGGTGAGGTGATGTATATATATGTACTGACGCAGCCGTGTCAGCGTCCTAGTCGAGCGCACGATGTGTCACGTGACCCGTAGCTGCACTGAGCCTGTGTGTGACGTGTGTGATGAGCATGTGTGCCGTGCCCGCGCTTGTTACAGGCTAACCACGAGGCGTGCCAGGGCCTGTACAAGGCAGGGAGCGCCTCCAACGTCTCCGCCGCAACATCCAACTTTGTCAAGCAGCACGCTTACTAGGCCGCATGGTAACATACATTAGGCACAACACATTTACGAAATATTACTGCAATTCACTATAATTTTTACTATTATTTTCATTATGTATATAATTTCACTTTTGTGTTTTTTGTTTATAATAATTATATTTATCTAAAGTGGGCATAAATAATTCATGGAAAAACGGTAGACTTGAGGAAGAAACATATAGGAGTTGAATGATGGTGTTGGAGTTATAATTTTTCAGTTTTTCAGTCTTCAAATTCGAACATTTTCTGTCATTGGACTTGGATTTTATTATTTCCTCCTAATTTCATTTTTTAACTAACACAAAACTTTAATTTCAATTAATAACAAGCCAAATTTAACAAAATATTAATTAAATATTAACAACATATGAATGATAAGAATGAGATTGACTGAAGAGCTAACGACCTGCCTGTAACCTGTGACTTGGCCTAGAAGTATGCACCTGTGTGTAGATTGTTGTGTGTAGTAGTCTAGTTGTGCAGGCGTTGACTGTGAGTGTACAGCTGGTTGTGGAGCTGACGGCTCGGAGGTCTTGGCTTGGCTTCCTCGCTAGAGAATGGCATCGGCCAAGAGGGACTCTCCCCTACGTCTTGGTCGCTGGCAAGGCAAGAGTCATTGCGGAAATGTAAACCGCTGACTTGGAGAATTAAAGAAACAAGATTGTCAATTGTTTCGGTAGAAATTGATGATTCATAGAGACATGTAAAAATAGCAATTGCTATAAAAGCGATGAAATTTAAGAGTGCTTCTCTACATGTTTTTCTGATATTTCTTCATGTTTCAATACATGAAAGATAATGAAGATTTATGTTGTTCAATCATGTTTTAGAAAAGGCAACAAAGCGCTGCAAACGTCTGAATACGCCACGTTTCAACATATTGGCAATATAGACGGTATATTCGGAATGGAAATATTATAGACGCTATTTTTCCCCAAATTATTTCAATTGAGAAGTAAATGGGTGGAGATTTTAGATGGGTAATTTGAAAAAATGTGCAGTTGCAAATGCAGGCGGCAGATGAGGCGTAGGTTCAACCCACTTGTGGAGACTATTTTTCTGAAAGTATCAATTGGGGTGTTTCTCTTGTATGCTATTGTACATTATGTAGTGGTTTCACCGGTACCGTAATGTTTTTATGCTACGGAACGTTGCGCTTCAGAGTACAGATGTTTCAAAATAATAGATGCACCAAAGTACTTCTTTTCAAATTCTGAATGCTATGAAAAAAATTTAAGAAAATAGGAGCCATGTTTACATCGTCTCCGATTGATTCTTTATCATCCGTTGATTTCATTAGTTTGATAAAAAGGCCAAGTTATTGGTAAGCAGTTGTATCCAGAATGAGAGCAGGTAGAAGTGAGAGATTGCTTGTGACGCTGTGTGTTGCGTCTTGCAGGCTAACGGCGACTCGGCCCTGGGCAAGTACGCTGCAGGTAGTATCGTGGGCGCCGCAGGGGACGCCGGACTCTTCATCAAGGATCACGCCTACTAACAACACTTCACAAAACGTTCAGTTGAAAACGCAAAACAAATGCCCACAAGTGTTTAGGAGAATCAGAAGATTTGTGGCATTAGATTTATCATTAATTAATATTGAGTCAATATTTCATCATTAATAGGCTATGTGTGAAAAACTAGATTTACTTCCGGGTTCTAGACTCGCCGTACATTCATGTTACTCGCTGTTGTCAAAATAAGAACATATTTATGTTAGAAACCAATTGTTGGAAATAAAAAAAATACACGTATTCAATTTTAGATTTGAAAAGTTGTATACCAATGTTTTTCTTGTTGTTTCGTTGAAACACGTGAGAAGAATGGAAAGCAGAAAGTGCAGGAAAGCTTGGTAAATAAATGTTTTTCTCTGTAAGCTCATTACTATTAAATAACAATGTAATTAATTATGATAATGTTAATGAATTTCTGATCTATTACGTAATATAAGAGATTATGAAGTAGTTATGTAAACGTCACCAATACCTTGTAAAACGCTGAGGAGGAACAAAATAAATACTATTAATGAACACCAACTTCTTGACCTAGATTGTGTTGCCTCTCCTGTACCTCAAGTGGTACTCCGATGTCCAATTGTTTCCTGAAAGAAGGTCCGCTACTTCCGTCACGAGTGCACTGTGCACGTTACGCTGAATAGGACTTCTCCCATTCAAGAGGAACACCATGAATGCTGTAGAATCCAAGCTTGAGAATCAAAATCGATATAATCATTTGATTGAAAAGGTGAATCAAAACCCGTTTGAACTTGAGCTAGAAGTGGAAGTGAACTTGAAAAACATTTCACCAAGTAGGCCTACCTGGTTTTTATATCACAAATTCCATTTAAAATTTGACATAATATAGTTGACCTATTAAATACATATTATCATAGGTTAGCCAAAATAATATTAATTGTATTGTATAGACTTCTGTCAAGTGACATTACTCATTGATGTTGCAAGAGACAGACCAATGTCCATCAGTTAGAATAAACCAATCGAAATGTTTGGAAGTTTGCTGTGTAGGCCTAGGCTCCTGTCAAGTGACGTCACTCATTGTTGAAAGACAACAATGTCCACCAGTTGGAATTGACCAATCACAATCTTTGATGATTCCCAAGTTGGCTGTATTGCTGACGATTGTTATTCATTCATTACCAAGTCTTGACAGAATTGTAATAATATACAGTTGTGTATTTGTAGTAGCAAGTCATTCCGAGTAAGAGATTCCTCTTTCCTCGTAGGCTAGGCCTACATACATCAAATATTGCCTGAGAGATAATAAATATGTTTCATTAGGCCTATGACTATTTAATAGTCATAGATTAGGCTTACATTGAATTGGCATTTTCGTAAAAATAGAATATGGAGAGGCTGGAATGACTAGGATTCTCAATGAGGTTTAAGAATCGAGGATATGCCAGAAGAGATATCTTGGAGAAATTATTATAATAATCCTAACTCTAGCATTATTACCTTAAGATTTATTGTTGGTTGAATGACTTATCTTATTTTTGATTATTCTCTGCTGTGGTGGTAAAATCGCCCTTGTGGTGCCTCCTTCAAATGATTTTATCTTTCATTCATAGGCTTCATTTGTGAACAATGATTTTGTATCAAGTTACGGTGTGATTGGAAATCCTTGGGGGACAGAATCCCACACGGCCAACAGAATGCCGGAATATCGCCGATTAATAGCAAATAATTGTCAACAATGCAACATTTTAACAAATTTAATTGTTGAAATTTGGGCGCGCTTTATTTGGTAACATTTTTACTAGTACACTTTGTTGCCATCCAGTGAAATGGCAGCACTGGCGTCGCTGTGGGAATTGTTTGTGTGAGTGTGACGTCACAGAACACGGATAGCAGCCGTCACGATTATCGACACACGTGTGTTTAATTTTCTTGACTTTTTCATTGAATAATTGGAAAATGGGAAAGTTCCGGCCAAGAGTGAACGGGAAAGGAAAGCGATGGAAGAAAGGACACAGTTCAAGCTCTAACCCAGAAACAAAAACGCACAGAGATGTCGCCAAATCAAGTTTTTTTCAGGTTCAAAAAAATTTGGGTAAGCTGGCCGAATTTCCCACCTTTCAATTTTAGGTTAGAGTCCAGATTATACCATGGAGACTCATGGTCAAGGCAATGGTTAAGGATAGGTAGGGTGAGGCTTGCAGTCTTTACAGTTTTTACATGTGTACGGCTTTTTTGTTACATTTGGGCATTGATTTTGTAAGGTTAAAGATAGGATACGTATATGGGAGCCTCTGCGCTAAGCCAGTTTTATGGTTCGGCCCATCTAGTCCAGAAATTTATAGGTAGTGCTAGTGTCGATTCTTTCGAATTTCTATGTTATACATATCAGACGAAAGATGACATTCGAGCGCAGATATTTTGTGAGAACACTTTTTCTCTACCTATCTTAGTTCTTCTACGTACCTAGCTCAAAAAAGCGTGACATGTCATTCTCCGTAAGAGAGATATTCAATAGGCCCGGATGAAAATTATCGACTTTCCATGTTTTTTTTCTTTCATGTCAAATGGGGTAAGAATTTTTGCAAGGGCGTTTTCTGTCATAATATAATGAGGCAGACCAATGGTGAGAATTAAGTTTTGCACCTGTGAAATGGAATCTTCGCTAGGCCTACGCTCATCTAATTATTATTATATTGGGTTTTAACCAAGGCTCAGGAGGGTCCATTTTCTCACATTGAAAGTTTGATTTAATAGCACATACAGTCATACCAATGAATGGATTGGTAGGCCTGCGTTGATTGTTTGGGATTGGGGTGTCTTAGGTAAAGGAGACCTGACGTCCGATGCCCTGGAGAAGCACAATGCGTTCCTGGGCGACAAGATGGACGCCACGCAGTCGGTTGCCGACGACGACGAGGGGACGGTGGGCGGGACGTTCAAGACGTTCCAGACGTTTGCCAGCGACTGGAGTCTGTGCTCGAACCAGTCGTTCAACAAGCTCCTCAGAGGGTTCCGCTCCGACTGCGCGCTCCACAAGGAGATGTTGGCAATCCTGGCCGCCATCACGGAGGTCATCAAGCAGAACGGAGGAACGGAGTCCGTCACAGAGTACTTTGGAGCATTGGTGCGTGTAAACGAGACTTATCAGATGTGTATCAGACCATGGAGTTGTATTGTTATGAGGTATAACTCCACGTGTTGAAAGCTCAACCCACTTGATCACTTTAAATAGCGGGTAACGGCGGTCATGTTCACTGCTCAAACTGATTGTTGTCAGGTGTGGGCCTGCAGAAATGTGTTTCCTCCAACCTGTACCCACCTCATTATTCTCACATCAGTTGTTTCCCTCACTCTGTATCATCATCTCTCACACCACTTGTTTCCCTCACTCTGTCATTCATCTGTCATATCAGTCATCATCAACTGATTAACCTCAAATCTGGCCAACCTTGTAGAGGCTTGTTTACCGTGGTTTCATCATTTTCCAAGTGAAGTTCAGGACGTGGAATAAGGATGTCTGGAATGAATAACAAGACGAAAACCTCAACATACTGTACAAAAACTATCTTCCATCAACTTCCAACATAACCCTAAAATGCCTGGTACACTTGACATATTCACCAAACTGCTGCTGTAACGTCTGTAAATAGGCGTATTAGTGTTGCCTAGCTTTTGATTAATATATGAGTGAATTAAATACAAAGTGTAGATATTATTATTAGGTCCACTACATAAATTGCTGGTTTTCCATTTGCAACTCTTCTCATAGGTCTTTCTTAATTCGATGAAGAGTGAATTAAGAAATAAAGATCAAGGAAATATTGACAAAAAGTATAGGCCTAGTCATAGAATAGAGTAATAAAATTATATAAAATTATGAAATGTATAGATTAAAATGTAGTCCTATCTATAAAGTGATCCATAGCCTTAATTGGGGAACAATGATTTTGTATCAAGTTTCGATGTTATTAAAAAAAAAATAAAAAAAATAAAGTGATTAGGCCTATTAATTATCTATGTTTTGAGGGAATACAAATTGGCTCTAATTGGTCATTAGGGTCTACACCATGGTATGTTGAAATGTGTTGACAAGTGGGTGGCTCGCGAGATGAGATTGAAGGTTTGTGTTCCAGATGACCACGCTGGAAGCAAGCGAGACGGAAGACTCGCTGGCCGCCGTCCTCTCGCTGCTGGGAATGGGCATCAAGAGCGTGCCGGAGAGCGTCCTCCAAGCCAAGTTCCCCGAAGCCTCCAAGTGCCTCGTGGAGCTGCTGGCCAAGTTTGCCGAGTCTGACAACAACGTGGTGCTGCGATCTGTGAGTCACGCTCCGCACCTCACATCTCCCGCTGCGGGAACTAGCATTACGCAGCGCTGCTCTAGCAGATGGTGTTGCTCGTATTCTGAATTCACAGATATAAATCATCATGAAACTCTTATTAGTTCAATATACACAATCAACAAATACATCACAAGATGCGGACAATATGTGTCGTAATTGATAATAAGGCAAATGATACAATGAGAAAGGTGGAACTTATGTGTAGAAGTGGAACCTCTTTAGTACGTTCTTCAGGGGAACTAAAAAAAAACCTCCCCAAAGTGAAAAACGTACTGAAGAAACTATTCAACATGTAGAAACATATAGATGGGATCAAAGATTAAAACTTACCAAGGTGAAAAATATACTAATGAGAAACCTACTAAAGAGGTTCTACTGTAACAGTAACACTCGATAATTTTTGTCAACTATTTTCACCTCACAGCGTACCGTTACATACAAATAACACGTATAACATATTGTGAATGTTTATTACGAATGGAGGGTATTTTATAAGACACTTGTCTGAATGGTGTGAGGGAAAGTGTGGGTTGCCGCGGTGACCGTGTTGCGTGCTTGCAGCTGATTGGCTGCCTGTCGGTGCTGCTGCGAGCCCAGGAGGCTGGCGTCTGGTCTTCCTCCTCCACCGTGCGCGTCTTCGAGTCTCTCCTGGCCTTCGCCACACACACCAAGCCAAAGGTAGGCCACGCCACCACATGTTACCTCACGGGCTTCACTTGTATTTCACGAAACTATACAGACTGATTTGACTATCTAGGTGGCCAATTCTTCTCTCTGGTGTAAGAGTCGTTGACAATCTTTTCCATGGACCAGGGTATTGGGGACATTACGACAGATCAGTCTCCGTCAGGGGGATTTTTCAGACAGAAATTATCAGGCCACGTTGACAGTCCGAGGCACGACATTGATATGTACGTCATAAGAAGCAGACAATAAATATTGTACAAAATGGGGTGGTAAGATCGCCCTTGTGGTGCCCCGTCCAAACGATCCCACTTTTCATCCTAAAGCAGGGTTTCCAGTTCCGATTTTTCCCTGTTCGACACGATATCGGTACGATTTTTGTCATGCCTGTTTCCACTTCGCTGCACCGCAACGTTTTCGTGACGTCATAGCCATAGCCTTCATTACCTTCAAACTCACAGGCTTCTCCGAATGTGAAGAATGTGAGTGTAACTTCCGGTAAAATCGTAGTCTCGACCGATGAAAGTTGAAGTTGAGTCAATAATCACGACACCGAATCGTTACCGAAACGGTGTCGTGAACCGCCATGTTGTTTAGGTAAATACTGGCTTGTGATTGGTCAGTTGAGAAAATCGTGTCGGACGACAAGAAAAAATCGGAACTTGAAACCCTGCTTTAGCCTTAATCGGGGAACAAAGATTTTGTATCAAGTTTCGATGTTATTGAAAAAAAAAAAAAATACTGATCAAGCAACTTTCATAAGAACACAAGTGGAAGAGCGAATGTGTAGGCCTATTATTATTTTATCAACTTTAATTTTATTATTTCTTCATTTTTTCCACCCTCAGTAGCGCGGTCAGCTGAGGCTCCACTTCAGAAACTATAAAGTCTCCGTTGGGCGTGGGTTCGAGTCCCGCTTAAGGCATCAGTTTTTGTGAACATCCTTCCACTTATCATCTCTTCATAGTTTAATAATCACATGCTCATTCGTACCCCCGTATTAGCTAGCTGTTGGTGGGGTCGTTATGCAAACAATGATCATTATTATTTTTCCCATTGATTTCCACCTCACAGCGTACCGTTACATACAAATAACACGTAACATGTTGTGAGTGTTCATCATGGATGACAGTATTCTATGAGATAGGCCTACTCACTGAACGGTGTGAAGGAGAATAAAGGGGGGGGGGGTAAAGCCAGTGAGATTGTTGACATGTCTGAACGGTGTCAAGGAGAATGAAGGGGGGAGGTAAAGTAAAGCAGTGAGATTGTTGACATGCCTGGTTGTGTTTCAGGTGCGCAAGGCAGCCCAGCATGCGGTGTGTGCCGTGGTGAAGGGGAGCAGCCTGATGCGGGGAGACAGCCCCCCCAGCCACCACCCGGCCGCCAGCCACGCCGCTGGCTACTGCACACGCCATATGGAGGCCGGGGGGGCCATGGGGGGCTCCACCACCACGCTGCACGTGCTCGGCCTCCTCAAGGAGATACTGGGCACGTTCCCCAAGACACACGCCAAGGTGAGACTTGTGATCCACGCCACGACGTAATCCCTGTTCCATCACTGGGCAGACGCAGCCTACGCATGCGCTGTGAGATGAGCGAGATATCTCAATAAGATATGAGTCGTTCAAGTAGTTCTACCCTTGTTA
The DNA here is from genome assembly GCA_964007535.1 of Brachyptera risi. NCBI lineage: Eukaryota > Metazoa > Arthropoda > Insecta > Plecoptera > Taeniopterygidae > Brachyptera > Brachyptera risi. The sequence continues at coordinate 50,140,106 of OZ023331.1, forward strand.
CTTTATTGACTAGGCTGGTATTCTACACACCTCGATGCATATAAAGAAAATCCTTCATTGTTGGGCAAACATCAAATCTAGAAAGTATTGAATCTTGGCAACGTAATTCTGCTTATTTCTACACACGGTATTTGATGAATAAAAACAGTTATTTGAATTTTTTCTTCGAAACGGCTGGTTCGAATTGCATACGAAATGTTGATAATGTGTATCATTATTGTTTTCATATTCAGGGAAAATTTCAATTTTTTTTCAGAGAGATTATATTTTCGAAAATTTTCCACCCAACCAAATTGTATGGAGTTTTCAGAAACTTTGATATGATATTTCTCAGAAATGGTCCAACCGATATATTCCCAAAACTATACAGCCTCAAGTCGGATGAGTGTGCTTGTTGAGAAAAAGTTTCATGTCGATCAGTCAAACCGTGCGACCTGTGCAGTACTTGAAAGAAAAAAGAAACACGGACAAAGCCCTATAAAAGTAGGATGGAATCTTTGCATTCGCTCATCTTATAACAAACATAAACTGAGACGCGTGGCCGAGTAGTAACACACTGAACCACATAATTTATTATCAGAATGTAAAGTCTTATAATGCTGGGATACTCACTGCCCTCTCTAATCGAATTGGGGATGTAGCTTTATTGATAGCTATTGCATGAATATTAAATTTTGGAAGTTGAAATTATGTTTTTTATTTTATTGGAATGGAATTCCCGCCATGGTCGACGACCCTGACAGGAGTTTTTCGTGGTTTCCCTCTGTCGTTCAGGTCAATACTGAGATGGATCCTTAACAACAGGCCACGACCGACTCCTCTACGCCTAATAAAATAACCTTTCATGTCATCATCCCATCATCTCATATATCATTCACCGACGCCAATAGATCGTAGTCATCAGTACAGTGCGTCGTTAAAACCTAATATAAATATAAATAACTAAACCAACATAACCGTGTGACATGTATTGCAGGCTGCGTGCGAGAGCATCCTGAAGGTCATGACCCTGGGCAACGTGCTGGTGACCTCTTGCGGCATGCAGGCCCTACACGGCCTGTTCCTGTCTCGCCCCGCCCCTGGCACCCTGACGGCAGCCCTCAACGCGCAGCTGCTGACGGCGCTGCACGACTACCAGCCTGCCCCTAACGACACGCAACCCACGCTGGCCTGGCTGGCCGTCATGCAGGAGGCTGCCATCAACCTGTCGGCGTGAGTCTACCTCCGACAGACCTAACTGTGTAAAACAGGGTTTCCCGTTACGATTTTGTCAGACACAATACAGTGAAACCTCTTTTATACGTTTTTTAGGAACCAGACTGAAAAAATGTATTAACGTGAAAAACTTATCAATGAAACTATATAACATGTGGAGCATACGGGTTGGATCAAAAAATAAAACTTATAAATGTAATAAATGCATAAACGAGAAACTTATAAAAGAGGTTCTACTGTATCGGTAAGATTTTTGTCATGCCTGTTTCCACTCGGCTGTGCCGTGACGTTTTCATGACGTCATAGCCATAGCCTTCCTTGCCTTAAACTCACAGGCTTCTCCGAATGTGGAGAATTGAGCTGTCAGATTACAGCTTAACGCACTTATCTCAAGTCGTTCAATTGTAATTATACAAACAAGAGTTGTCCTAAACCGCCTGAATAAATAATTCTACTTGAAATGACATAACAATTCAGGATGAAACATCTAACAACGAGATTCTAAAAGCGTGGTGATGTTTGAAAATGCAGTTTTATGGATAGGTGAATCGATGTTTCGTGAGGCTGTGTGACTCTTGCCACAGTTCAGCGTAACTCTTGCCGCAGTTCAGCGTAACTTGCCACAGTTCAGCGTAACTCTTGCCGCAGTTCAGCAAATAATTGGCACCATCAGCAAGCGTTCGTTCATGAACTTGTACGCGTTCTGTGTGATGAAATGAAGAAACCAATAAGATACCAAATCAAAATATGCTTTTAACCACCTCTATTGATTATATATTCTATTGTATTCATACAAACTCTACAATCACTGCAATTGCGTATAATATTCTGTGTAGTCAAATTGAGAATATATCTGGCATCGTTTTAACTATTCGTTTCCGTTTTATTTATGTTTTATTTTGGGTTTAACTATTTGGTCTGATCCAATCCGAAATGAGTGGTAAAGCAATTGAGCGGTCAAAGAATTAGTTTGAATTATGGATTAGCCGGAATTAACCATATTAACTAACATTGAAATGCCTGTACCTTCAACCGGGGACCGACTTCAAGTTCGAGATACAGTAAAATTAGGGATAACATCGATTCTATAAATTCAGAATCGATTCTGTACTTCCCAGAATCGATTAAGAATCGATTTTTTTTCAAATTTGAAAACAAAACAAAAAAAATGTCTGTGTACATTTACATGTTTAAATATTCCCCCGCTGTTTTCATGTAGCTAAAACTGTTGCACATCGTGTTATATCAACTGTACCGCTCTGTCGAAGTGGCGCCTTCAAGGTCATGAACGAAGCTTTCTCCCCTCCATGATACACACACACACATTCTTCCCCACTACGCTGAACCACGCCCTTTGTTGTGTAAATGATCCAATGGCGTTTGTCTCATTACGAAAACTCTCGACCGGACTTGGCGGGAGGGGAAGGTAAAAGATGGGAGGGGCTACAAAGAACATGTGCGAGCGATGGTACACGTGCGTCAGTCGACGTAAATGCTACAAATGTGTAGTTTCGATAAAAAAAAAATAGCAAAAAAATCAATTCTCGATTTTTAGAATCGTTTGGCACTAGAATCAATTCTGAATCGATTCTCGATTAATCGATGTTATCCCTAAGTGAAACCTCTATCAATCGTTTCTCAAGGGACCAGGAAAATAAAACGATCCATGCAGGAAAATGTAACATTGATTATATGAGAGTGGGGTGAGAAAAAACTGAATGATAGAAGCAGGAAAACAATGGATCCGGGAACGATGCATAGAAGTTTTGCTGTATGTCAAATTTCAAATGAACCGAGTTTGGACTAACGAGGGTTTCCTTGTACGGTATTTAAGAGAATGCCCCTCGTGTGTGGTGTTACAGTCAGAACGTGTCTCTGTGCTGCTCCCACCTGCCGCGCCTCTTCACGGCCGTCACGCAGCTGTGGCTCTCGGACAAGGCGGAGGTGACCAACGGGGCCACGCGCTGCCTGCTGGCACTCACCCAGGACTGTGTGGCCCCTGCCTGCGCCACCCCCTCCCTGGCGGCGCAGCACCACCCCACGCTGCAGGCACTGCTGGCAGCGGCTAGCCAGGGGCTGCAGTACCAGTACCACTCGGCCTGGCAGCAGGTGCTGCACCTCATGGGCACTTTCTTCGAGGTAAGCTGCTGCTCTGTCAGATTATTGTCCCGTCATCTCATATATCATTCACCGATGCCAATATATTGTAGTAGTCAGTCGGTATAGTGCGTCGTTAAGGGGGGACAACACTGAAAATCCCAAATTCTACATTTTACACCCGATCAAGTTGATTTTTTTTAATTTGGTCCCACAATACTACCAGATGAATATAAAAAATATAAAGTCACATTTTTTCAACAACTTTTTTTTTTTTTAATTAAAACCTTTATTTTGTCAATGGTCACGGAGAAACTTTTTGGTGAAAAACGGCTCTAGAAAAGTAATTTTAAAAATCACATAGTCTTCTCGAGAGTGCAATCGACAAAGTTATGCATTGGTGTCACTTCAAATTCTTTTTTGTAGGAATGGCAAATTTATCTATTTCACACTTTTTTTTAAATTTTTTAAATTTTTTTAATTTTCAAAAATTATTTTAGGCATGACATTCTCAAGATGTACTGTTGATAATGCATAGCTTTGTTCATCATCTAGTTCATGAAGTATACAAAAAAAAATTGTGCAATTCCATCCCAGTATAATAGATTTCATTTACTTCTCCCTTCAAAATACGTTGGAAAAAAAGGTGACAAGAAAACAGCCATCAAACATTCAACTGTTTTAGGTTCTAAAGCTAATTTGGCTCGACACTATAATTATGATTAAAAGTCAAATATAAAATATACTAGTGAATCATTTCATTCATTATCTCTTCTGTAGCCCAAAAAGGAGATATTGAATGAATTGAACATTCAAAAACAAAAAAAATGGAAATTCCAACAAATGGACATACGTTCAGTGTTGTCCCCCCTTAAACCCAATATAAATAAATTGAATACAGTGAAACCTCTATCCATCATCTTTCAAGGGATCAGGGAAATAAAGCCATCCATGCAGGAAGATTTAACATTGTTTTTCTTCAAGTAGGATGAGAGAAAATTAATGATCCAAGCAGGGAGAACGATGCTGTACTACTGTTACATATTGCATACCTACTAGTCAAACGCGAAATATGCGTTGTAAGATGAGCAAGATATCTGAATAGGGTATAAAAGCCCTTGAAGTAGTTCTACCTTTGCTACTTTATCGACTCTGGTATTCTACACACCTTGATATCTGAATAGGCTATTAAAGTCGTTAAAGTAGTTCTACTCTTGCCACTTCATTGACTCTGGTATTCTACACACCTTGACGCATATAAAAAATACTTCATTGTTGGTCAACTCTTGAGTCTAGAAAGCAGTGAATCTCGACAACTTAATTCTGTCACAATTTTTATGATATATTTTATGAATATTATCAGTCATTTTATTTTTTTTCTTCAAAACGACTGATCAGAATTGCTTAAAAAATCGTAATAATGTGTAAAATCCATGTAGGCCTATACACATTTAGAGAAAATTTCATCCCATTTGGAGAGATTTTATTTTTCAACATTTTCTGCCCAGCCAAATCTTATGGGGTTTTTAGAAACTTTGAGATGATGATTCTCAAAATCGGTCCGACCGATTCATCCCAAAAACTATACAGTTCTAAGTTGGATGAGTTTGCGTGTACAAAAAAAGTTTCATGTTGATCAGTCAACCCTTGCGACCTGTGGAGTGCTTACAAAAAACACACACACACACAGACAAAGCCCTATAAGAGTGGGATGGAGACTTCGCTACGCTCATCAATGATGTGAGTGACCCAGTGATCTATCATTAGAGACATGTGAAATAGCAATTGCTATAAAAGCAATCTATAAGTGCTTTTATACATGTTTTTCTGATATTTCTTCTGATATTTCTTTGATTTTTTCATGTTTCAATACGTTTGATGTTGTTCTCTATCATGCTTTTGAAAAGGCGACAAAGCGCTACAAACATCTGAATCCGCTACGTTTCAATGTATCGGCGATATAGACGCTATATTCAGAATAGAAGCATTATAGATGCTATTTTTCCCAGAATGATTCCAATTTAGATGTAAACGAGTGCAGTTACTTGGGGAATCTGGAAAGAAAGTGCAGTTGCAAATGCAAGCGTCAGATTAACACAGTAGGCTCAACCCGCTTGTGGAGACTATTTTTCTAAAAATATCAATGGGGTTGTTTCTCTTGTATGCCTATTGACTATTGTACATTATCTAATAGTTTTACCGGTACCGTACTTTGGTTATGCTACAGAATGTAGTTGCGCTACAAAACATGATGTTTCAAAATAATAGATACACTAAAGTGCTACTTTTCACATTCTAAATGCTATGAGAAGAAAAAATAAAAGCTATATTTACATGTCTCTACCCATCATGTGCTTGTCAACGTTGCAGCTGAGCCCGCTGTGTATTGCTCTTGGCTGAAGTGTGTTGTGTGGTTGCCAGGTGACGGGGGCCAACTGCTCGGCAATGCTGAGGCCCAGCCTGAAGACGCTGGCCGAGCTGAGGGACTCGTACCAGTTCTCGTACGCTCGGGAGCTTGAGCCCGCTGTGTATTGCTCTTGGCTGAAGTGTGTTGTGTGGTTGCCAGGTGACGGGGGCCAACTGCTCGGCAATGCTGAGGCCCAGCCTGAAGACGCTGGCCGAGCTGAGGGACTCGTACCAGTTCTCGTACGCTCGGGAGCTTGAGAATGCCGTGTATTGCTCTTGCTTGAAGTGTGTTGTGTGGTTGCCAGGTGACGGGGGCCAACTGCTCGGCAATGCTGAGGCCCAGCCTGAAGACGCTGGCCGAGCTGAGGGACTCGTACCAGTTCTCGTACGCTCGGGAGCTTGAGCCCGCTGTGTATTGCTCTTGGCTGAAGTGTGTTGTGTGGTTGCCAGGTGACGGGGGCCAACTGCTCGGCAATGCTGAGGCCCAGCCTGAAGACGCTGGCCGAGCTGAGGGACTCGTACCAGTTCTCGTACGCTCGGGAGCTTGAGCCCGCTGTGTATTGCTCTTGGCTGAAGTGTGTTGTGTGGTTGCCAGGTGACGGGGGCCAACTGCTCGGCAATGCTGAGGCCCAGCCTGAAGACGCTGGCCGAGCTGAGGGACTCGTACCAGTTCTCGTACGCTCGGGAGCTTGAGAATGCCGTGTATTGCTCTTGCTTGAAGTGTGTTGTGTGGTTGCCAGGTGACGGGGGCCAACTGCTCGGCAATGCTGAGGCCCAGCCTGAAGACGCTGGCCGAGCTGAGGGACTCGTACCAGTTCTCGTACGCTCGGGAGCTTGAGCCCGCTGTGTATTGCTCTTGGCTGAAGTGTGTTGTGTGGTTGCCAGGTGACGGGGGCCAACTGCTCGGCAATGCTGAGGCCCAGCCTGAAGACGCTGGCCGAGCTGAGGGACTCGTACCAGTTCTCGTACGCTCGGGAGCTTGAGCCCGCTGTGTATTGCTCTTGGCTGAAGTGTGTTGTGTGGTTGCCAGGTGACGGGGGCCAACTGCTCGGCAATGCTGAGGCCCAGCCTGAAGACGCTGGCCGAGCTGAGGGACTCGTACCAGTTCTCGTACGCTCGGGAGCTTGAGAATGCCGTGTATTGCTCTTGCTTGAAGTGTGTTGTGTGGTTGCCAGGTGACGGGGGCCAACTGCTCGGCAATGCTGAGGCCCAGCCTGAAGACGCTGGCCGAGCTGAGGGACTCGTACCAGTTCTCGTACGCTCGGGAGCTTGAGCCCGCTGTGTATTGCTCTTGGCTGAAGTGTGTTGTGTGGTTGCCAGGTGACGGGGGCCAACTGCTCGGCAATGCTGAGGCCCAGCCTGAAGACGCTGGCCGAGCTGAGGGACTCGTACCAGTTCTCGTACGCTCGGGAGCTTGAGAATGCCGTGTGCAAGGCCATCAAGGCCATGGGGCCGGCCGCCGTGCTCGACGTCATACCCCTGCAGGTCAGACAACCATAATAATAATTAATGATGAAATAATTGAACAGTCAAAATGAATCTGACATGCATCAATAGTAAAGCCATAACGGCCCGACGATCCTAGAATTTGGAATAATGAATTGAAAAGACCATGGGTCTCACCAAGTACAAGAGTCCTCCAATTGTTTCTGGTAATTACCCTCAGTGCAGTTTGACAGTCGGTACATTATCGCCCGTAGATCAGCGGCCACGAGACGACGTACGAGTTCAGCCGCAGCTGGTTGCTGCCGGTGCTGCGTGAGGGCATCCAGGGCGCCAGCCTCTCCTTCTTCGTGTCGTACTTCATGCCGCTGGCCACGACCTGCCGGCGCCAGGGCCTGGCCTGCGCCGCTCGCAACGACATGGTTGGCTCGTACAGCTACGACCTCCTGCAGTCGCAGATCTGGTCCCTGCTGCCCAGCTTCTGCGACCACCCCACGGACCTGGAGACCAGCTTCAAGGTAAGCAGGTGTGTGTCTTCACACGCGCCTCAAAAACACCTTGATTCAACCAACAATCAGATACAGAAACAATTAATAACATCGAAACTTGATACAAAATCATTGTTCCCCAATTAATGCTATGGGTGAAAGATAGGATCGTTTGGACGGGGCACCACAAGGGCGATCTTACAGGTAGATGGAATAGCAGCAAATGGAATAACGGCAAATGAATAGTGTGACTTTGTATTTTCAAAGTGAACAAAAGAGTATATTTGCTGTTATATTTGTATATCTCGGATCTTTTTTTTCGGTCAAAAATCGACTTTCTGCCAAGGGGGTAGCCTTAGTAAAAATCGCGAAAACGGAAACGCCCGCCATTTCCGCATCAATCACTCGATCAGGCTGAAACTTTGCCACGATCATCGTGTTGCTTCTACATACAAATGTAGACAAAGAAATGTCACGGAAAAAAATTTAATAACGAGGTTGAAATTTTGCGGCAACCTTGCGCGCGACGTGGTAGCTGGACCGTTTGAGGTATCGCAAAAATTTATTCAAATTACAACTCTATCAATGCCGAAGAAAAATGAAAAGAATTAATCTCGGATCTTTCTTTTCGGTTAAAAATCGACTTTCTGCCAAGGGGGTAGCCTTTGTAAAAATCGCAAAAACAGAAACGCCCGCCATTTCCGCACCAATCACTCGATCAGGCTGAAACTTTGTCACGATCATCGTGTTGCTTCTACGTACAAATGTAGACAAAGAAATGTCACGGAAAAAAATTTATTAACGAGGTTGAAATTTTGCGGCAACCTTGCGCGCGAGATGGTAGCTGGACCGTTTGAGGTATCGCAAAAATCTATTCGAATTACAACTCTATCAATGCCGAAGAAAAATGAAAAGAATTAATCTCGGATCTTTTTTTTCGGTCAAAAATCGACTTTCTGCCAAGGGGGTAGCCTTTGTAAAAATCGCAAAAACGGAAACACCCACCATTTCCGCACCAATCACTCGATCAGGCTGAAACTTTGCCACGATCATCGTGTTGCTTCTACATTCAAATGTAGACAAAGAAATGTCACGGAAAAAATTTACTAACGAGGTTGAAATTTTGCGGCAACCTTGCGCGCGAGATGGTAGCTGGACCGTTTGAGGTATCGCAAAAATTTATTCGAATTACAACTCTATCAATGCCGAAGAAAAATGAAAAGAATTAATCTCGGATCTTTTTTTTCGGTCAGAAATCGACTTTCTGCCAAGGGGGTAGCCTTTGTAAAAATCGCAAAAACAGAAACGCCCGCCATTTCCGCACCAATCACTCGATCAGGCTGAAACTTTGCCACGATCATCGTGTTGCTTCTACATACAAATGTAAACAAAGAAATGTCACTGAAAAAAATTTACTAACGAGGTTGAAATTTTGCGGCAACCTTGCGCGCGAGATGGTAGCTGGACCGTTTGCTGTATCGCAAAAATTTATTTGAATTACAACTCTATCAATGCCGAAGAAAAATGAAAAGAATTAATCTCATATCTTTTTTTTCGGTCAAAAATCGACTTTCTGCCTTAGTAAAAATCGCAAAAACAGAAACGCCCGCCATTTCCGCATCAATCACTCGATCAGGCTGAAACTTTGCCACGATCATCGTGTTGCTTCTACATACAAATGTAGACACAAAAATGTCACGGAAAAAAATTTACTAACGAGGTTGAAATTTTGCGGCAACCTTGCGCGCGAGATGGTAGCTGGACCGTTTGAGGTATCGCAAAAATTTATTTGAATTACAACTCTATCAATGCCGAAAAAAAATGAAAAGAATTAATCTCGGATCTTTTTTTTCGGTCAAAAATCGACTTTCTGCCAAGGGGGTAGCCTTTGTAAAAATCGCAAAAACAGAAACGCCCGCCATTTCCGCACCAATCACTCGATCAGGCTGAAACTTTGCCACGATCATCGTTTTTCTTCTACATACAAATGTAAACAAAGAAATGTCACGGAAAAAAATTTACTAACGAGGTTGAAATTTTGCGGCAACCTTGCGCGCGAGATGGTAGCTGGACCTTTTGAGGTATCGCAAAAATTTAGTCGAATTACAACTCTATCAATGCCGAAGAAAAATGAAAAGAATTAATCTCGGATCTTTTTTTTCGGTCAAAAATCGACTTTCTGCCTCAGTAAAAATCGCAAAAACAGAAACGCCCGCCATTTCCGCATCAATCACTCGATCAGGCTGAAACTTTGCCACGATCATCGTGTTGCTTCTACATACAAATGTAGACACAAAAATGTCACGGAAAAAAATTTACTAACGAGGTTGAAATTTTGCGGCAACCTTGCGCGCGAGATGGTAGCTGGACCGTTTGAGGTATCGCAAAAATTTTTTCGAATTACAACTCTATCAATGCCGAAAAAAAATGAAAAGAATTAATCTCGGATCTTTTTTTCCGGTCAAAAATCGACTTTCTGCCGAGGGGGTAGCCTTTGTAAAAATCGCAAAAACAGAAACGCCCGCCATTTCCGCACCAATCACTCGATCAGGCTGAAACTTTGCCACGATCATCGTGTTGCTTCTACATACAAATGTAAACAAATAAATGTCACAGAAAAGAATTTACTAACGAGGTTGAAATTTTGCGGCAACCTTGTGCGCGAGATGGTAGCTGGACCGTTTGAGGTATCGCAAAAATTTAGTCAATTACAACTCTATCAATGCCGAAGAAAAATGAAAAGAATTAATCTCGGATCTTTTTTTTCGGTCAAAAATCGACTTTCTGCCTCAGAAAAATCGCAAAAACAGTTACGCCCACCATTTCCGCATCAATCACTCGATCAGGCTGAAACTTTGCCACGATCATCGTGTTGCTTCTACATACAAATGTAGACACAAAAATGTCACGGAAAAAAATTTACTAACGAGGTTGAAATTTTGCGGCAACCTTGCGCGCGAGATGGTAGCTGGACCGTTTGAGGTATCGCAAAAATCTATTCGAATTACAACTCTATCAATGCCGAAGAAAAATGAAAAGAATTAATCTCGGATCTTTTTTTTCGGTCAAAAATCGACTTTCTGCCAAGGGGGTAGCCTTTGCAAAAATCGCAAAAACAGAAACGCCCGCCATTTCCGCATCAATCACTCGATCAGGCTGAAACTTTGCCACGATCATCGTGTTGCTTCTACATACAAATGTAGACAAAGAAATGTCACGGAAAAAATTTACTAACGAGGTTGAAATTTTGCGGCAACCTTGCGCGCGAGATGGTAGCTGGACCGTTCGAGGTATCGCAAAAATTTATTGGTATTACAACTCTATCAATGCCAAAGAAAAATGAAAAGATGAATCTCGGATCTTTTTTTTCGGTCAAAAATCGACTTTCTGCCAAGGAGGTAGCCTTAGTAAAAATTGCAAAAACAGAAACGCCCGCCATTTCCGCATCAATCACTCAATCAGGCTGAAACTTTGCCACGATCATCGTGTTGCTTCTACATACAAATGTAGACAAAGAAATGTCACGGAAAAAAATTTACTAACGAGGTTGAAATTTTGAGGCAACCTTGCGCGCGAGATGGTAGCTGGACCGTTTGAGGTATCGCAAAAATCTATTCGAATTACAACTCTATCAATGCCGAAGAAAAATGAAAAGAATTATCTCGGATCTTTTTTTTCGGTCAAAAATCGACTTTCTGCCAAGGGGGTAGCCTTTCTAAAAATCGCAAAAACGGAAACGCCCACCATTTCCGCATCAATCACTCGATCAGGCTGAAACTTTGCCACGATCATCGTGTTGCTTCTACATTCAAATGTAGACAAAGAAATGTCACGGAAAAAATTTACTAACGAGGTTGAAATTTTGCGGCAACCTTGCGCGCGAGATGGTAGCTGGACCGTTTGAGGTATCGCAAAAATTTATTCGAATTACAACTCTATCAATGCCGAAGAAAAATGAAAAGAATTAATCTCGGATCTTTTTTTTCCGTCAAAAATCGACTTTCTGCCAAGGGGGTAGCCTTAGTAAAAATCGCAAAAACGGAAACGCCCACCATTTCCGCATCAATCACTCGATCAGGCTGAAACTTTGCCACGATCATCGTGTTGCTTCTACATACTAATGTAGACAAAGAAATGTCACTGAAAAAATTTAGTAACGAGGTTGAAATTTTGCGGCAACCTTGCGCGCGAGATGGTAGCTGGACCGTTTGAGGTATCGCAAAAATTTATTCGAATTACAACTCTATCAATGCCGAAGAAAAATGAAAGGAATTAATCTCGTATCTTTTTTTTCGGTCAAAAATCGACTTTCTGCCTCAGTAAAAATCGCAAAAACAGAAACGCCCGCCATTTCCGCATCAATCACTCGATCAGGTTGAAACTTTGCCACGATCATCGTGTTGCTTCTACATACAAATGTAGACAAAGAAATGTCACGGAAAAAATTTACTAACGAGGTTGAAATTTTGCGGCAACCTTGCGCGCGAGATGGTAGCTGGACCGTTTGAGGTATCGCAAAAATTTATTGGAATTACAACTCTATCAATGCCGAAGAAAAATGAAAAGATTTAATCTCGGATCTTTTTTTTTCGGTCATAAATCGACTTTCTGCCAAGGAGGTAGCCTTAGTAAAAATTGCAAAAACAGAAACGCCCGCCATTTCCGCATCAATCACTCAATCAGGCTGAAACTTTGCCACGATCATCGTGTTGCTTCTACATACAAATGTAGACACAAAAATGTCACGGAAAAAAATTTACTAACGAGGTTGAAATTTTGCGGCAACCTTGCGCGCGAGATGGTAGCTGGACCGTTTGAGGTATCGCAAAAATTTATTCGAATTACAACTCTATCAATGCCGAAAAAAAATGAAAAGAATTAAACTCGGATCTTTTTTTTTGGTCAAAAATCGACTTTCTGCCAAGGGGGTAGCCTTTGTAAAAATCGCAAAAACAGAAACGCCCGCCATTTCCGCATCAATCACTCGATCAGGCTGAAACTTTGCCACGATCATCGTGTTGCTTCTACATACAAATGTAAACAAAGAAATGTCACAGAAAAAAATTTAGTAACGAGGTTGAAATTTTGCGGCAACCTTGCGCGCGAGATGGTAGCTGGACCGTTTGAGGTATCGCAAAAATTTAGTCAATTACAACTCTATCAATGCCTAAGAAAAATGAAAAGAATTAATCTCGGATCTTTTTTTTCGGTCAAAAATCGACTTTCTGCCTCAGTAAAAATCGCAAAAACAGAAACGCCCGCCATTTCCGCATCAATCACTCGATCAGGCTGAAACTTTGCCACGATCATCGTGTTGCTTCTACATACAAATGTAGACACAAAAATGTCACGGAAAAAAATTTACTAACGAGGTTGAAATTTTGCGGCAACCTTGCGCGCGAGATGGTAGCTGGACCGTTTGAGGTATCGCAAAAATTTATTCGAATTACAACTCTATCAATGCCGAAGAAAAATGAAAAGAATTAATCTCGGATCTTTTTTTTCGGTCAAAAATCGACTTTCTGCCAAGGGGCCTTTGCAAAAATCGCAAAAACAGAAACGCCCGCCATTTCCGCATCAATCACTCGATCAGGCTGAAACTTTGCCACGATCATCGTGTTGCTTCTACATACAAATGTAGACAAAGAAATGTCACGGAAAAAATTTACTAACGAGGTTGAAATTTTGCGGCAACCTTGCGCGCGAGATGGTAGCTGGACCGTTTGAGGTATCGCAAAAATTTATTGGAATTACAACTCTATCTATGCCAAAGAAAAATGAAAAGATGAATCTCGGATCTTTTTTTTCAGTCAAAAATCGACTTTCTGCCAAGGAGGTAGCCTTAGAAAAAATTGCAAAAACAGAAACGCCCGCCATTTCCGCATCAATCACTCAATCAGGCTGAAACTTTGCCACGATCATCGTGTTGCTTCTACATTCAAATGTAGACAAAGAAATGTCACGGAAAAAATTTACTAACGAGGTTGAAATTTTGCGGCAACCTTGCGCGCGAGATGGTAGCTGGACCGTTTGAGGTATCGCAAAAATTTATTCGAATTACAACTCTATCAATGCCGAAGAAAAATGAAAAGAATTAATCTCGGATCTTTTTTTTCCGTCAAAAATCGACTTTCTGCCAAGGGGGTAGCCTTAGTAAAAATCGCAAAAACGGAAACGCCCACCATTTCCGCATCAATCACTCGATCAGGCTGAAACTTTGCCACGATCATCGTGTTGCTTCTACATTCAAATGTAGACAAAGAAATGTCACGGAAAAAAATTACTAACGAGGTTGAAATTTTGCGGCAACCTTGCGCGCGAGATGGTAGCTGGACCGTTTGAGGTATCGCAAAAATTTATTCGAATTACAACTCTATCAATGCCGAAGAAAAATGAAAGGAATTAATCTCGTATCTTTTTTTTCGGTCAAAAATCGACTTTCTGCCTCAGTAAAAATCGCAAAAATAGAAACGCCCGCCATTTCCGCATCAATCACTCGATCAGGCTGAAACTTTGCCACGATCATCGTGTTGCTTCTACATACAAATGTAGACACAAAAATGTCACGGAAAAAAATTTACTAACGAGGTTGAAATTTTGCGGCAACCTTGCGCGCAAGATGGTAGCTGGACCGTTTGAGGTATCGCAAAAATTTATTCGAATTACAACTCTATCAATGCCGAAGAAAAATGAAAAGAATTAAACTCGGATCTTTTTTTTCGCTCAAAAATCGACTTTCTGCCAAGGGGGTAAGCCTTTGCCAAGCCTTTGCAAAAATCGCAAAAACAGAAACGCCCGCCATTTCCGCATCAATCACTCGATCAGGTTGAAACTTTGCCACGATCATCGTGTTGCTTCTACATACAAATGTAGACAAAGAAATGTCACGGAAAAAATTTACTAACGAGGTTGAAATTTTGCGGCAACCTTGCGCGCGAGATGATAGCTGGACCGTTTGAGGTATCGCAAAAGTTTATTGGAATTACAACTCTATCAATGCCAAAGAAAAATGAAAAGATTTAATCTCGGATCTTTTTTTTTCGGTCAAAAATCGACTTTCTGCCAAGGAGGTAGCCTTAGTAAAAATTGCAAAAACAGAAACGCCCGCCATTTCCGCATCAATCACTCAATCAGGCTGAAACTTTGCCACGATCATCGTGTTGCTTCTACATACAAATGTAGACAAAGAAATGTCACGGAAAAAAATTTACTAACGAGGTTGAAATTTTGCGGCAACCTTGCGCGCGAGATGGTAGCTGGACCGTTTGAGGTATCGCAAAAATCTATTCGAATTACAACTCTATCAATGCCGAAAAAAAATGAAAAGAATTAATCTCGGATCTTTTTTTTCGGTCAAAAATCGACTTTCTGCCAAGGGGGTAGCCTTTGTAAAAATCGCAAAAACAGAAACACCCGCCATTTCCGCACCAATCACTCGATCAGGCTGAAACTTTGCCACGATCATCGTGTTGCTTCTACATACAAATGTAAACAAAGAAATGTGAAGGAGAAAAATTTACTAACGAGGTTGAAATTTTGCGGCAACCTTGCGCGCGTGATGGTAGCTGGACCGTTTGAGGTATCGCAAAAATTTAGTCGAATTACAACTCTATCAATGCCGAAGAAAAATGAAAAGAATTAATCTCGGATCTTTTTTTTCGCTCAAAAATCGACTTTCTGCCACAGTAAAAATCGCAAAAACAGAAACGCCCGCCATTTCCGCATCAATCACTTGATCAGGCTGAAACCTTGCCACGATCATCATGTTGCTTCTACATACAAATGTAGACACAAAAATGTCACGGAAAAAAATTTACTAACGAGGTTGAATTTTTGCGGCAACCTTGCGCGCGAGATGGTAGCTGGACCGTTTGAGGTATCGCAAAAATTTATTCGAATTACAACTCTATCAATGCCGAAGAAAAATGAAAAGAATTATCTCGGATCTTTTTTTTCGGTCAAAAATCGACTTTCTGCCAAGGGGGTAGCCTTTGCAAAAATCGCAAAAACAGAAACGCCCGCCATTTCCGCACCAATCACTCGATCAGGCTGAAACTTTGCCACGATCATCGTGTTGCTTCTACATACAAATGTAAACAAAGAAATGTCACGGAAAAAAATTTACTGACGAGGTTGGAATCTTGCGGCAACCTTGCGCGCGAGATGGTAGCTGGACCGTTTGAGGTATCGCAAAAATGTATTCGAATTACAACTCTATCAATGCTGAAGAAAAATGAAAAGAATTAATCTCGTTTTTTTTTTTTTTCTGGTCAAAAATCGACTTTCTGCCGAGGGGGTAGCCTTCGTAAAAATCGCAAAAACAGAAACGCCCGCCATTTCCGCACCAATCACTCGATCAGGCTGAAACTTTGTCACGATCATCGTGTTGCTTCTACATACAAATGTAGACAAATTAATGTCACAAAAAAATTCACCAACGAGGTTGAAATTTTGCGGCAACCTTGCGCGCGAGATGGTAGCTGGACCGTTTGAGGTATCGCAAAAATTTATTCGAATTACAACTCTATCAATGCCGAAGAAAAATGAAAAGAATTAATCCCCGATCTTTTTTTTCGGTCAAAAATTGACTTTCTGCCAAGGGGGTAGCCTTAGTAAAAATCGCAAAAACAGAAACGCCTGCCATTTCCGCACCAATCACTCGATCAGGCTGAAACTTTGCCACGATCATCGTGTTGCTTCTACATACAAATGTAGACAAAGAAATGTCACGGAAAAAATTTACTAACGAGGTTGAAATTTTGCGGCAACCTTGCGCGCGAGATGGTAGCTGGACCGTTTGAGGTATCGCAAAAATTTATTGGAATTACAACTCTATCAATGCCAAAGAAAAATGAAAAGATTTAATCTCGGATCTTTTTTTTTCGGTCAAAAATCGACTTTCTGCCAAGGAGGTAGCCTTAGTAAAAATTGCAAAAACAGAAACGCCCGCCATTTCCGCATCAATCACTCAATCAGGCTGAAACTTTGCCACGATCATCGTGTTGCTTCTACATACAAATGTAGACAAAGAAATGTCACGGAAAAAAATTTACTAACGAGGTTGAAATTTTGCGGCAACCTTGCGCGCGAGATGGTAGCTGGACCGTTTGAGGTATCGCAAAAATCTATTCGAATTACAACTCTATCAATGCCGAAAAAAAATGAAAAGAATTAATCTCGGATCTTTTTTTTCGGTCAAAAATCGACTTTCTGCCAAGGGGGTAGCCTTTGTAAAAATCGCAAAAACAGAAACGCCCGCCATTTCCGCACCAATCACTCGATCAGGCTGAAACTTTGCCACGATCATCGTGTTGCTTCTACATACAAATGTAAACAAAGAAATGTGAAGGAGAAAAATTTACTAACGAGGTTGAAATTTTGCGGCAACCTTGCGCGCGTGATGGTAGCTGGACCGTTTGAGGTATCGCAAAAATTTAGTCGAATTACAACTCTATCAATGCCGAAGAAAAATGAAAAGAATTAATCTCGGATCTTTTTTTTCGGTCAAAAATCGACTTTCTGCCAAGGGGGTAGCCTTTCTAAAAATCGCAAAAACGGAAACGCCCACCATTTCCGCATCAATCACTCGATCAGGCTGAAACTTTGCCACGATCATCGTGTTGCTTCTACATTCAAATGTAGACAAAGAAATGTCACGGAAAAAATTTACTAACGAGGTTGAAATTTTGCGGCAACCTTGCGCGCGAGATGGTAGCTGGACCGTTTGAGGTATCGCAAAAATTTATTCGAATTACAACTCTATCAATGCCTAAGAAAAATGAAAAGAATTATTCTCGGATCTTTTTTTTCCGTCAAAAATCGACTTTCTGCCAAGGGGGTAGCCTTAGTAAAAATCGCAAAAACGGAAACGCCCACCATTTCCGCATCAATCACTCGATCAGGCTGAAACTTTGCCATGATCATCGTGTTGCTTCTACATTCAAATGTAGACAAAGAAATGTCACGGAAAAAATTTACTAACGAGGTTGAAATTTTGCGGCAACCTTGCGCGCGAGATGGTAGCTGGACCGTTTGAGGTATCGCAAAAATTTATTCGAATTACAACTCTATCAATGCCGAAGAAAAATGAAAGGAATTAATCTCGTATCTTTTTTTTCGGTCAAAAATCGACTTTCTGCCTCAGTAAAAATCGCAAAAACAGAAACGCCCGCCATTTCCGCATCAATCACTCGATCAGGCTGAAACTTTGCCACGATCATCGTGTTGCTTCTACATACAAATGTAGACACAAAAATGTCACGGAAAAAAATTTACTAACGAGGTTGAAATTTTGCGGCAACCTTGCGCGCAAGATGGTAGCTGGACCGTTTGAGGTATCGCAAAAATTTATTCGAATTACAACTCTATCAATGCCGAAGAAAAATGAAAAGAATTATACTCGGATCTTTTTTTTCGCTCAAAAATCGACTTTCTGCCAAGGAGGTATCCTTATTAAAAATTGCAAAAACAGAAACGCCCGCCATTTCCGCATCAATCACTCAATCAGGCTGAAACTTTGCCACGATCATCGTGTTGCTTCTACATACAAATGTAGACACAAAAATGTCACGGAAAAAAATTTACTAACGAGGTTGAAATTTTGCGGCAACCTTGCGCGCGAGATGGTAGCTGGACCGTTTGAGGTATCGCAAAAATTTATTCGAATTACAACTCTATCAATGCCGAAAAAAAATGAAAAGAATTAAACTCGGATCTTTTTTTTTGGTCAAAAATCGACTTTCTGCCAAGGGGGTAGCCTTTGTAAAAATCGCAAAAACAGAAACGCCCGCCATTTCCGCACCAATCACTCGATCAGGCTGAAACTTTGCCACGATCATCGTGTTGCTTCTACATACAAATGTAAACAAAGAAATGTCACAGAAAAAAATTTAGTAACGAGGTTGAAATTTTGCGGCAACCTTGCGCGCGAGATGGTAGCTGGACCGTTTGAGGTATCGCAAAAATTTAGTCAATTACAACTCTATCAATGCCGAAGAAAAATGAAAAGAATTAATCTCGGATCTTTTTTTTCGGTCAAAAATCGACTTTCTGCCTCAGTAAAAATCGCAAAAACAGAAACGCCCGCCATTTCCGCATCAATCACTCGATCAGGCTGAAACTTTGCCACGATCATCGTGTTGCTTCTACATACAAATGTAGACACAAAAATGTCACGGAAAAAAATTTACTAACGAGGTTGAAATTTTGCGGCAACCTTGCGCGCGAGATGGTAGCTGGACCGTTTGAGGTATCGCAAAAATTTATTCGAATTACAACTCTATCAATGCCGAAGAAAAATGAAAAGAATTAATCTCGGATCTTTTTTTTCGGTCAAAAATCGACTTTCTGCCAAGGGGCCTTTGCAAAAATCGCAAAAACAGAAACGCCCGCCATTTCCGCATCAATCACTCGATCAGGCTGAAACTTTGCCACGATCATCGTGTTGCTTCTACATACAAATGTAGACAAAGAAATGTCACGGAAAAAATTTACTAACGAGGTTGAAATTTTGCGGCAACCTTGCGCGCGAGATGGTAGCTGGACCGTTTGAGGTATCGCAAAAATTTATTGGAATTACAACTCTATCTATGCCAAAGAAAAATGAAAAGATGAATCTCGGATCTTTTTTTTCGGTCAAAAATCGACTTTCTGCCAAGGAGGTAGCCTTAGAAAAAATTGCAAAAACAGAAACGCCCGCCATTTCCGCATCAATCACTCAATCAGGCTGAAACTTTGCCACGATCATCGTGTTGCTTCTACATTCAAATGTAGACAAAGAAATGTCACGGAAAAAATTTACTAACGAGGTTGAAATTTTGCGGCAACCTTGCGCGCGAGATGGTAGCTGGACCGTTTGAGTTATCGCAAAAATTTATTCGAATTACAACTCTATCAATGCCGAAGAAAAATGAAAAGAATTAATCTCGGATCTTTTTTTTCCGTCAAAAATCGACTTTCTGCCAAGGGGGTAGCCTTAGTAAAAATCGCAAAAACGGAAACGCCCACCATTTCCGCATCAATCACTCGATCAGGCTGAAACTTTGCCACGATCATCGTGTTGCTTCTACATTCAAATGTAGACAAAGAAATGTCACGGAAAAAAATTACTAACGAGGTTGAAATTTTGCGGCAACCTTGCGCGCGAGATGGTAGCTGGACCGTTTGAGGTATCGCAAAAATTTATTCGAATTACAACTCTATCAATGCCGAAGAAAAATGAAAGGAATTAATCTCGTATCTTTTTTTTCGGTCAAAAATCGACTTTCTGCCTCAGTAAAAATCGCAAAAATAGAAACGCCCGCCATTTCCGCATCAATCACTCGATCAGGCTGAAACTTTGCCACGATCATCGTGTTGCTTCTACATACAAATGTAGACACAAAAATGTCACGGAAAAAAATTTACTAACGAGGTTGAAATTTTGCGGCAACCTTGCGCGCAAGATGGTAGCTGGACCGTTTGAGGTATCGCAAAAATTTATTCGAATTACAACTCTATCAATGCCGAAGAAAAATGAAAAGAATTAAACTCGGATCTTTTTTTTCGCTCAAAAATCGACTTTCTGCCAAGGGGGTAAGCCTTTGCCAAGCCTTTGTAAAAATCGCAAAAACAGAAACGCCCGCCATTTCCGCATCAATCACTCGATCAGGTTGAAACTTTGCCACGATCATCGTGTTGCTTCTACATACAAATGTAGACAAAGAAATGTCACGGAAAAAATTTACTAACGAGGTTGAAATTTTGCGGCAACCTTGCGCGCGAGATGATAGCTGGACCGTTTGAGGTATCGCAAAAATTTATTGGAATTACAACTCTATCAATGCCAAAGAAAAATGAAAAGATTTAATCTCGGATCTTTTTTTTTCGGTCAAAAATCGACTTTCTGCCAAGGAGGTAGCCTTAGTAAAAATTGCAAAAACAGAAACGCCCGCCATTTCCGCATCAATCACTCAATCAGGCTGAAACTTTGCCACGATCATCGTGTTGCTTCTACATACAAATGTAGACAAAGAAATGTCACGGAAAAAAATTTACTAACGAGGTTGAAATTTTGCGGCAACCTTGCGCGCGAGATGGTAGCTGGACCGTTTGAGGTATCGCAAAAATCTATTCGAATTACAACTCTATCAATGCCGAAAAAAAATGAAAAGAATTAATCTCGGATCTTTTTTTTCGGTCAAAAATCGACTTTCTGCCAAGGGGGTAGCCTTTGTAAAAATCGCAAAAACAGAAACGCCCGCCATTTCCGCACCAATCACTCGATCAGGCTGAAACTTTGCCACGATCATCGTGTTGCTTCTACATACAAATGTAAACAAAGAAATGTGAAGGAGAAAAATTTACTAACGAGGTTGAAATTTTGCGGCAACCTTGCGCGCGTGATGGTAGCTGGACCGTTTGAGGTATCGCAAAAATTTAGTCGAATTACAACTCTATCAATGCCGAAGAAAAATGAAAAGAATTAATCTCGGATCTTTTTTTTCGCTCAAAAATCGACTTTCTGCCAAGGGGGTAGCCTTTGCAAAAATCGCAAAAACAGAAACGCCTGCCATTTCCGCACCAATCACTCGATCAGGCTGAATCTTCGCCACGATCATCGTGTTGCTTCTACATACAAATGTAAACAAAGAAATGTCACGGAAAAAAATTTACTGACGAGGTTGAAATTTTGCGGCAACCTTGCGCGCGAGATGATAGCTGGACCGTTTGAGGTATCGCAAAAATTCATTTGAATTACAACTCTATCAATGCCGAAAAAAAATGAAAAGAATTAATCTCGGATCTTTTTTTTCGGTCAAAAATCGACTTTCTGCCTCAGTAAAAATCGCAAAAACAGAAACGCCCGCCATTTCCGCATCAATCACTTGATCAGGCTGAAACCTTGCCACGATCATCATGTTGCTTCTACATACAAATGTAGACACAAAAATGTCACGGAAAAAAATTTACTAACGAGGTTGAATTTTTGCGGCAACCTTGCGCGCGAGATGGTAGCTGGACCGTTTGAGGTATCGCAAAAATTTATTGGAATTACAACTCTATCAATGCCGAAGAAAAATGAAAAGATTTAATCTCGGATCTTTTTTTTTCGGTCATAAATCGACTTTCTGCCAAGGAGGTAGCCTTAGTAAAAATTGCAAAAACAGAAACGCCCGCCATTTCCGCATCAATCACTCAATCAGGCTGAAACTTTGCCACGATCATCGTGTTGCTTCTACATACAAATGTAGACACAAAAATGTCACGGAAAAAAATTTACTAACGAGGTTGAAATTTTGCGGCAACCTTGCGCGCGAGATGGTAGCTGGACCGTTTGAGGTATCGCAAAAATTTATTCGAATTACAACTCTATCAATGCCGAAAAAAAATGAAAAGAATTAAACTCGGATCTTTTTTTTTGGTCAAAAATCGACTTTCTGCCAAGGGGGTAGCCTTTGTAAAAATCGCAAAAACAGAAACGCCCGCCATTTCCGCATCAATCACTCGATCAGGCTGAAACTTTGCCACGATCATCGTGTTGCTTCTACATACAAATGTAAACAAAGAAATGTCACAGAAAAAAATTTAGTAACGAGGTTGAAATTTTGCGGCAACCTTGCGCGCGAGATGGTAGCTGGACCGTTTGAGGTATCGCAAAAATTTAGTCAATTACAACTCTATCAATGCCTAAGAAAAATGAAAAGAATTAATCTCGGATCTTTTTTTTCGGTCAAAAATCGACTTTCTGCCTCAGTAAAAATCGCAAAAACAGAAACGCCCGCCATTTCCGCATCAATCACTCGATCAGGCTGAAACTTTGCCACGATCATCGTGTTGCTTCTACATACAAATGTAGACACAAAAATGTCACGGAAAAAAATTTACTAACGAGGTTGAAATTTTGCGGCAACCTTGCGCGCGAGATGGTAGCTGGACCGTTTGAGGTATCGCAAAAATTTATTCGAATTACAACTCTATCAATGCCGAAGAAAAATGAAAAGAATTAATCTCGGATCTTTTTTTTCGGTCAAAAATCGACTTTCTGCCAAGGGGCCTTTGCAAAAATCGCAAAAACAGAAACGCCCGCCATTTCCGC
The DNA here is from genome assembly GCA_964007535.1 of Brachyptera risi. NCBI lineage: Eukaryota > Metazoa > Arthropoda > Insecta > Plecoptera > Taeniopterygidae > Brachyptera > Brachyptera risi. The sequence goes on from OZ023331.1 coordinate 50,162,831, forward strand.
ATCAATCACTCGATCAGGCTGAAACTTTGCCACGATCATCGTGTTGCTTCTACATACAAATGTAGACAAAGAAATGTCACGGAAAAAATTTACTAACGAGGTTGAAATTTTGCGGCAACCTTGCGCGCGAGATGGTAGCTGGACCGTTTGAGGTATCGCAAAAATTTATTGGAATTACAACTCTATCTATGCCAAAGAAAAATGAAAAGATGAATCTCGGATCTTTTTTTTCAGTCAAAAATCGACTTTCTGCCAAGGAGGTAGCCTTAGAAAAAATTGCAAAAACAGAAACGCCCGCCATTTCCGCATCAATCACTCAATCAGGCTGAAACTTTGCCACGATCATCGTGTTGCTTCTACATTCAAATGTAGACAAAGAAATGTCACGGAAAAAATTTACTAACGAGGTTGAAATTTTGCGGCAACCTTGCGCGCGAGATGGTAGCTGGACCGTTTGAGGTATCGCAAAAATTTATTCGAATTACAACTCTATCAATGCCGAAGAAAAATGAAAAGAATTAATCTCGGATCTTTTTTTTCCGTCAAAAATCGACTTTCTGCCAAGGGGGTAGCCTTATTAAAAATCGCAAAAACGGAAACGCCCACCATTTCCGCATCAATCACTCGATCAGGCTGAAACTTTGCCACGATCATCGTGTTGCTTCTACATTCAAATGTAGACAAAGAAATGTCACGGAAAAAAATTACTAACGAGGTTGAAATTTTGCGGCAACCTTGCGCGCGAGATGGTAGCTGGACCGTTTGAGGTATCGCAAAAATTTATTCGAATTACAACTCTATCAATGCCGAAGAAAAATGAAAGGAATTAATCTCGTATCTTTTTTTTCGGTCAAAAATCGACTTTCTGCCTCAGTAAAAATCGCAAAAATAGAAACGCCCGCCATTTCCGCATCAATCACTCGATCAGGCTGAAACTTTGCCACGATCATCGTGTTGCTTCTACATACAAATGTAGACACAAAAATGTCACGGAAAAAAATTTACTAACGAGGTTGAAATTTTGCGGCAACCTTGCGCGCAAGATGGTAGCTGGACCGTTTGAGGTATCGCAAAAATTTATTCGAATTACAACTCTATCAATGCCGAAGAAAAATGAAAAGAATTAAACTCGGATCTTTTTTTTCGCTCAAAAATCGACTTTCTGCCAAGGGGGTAAGCCTTTGCCAAGCCTTTGTAAAAATCGCAAAAACAGAAACGCCCGCCATTTCCGCATCAATCACTCGATCAGGTTGAAACTTTGCCACGATCATCGTGTTGCTTCTACATACAAATGTAGACAAAGAAATGTCACGGAAAAAATTTACTAACGAGGTTGAAATTTTGCGGCAACCTTGCGCGCGAGATGATAGCTGGACCGTTTGAGGTATCGCAAAAATTTATTGGAATTACAACTCTATCAATGCCAAAGAAAAATGAAAAGATTTAATCTCGGATCTTTTTTTTTCGGTCAAAAATCGACTTTCTGCCAAGGAGGTAGCCTTAGTAAAAATTGCAAAAACAGAAACGCCCGCCATTTCCGCATCAATCACTCAATCAGGCTGAAACTTTGCCACGATCATCGTGTTGCTTCTACATACAAATGTAGACAAAGAAATGTCACGGAAAAAAATTTACTAACGAGGTTGAAATTTTGCGGCAACCTTGCGCGCGAGATGGTAGCTGGACCGTTTGAGGTATCGCAAAAATCTATTCGAATTACAACTCTATCAATGCCGAAAAAAAATGAAAAGAATTAATCTCGGATCTTTTTTTTCGGTCAAAAATCGACTTTCTGCCAAGGGGGTAGCCTTTGTAAAAATCGCAAAAACAGAAACACCCGCCATTTCCGCACCAATCACTCGATCAGGCTGAAACTTTGCCACGATCATCGTGTTGCTTCTACATACAAATGTAAACAAAGAAATGTGAAGGAGAAAAATTTACTAACGAGGTTGAAATTTTGCGGCAACCTTGCGCGCGTGATGGTAGCTGGACCGTTTGAGGTATCGCAAAAATTTAGTCGAATTACAACTCTATCAATGCCGAAGAAAAATGAAAAGAATTAATCTCGGATCTTTTTTTTCGCTCAAAAATCGACTTTCTGCCAAGGGGGTAGCCTTTGCAAAAATCGCAAAAACAGAAACGCCTGCCATTTCCGCACCAATCACTCGATCAGGCTGAATCTTCGCCACGATCATCGTGTTGCTTCTACATACAAATGTAAACAAAGAAATGTCACGGAAAAAAATTTACTGACGAGGTTGAAATTTTGCGGCAACCTTGCGCGCGAGATGATAGCTGGACCGTTTGAGGTATCGCAAAAATTCATTTGAATTACAACTCTATCAATGCCGAAAAAAAATGAAAAGAATTAATCTCGGATCTTTTTTTTCGGTCAAAAATCGACTTTCTGCCTCAGTAAAAATCGCAAAAACAGAAACGCCCGCCATTTCCGCATCAATCACTTGATCAGGCTGAAACCTTGCCACGATCATCATGTTGCTTCTACATACAAATGTAGACACAAAAATGTCACGGAAAAAAATTTACTAACGAGGTTGAATTTTTGCGGCAACCTTGCGCGCGAGATGGTAGCTGGACCGTTTGAGGTATCGCAAAAATTTATTCGAATTACAACTCTATCAATGCCGAAGAAAAATGAAAAGAATTATCTCGGATCTTTTTTTTCGGTCAAAAATCGACTTTCTGCCAAGGGGGTAGCCTTTGCAAAAATCGCAAAAACAGAAACGCCCGCCATTTCCGCACCAATCACTCGATCAGGCTGAAACTTTGCCACGATCATCGTGTTGCTTCTACATACAAATGTAAACAAAGAAATGTCACGGAAAAAAATTTACTGACGAGGTTGGAATCTTGCGGCAACCTTGCGCGCGAGATGGTAGCTGGACCGTTTGAGGTATCGCAAAAATGTATTCGAATTACAACTCTATCAATGCTGAAGAAAAATGAAAAGAATTAATCTCGTTTTTTTTTTTTTTCTGGTCAAAAATCGACTTTCTGCCGAGGGGGTAGCCTTCGTAAAAATCGCAAAAACAGAAACGCCCGCCATTTCCGCACCAATCACTCGATCAGGCTGAAACTTTGTCACGATCATCGTGTTGCTTCTACATACAAATGTAGACAAATTAATGTCACAAAAAAATTCACCAACGAGGTTGAAATTTTGCGGCAACCTTGCGCGCGAGATGGTAGCTGGACCGTTTGAGGTATCGCAAAAATTTATTCGAATTACAACTCTATCAATGCCGAAGAAAAATGAAAAGAATTAATCCCCGATCTTTTTTTTCGGTCAAAAATTGACTTTCTGCCAAGGGGGTAGCCTTAGTAAAAATCGCAAAAACAGAAACGCCTGCCATTTCCGCACCAATCACTCGATCAGGCTGAAACTTTGCCACGATCATCGTGTTGCTTCTACATACAAATGTAGACAAAGAAATGTCACGGAAAAAATTTACTAACGAGGTTGAAATTTTGCGGCAACCTTGCGCGCGAGATGGTAGCTGGACCGTTTGAGGTATCGCAAAAATTTATTGGAATTACAACTCTATCAATGCCAAAGAAAAATGAAAAGATTTAATCTCGGATCTTTTTTTTTCGGTCAAAAATCGACTTTCTGCCAAGGAGGTAGCCTTAGTAAAAATTGCAAAAACAGAAACGCCCGCCATTTCCGCATCAATCACTCAATCAGGCTGAAACTTTGCCACGATCATCGTGTTGCTTCTACATACAAATGTAGACAAAGAAATGTCACGGAAAAAAATTTACTAACGAGGTTGAAATTTTGCGGCAACCTTGCGCGCGAGATGGTAGCTGGACCGTTTGAGGTATCGCAAAAATCTATTCGAATTACAACTCTATCAATGCCGAAAAAAAATGAAAAGAATTAATCTCGGATCTTTTTTTTCGGTCAAAAATCGACTTTCTGCCAAGGGGGTAGCCTTTGTAAAAATCGCAAAAACAGAAACGCCCGCCATTTCCGCACCAATCACTCGATCAGGCTGAAACTTTGCCACGATCATCGTGTTGCTTCTACATACAAATGTAAACAAAGAAATGTGAAGGAGAAAAATTTACTAACGAGGTTGAAATTTTGCGGCAACCTTGCGCGCGTGATGGTAGCTGGACCGTTTGAGGTATCGCAAAAATTTAGTCGAATTACAACTCTATCAATGCCGAAGAAAAATGAAAAGAATTAATCTCGGATCTTTTTTTTCGCTCAAAAATCGACTTTCTGCCAAGGGGGTAGCCTTTCTAAAAATCGCAAAAACGGAAACGCCCACCATTTCCGCATCAATCACTCGATCAGGCTGAAACTTTGCCACGATCATCGTGTTGCTTCTACATTCAAATGTAGACAAAGAAATGTCACGGAAAAAATTTACTAACGAGGTTGAAATTTTGCGGCAACCTTGCGCGCGAGATGGTAGCTGGACCGTTTGAGGTATCGCAAAAATTTATTCGAATTACAACTCTATCAATGCCGAAGAAAAATGAAAAGAATTAATCTCGGATCTTTTTTTTCCGTCAAAAATCGACTTTCTGCCAAGGGGGTAGCCTTAGTAAAAATCGCAAAAACGGAAACGCCCACCATTTCCGCATCAATCACTCGATCAGGCTGAAACTTTGCCACGATCATCGTGTTGCTTCTACATTCAAATGTAGACAAAGAAATGTCACGGAAAAAATTTACTAACGAGGTTGAAATTTTGCGGCAACCTTGCGCGCGAGATGGTAGCTGGACCGTTTGAGGTATCGCAAAAATTTATTCGAATTACAACTCTATCAATGCCGAAGAAAAATGAAAGGAATTAATCTCGTATCTTTTTTTTCGGTCAAAAATCGACTTTCTGCCTCAGTAAAAATCGCAAAAACAGAAACGCCCGCCATTTCCGCATCAATCACTCGATCAGGCTGAAACTTTGCCACGATCATCGTGTTGCTTCTACATACAAATGTAGACACAAAAATGTCACGGAAAAAAATTTACTAACGAGGTTGAAATTTTGCGGCAACCTTGCGCGCAAGATGGTAGCTGGACCGTTTGAGGTATCGCAAAAATTTATTCGAATTACAACTCTATCAATGCCGAAGAAAAATGAAAAGAATTATACTCGGATCTTTTTTTTCGCTCAAAAATCGACTTTCTGCCAAGGAGGTAGCCTTAGTAAAAATTGCAAAAACAGAAACGCCCGCCATTTCCGCATCAATCACTCAATCAGGCTGAAACTTTGCCACGATCATCGTGTTGCTTCTACATACAAATGTAGACACAAAAATGTCACGGAAAAAAATTTACTAACGAGGTTGAAATTTTGCGGCAACCTTGCGCGCGAGATGGTAGCTGGACCGTTTGAGGTATCGCAAAAATTTATTCGAATTACAACTCTATCAATGCCGAAAAAAAATGAAAAGAATTAAACTCGGATCTTTTTTTTTGGTCAAAAATCGACTTTCTGCCAAGGGGGTAGCCTTTGTAAAAATCGCAAAAACAGAAACGCCCGCCATTTCCGCACCAATCACTCGATCAGGCTGAAACTTTGCCACGATCATCGTGTTGCTTCTACATACAAATGTAAACAAAGAAATGTCACAGAAAAAAATTTAGTAACGAGGTTGAAATTTTGCGGCAACCTTGCGCGCGAGATGGTAGCTGGACCGTTTGAGGTATCGCAAAAATTTAGTCAATTACAACTCTATCAATGCCGAAGAAAAATGAAAAGAATTAATCTCGGATCTTTTTTTTCGGTCAAAAATCGACTTTCTGCCTCAGTAAAAATCGCAAAAACAGAAACGCCCGCCATTTCCGCATCAATCACTCGATCAGGCTGAAACTTTGCCACGATCATCGTGTTGCTTCTACATACAAATGTAGACACAAAAATGTCACGGAAAAAAATTTACTAACGAGGTTGAAATTTTGCGGCAACCTTGCGCGCGAGATGGTAGCTGGACCGTTTGAGGTATCGCAAAAATTTATTCGAATTACAACTCTATCAATGCCGAAGAAAAATGAAAAGAATTAATCTCGGATCTTTTTTTTCGGTCAAAAATCGACTTTCTGCCAAGGGGCCTTTGCAAAAATCGCAAAAACAGAAACGCCCGCCATTTCCGCATCAATCACTCGATCAGGCTGAAACTTTGCCACGATCATCGTGTTGCTTCTACATACAAATGTAGACAAAGAAATGTCACGGAAAAAATTTACTAACGAGGTTGAAATTTTGCGGCAACCTTGCGCGCGAGATGGTAGCTGGACCGTTTGAGGTATCGCAAAAATTTATTGGAATTACAACTCTATCTATGCCAAAGAAAAATGAAAAGATGAATCTCGGATCTTTTTTTTCGGTCAAAAATCGACTTTCTGCCAAGGAGGTAGCCTTAGAAAAAATTGCAAAAACAGAAACGCCCGCCATTTCCGCATCAATCACTCAATCAGGCTGAAACTTTGCCACGATCATCGTGTTGCTTCTACATTCAAATGTAGACAAAGAAATGTCACGGAAAAAATTTACTAACGAGGTTGAAATTTTGCGGCAACCTTGCGCGCGAGATGGTAGCTGGACCGTTTGAGGTATCGCAAAAATTTATTCGAATTACAACTCTATCAATGCCGAAGAAAAATGAAAAGAATTAATCTCGGATCTTTTTTTTCCGTCAAAAATCGACTTTCTGCCAAGGGGGTAGCCTTAGTAAAAATCGCAAAAACGGAAACGCCCACCATTTCCGCATCAATCACTCGATCAGGCTGAAACTTTGCCACGATCATCGTGTTGCTTCTACATTCAAATGTAGACAAAGAAATGTCACGGAAAAAAATTACTAACGAGGTTGAAATTTTGCGGCAACCTTGCGCGCGAGATGGTAGCTGGACCGTTTGAGGTATCGCAAAAATTTATTCGAATTACAACTCTATCAATGCCGAAGAAAAATGAAAGGAATTAATCTCGTATCTTTTTTTTCGGTCAAAAATCGACTTTCTGCCTCAGTAAAAATCGCAAAAATAGAAACGCCCGCCATTTCCGCATCAATCACTCGATCAGGCTGAAACTTTGCCACGATCATCGTGTTGCTTCTACATACAAATGTAGACACAAAAATGTCACGGAAAAAAATTTACTAACGAGGTTGAAATTTTGCGGCAACCTTGCGCGCAAGATGGTAGCTGGACCGTTTGAGGTATCGCAAAAATTTATTCGAATTACAACTCTATCAATGCCGAAGAAAAATGAAAAGAATTAAACTCGGATCTTTTTTTTCGCTCAAAAATCGACTTTCTGCCAAGGGGGTAAGCCTTTGCCAAGCCTTTGTAAAAATCGCAAAAACAGAAACGCCCGCCATTTCCGCATCAATCACTCGATCAGGTTGAAACTTTGCCACGATCATCGTGTTGCTTCTACATACAAATGTAGACAAAGAAATGTCACGGAAAAAATTTACTAACGAGGTTGAAATTTTGCGGCAACCTTGCGCGCGAGATGATAGCTGGACCGTTTGAGGTATCGCAAAAATTTATTGGAATTACAACTCTATCAATGCCAAAGAAAAATGAAAAGATTTAATCTCGGATCTTTTTTTTTCGGTCAAAAATCGACTTTCTGCCAAGGAGGTAGCCTTAGTAAAAATTGCAAAAACAGAAACGCCCGCCATTTCCGCATCAATCACTCAATCAGGCTGAAACTTTGCCACGATCATCGTGTTGCTTCTACATACAAATGTAGACAAAGAAATGTCACGGAAAAAAATTTACTAACGAGGTTGAAATTTTGCGGCAACCTTGCGCGCGAGATGGTAGCTGGACCGTTTGAGGTATCGCAAAAATCTATTCGAATTACAACTCTATCAATGCCGAAAAAAAATGAAAAGAATTAATCTCGGATCTTTTTTTTCGGTCAAAAATCGACTTTCTGCCAAGGGGGTAGCCTTTGTAAAAATCGCAAAAACAGAAACGCCCGCCATTTCCGCACCAATCACTCGATCAGGCTGAAACTTTGCCACGATCATCGTGTTGCTTCTACATACAAATGTAAACAAAGAAATGTGAAGGAGAAAAATTTACTAACGAGGTTGAAATTTTGCGGCAACCTTGCGCGCGTGATGGTAGCTGGACCGTTTGAGGTATCGCAAAAATTTAGTCGAATTACAACTCTATCAATGCCGAAGAAAAATGAAAAGAATTAATCTCGGATCTTTTTTTTCGCTCAAAAATCGACTTTCTGCCAAGGGGGTAGCCTTTGCAAAAATCGCAAAAACAGAAACGCCTGCCATTTCCGCACCAATCACTCGATCAGGCTGAATCTTCGCCACGATCATCGTGTTGCTTCTACATACAAATGTAAACAAAGAAATGTCACGGAAAAAAATTTACTGACGAGGTTGAAATTTTGCGGCAACCTTGCGCGCGAGATGATAGCTGGACCGTTTGAGGTATCGCAAAAATTCATTTGAATTACAACTCTATCAATGCCGAAAAAAAATGAAAAGAATTAATCTCGGATCTTTTTTTTCGGTCAAAAATCGACTTTCTGCCTCAGTAAAAATCGCAAAAACAGAAACGCCCGCCATTTCCGCATCAATCACTTGATCAGGCTGAAACCTTGCCACGATCATCATGTTGCTTCTACATACAAATGTAGACACAAAAATGTCACGGAAAAAAATTTACTAACGAGGTTGAATTTTTGCGGCAACCTTGCGCGCGAGATGGTAGCTGGACCGTTTGAGGTATCGCAAAAATTTATTCGAATTACAACTCTATCAATGCCGAAGAAAAATGAAAAGAATTATCTCGGATCTTTTTTTTCGGTCAAAAATCGACTTTCTGCCAAGGGGGTAGCCTTTGCAAAAATCGCAAAAACAGAAACGCCCGCCATTTCCGCACCAATCACTCGATCAGGCTGAAACTTTGCCACGATCATCGTGTTGCTTCTACATACAAATGTAAACAAAGAAATGTCACGGAAAAAAATTTACTGACGAGGTTGGAATCTTGCGGCAACCTTGCGCGCGAGATGGTAGCTGGACCGTTTGAGGTATCGCAAAAATGTATTCGAATTACAACTCTATCAATGCTGAAGAAAAATGAAAAGAATTAATCTCGTTTTTTTTTTTTTTCTGGTCAAAAATCGACTTTCTGCCGAGGGGGTAGCCTTCGTAAAAATCGCAAAAACAGAAACGCCCGCCATTTCCGCACCAATCACTCGATCAGGCTGAAACTTTGTCACGATCATCGTGTTGCTTCTACATACAAATGTAGACAAATTAATGTCACAAAAAAATTCACCAACGAGGTTGAAATTTTGCGGCAACCTTGCGCGCGAGATGGTAGCTGGACCGTTTGAGGTATCGCAAAAATTTATTCGAATTACAACTCTATCAATGCCGAAGAAAAATGAAAAGAATTAATCCCCGATCTTTTTTTTCGGTCAAAAATTGACTTTCTGCCAAGGGGGTAGCCTTAGTAAAAATCGCAAAAACAGAAACGCCTGCCATTTCCGCACCAATCACTCGATCAGGCTGAAACTTTGCCACGATCATCGTGTTGCTTCTACATACAAATGTAGACAAAGAAATGTCACGGAAAAAATTTACTAACGAGGTTGAAATTTTGCGGCAACCTTGCGCGCGAGATGGTAGCTGGACCGTTTGAGGTATCGCAAAAATTTATTGGAATTACAACTCTATCAATGCCAAAGAAAAATGAAAAGATTTAATCTCGGATCTTTTTTTTTCGGTCAAAAATCGACTTTCTGCCAAGGAGGTAGCCTTAGTAAAAATTGCAAAAACAGAAACGCCCGCCATTTCCGCATCAATCACTCAATCAGGCTGAAACTTTGCCACGATCATCGTGTTGCTTCTACATACAAATGTAGACAAAGAAATGTCACGGAAAAAAATTTACTAACGAGGTTGAAATTTTGCGGCAACCTTGCGCGCGAGATGGTAGCTGGACCGTTTGAGGTATCGCAAAAATCTATTCGAATTACAACTCTATCAATGCCGAAAAAAAATGAAAAGAATTAATCTCGGATCTTTTTTTTCGGTCAAAAATCGACTTTCTGCCAAGGGGGTAGCCTTTGTAAAAATCGCAAAAACAGAAACGCCCGCCATTTCCGCACCAATCACTCGATCAGGCTGAAACTTTGCCACGATCATCGTGTTGCTTCTACATACAAATGTAAACAAAGAAATGTGAAGGAGAAAAATTTACTAACGAGGTTGAAATTTTGCGGCAACCTTGCGCGCGTGATGGTAGCTGGACCGTTTGAGGTATCGCAAAAATTTAGTCGAATTACAACTCTATCAATGCCGAAGAAAAATGAAAAGAATTAATCTCGGATCTTTTTTTTCGGTCAAAAATCGACTTTCTGCCAAGGGGGTAGCCTTTCTAAAAATCGCAAAAACGGAAACGCCCACCATTTCCGCATCAATCACTCGATCAGGCTGAAACTTTGCCACGATCATCGTGTTGCTTCTACATTCAAATGTAGACAAAGAAATGTCACGGAAAAAATTTACTAACGAGGTTGAAATTTTGCGGCAACCTTGCGCGCGAGATGGTAGCTGGACCGTTTGAGGTATCGCAAAAATTTATTCGAATTACAACTCTATCAATGCCGAAGAAAAATGAAAAGAATTAATCTCGGATCTTTTTTTTCCGTCAAAAATCGACTTTCTGCCAAGGGGGTAGCCTTATTAAAAATCGCAAAAACGGAAACGCCCACCATTTCCGCATCAATCACTCGATCAGGCTGAAACTTTGCCACGATCATCGTGTTGCTTCTACATTCAAATGTAGACAAAGAAATGTCACGGAAAAAATTTACTAACGAGGTTGAAATTTTGCGGCAACCTTGCGCGCGAGATGGTAGCTGGACCGTTTGAGGTATCGCAAAAATTTATTCGAATTACAACTCTATCAATGCCGAAGAAAAATGAAAGGAATTAATCTCGTATCTTTTTTTTCGGTCAAAAATCGACTTTCTGCCTCAGTAAAAATCGCAAAAACAGAAACGCCCGCCATTTCCGCATCAATCACTCGATCAGGCTGAAACTTTGCCACGATCATCGTGTTGCTTCTACATACAAATGTAGACACAAAAATGTCCCGGAAAAAAATTTACTAACGAGGTTGAAATTTTGCGGCAACCTTGCGCGCAAGATGGTAGCTGGACCGTTTGAGGTATCGCAAAAATTTATTCGAATTACAACTCTATCAATGCCGAAGAAAAATGAAAAGAATTATACTCGGATCTTTTTTTTCGCTCAAAAATCGACTTTCTGCCAAGGGGGTAAGCCTTTGCCAAGCCTTTGCAAAAATCGCAAAAACAGAAACGCCCGCCATTTCCGCATCAATCACTCGATCAGGTTGAAACTTTGCCACGATCATCGTGTTGCTTCTACATACAAATGTAGACAAAGAAATGTCACGGAAAAAATTTACTAACGAGGTTGAAATTTTGCGGCAACCTTGCGCGCGAGATGGTAGCTGGACCGTTTGAGGTATCGCAAAAATTTATTGGAATTACAACTCTATCAATGCCAAAGAAAAATGAAAAGATTTAATCTCGGATCTTTTTTTTTCGGTCAAAAATCGACTTTCTGCCAAGGAGGTAGCCTTAGTAAAAATTGCAAAAACAGAAACGCCCGCCATTTCCGCATCAATCACCCAATCAGGCTGAAACTTTGCCACGATCATCGTGTTGCTTCTACATACAAATGTAGACAAAGAAATGTCACGGAAAAAAATTTACTAACGAGGTTGAAATTTTGCGGCAACCTTGCGCGCGAGATGGTAGCTGGACCGTTTGAGGTATCGCAAAAATCTATTCGAATTACAACTCTATCAATGCCGAAAAAAAATGAAAAGAATTAATCTCGGATCTTTTTTTTCGGTCAAAAATCGACTTTCTGCCAAGGGGGTAGCCTTTGTAAAAATCGCAAAAACAGAAACGCCCGCCATTTCCGCACCAATCACTCGATCAGGCTGAAACTTTGCCACGATCATCGTGTTGCTTCTACATACAAATGTAAACAAAGAAATGTGAAGGAGAAAAATTTACTAACGAGGTTGAAATTTTGCGGCAACCTTGCGCGCGTGATGGTAGCTGGACCGTTTGAGGTATCGCAAAAATTTAGTCGAATTACAACTCTATCAATGCCGAAGAAAAATGAAAAGAATTAATCTCGGATCTTTTTTTTCGCTCAAAAATCGACTTTCTGCCAAGGGGGTAGCCTTTGCAAAAATCGCAAAAACAGAAACGCCTGCCATTTCCGCACCAATCACTCGATCAGGCTGAAACTTTGCCACGATCATCGTGTTGCTTCTACATACAAATGTAAACAAAGAAATGTCACGGAAAAAAATTTACTGACGAGGTTGGAATTTTGCGGCAACCTTGCGCGCGAGATGGTAGCTGGACCGTTTGAGGTATCGCAAAAATTTATTCGAATTACAACTCTATCAATGCCGAAGAAAAATGAAAAGAATCAAACTCGGATCTTTTTTTTCGGTCAAAAATCGACTTTCTGCCAAGGGGGTAGCCTTTGTAAAAATCGCAAAAACGGAAACGCCCACCATTTCCGCATCAATCACTCGATCAGGCTGAAACTTTGCCACGATCATCGTGTTGCTTCTACATACAAATGTAGACAAAGAAATGTCACGGAAAAAATTTACTAACGAGGTTGAAATTTTGCGGCAACCTTGCGCGCGAGATGATAGCTGGACCGTTTGAGGTATCGCAAAAATTCATTTGAATTACAACTCTATCAATGCCGAAGAAAAATGAAAAGAATTAATCTCGGATCTTTTTTTTCGGTCAAAAATCGACTTTCTGCCTCAGTAAAAATCGCAAAAACAGAAACGCCCGCCATTTCCGCATCAATCACTTGATCAGGCTGAAACCTTGCCACGATCATCATGTTGCTTCTACATACAAATGTAGACACAAAAATGTCACGGAAAAAAATTTACTAACGAGGTTGAAATTTTGCGGCAACCTTGCGCGCGAGATGGTAGCTGGACCGTTTGAGGTATCGCAAAAATTTATTCGAATTACAACTCTATCAATGCCGAAGAAAAATGAAAAGAATTATCTCGGATCTTTTTTTTCGGTCAAAAATCGACTTTCTGCCAAGGGGGTAGCCTTTGCAAAAATCGCAAAAACAGAAACGCCCGCCATTTCCGCACCAATCACTCGATCAGGCTGAAACTTTGCCACGATCATCGTGTTGCTTCTACATACAAATGTAAACAAAGAAATGTCACGGAAAAAAATTTACTGACGAGGTTGGAATCTTGCGGCAACCTTGCGCGCGAGATGGTAGCTGGACCGTTTGAGCTATCGCAAAAATGTATTCGAATTACAACTCTATCAATGCTGAAGAAAAATGAAAAGAATTAATCTCGTTTTTTTTTTTTTTCTGGTCAAAATTGACTTTCTGCCGAGGGGGTAGCCTTCGTAAAAATCGCAAAAACAGAAACGCCCGCCATTTCCGCACCAATCACTCGATCAGGCTGAAACTTTGTCACGATCATCGTGTTGCTTCTACATACAAATGTAGACAAATTAATGTCACAAAAAAATTCACCAACGAGGTTGAAATTTTGCGGCAACCTTGCGCGCGAGATGGTAGCTGGACCGTTTGAGGTATCGCAAAAATTTATTCGAATTACAACTCTATCAATGCCGAAGAAAAATGAAAAGAATTAATCCCCGATCTTTTTTTTCGGTCAAAAATTGACTTTCTGCCAAGGGGGTAGCCTTAGTAAAAATCGCAAAAACAGAAACGCCTGCCATTTCCGCACCAATCACTCGATCAGGCTGAAACTTTGCCACGATCATCGTGTTGCTTCTACATACAAATGTAGACACAAAAATGTCACGGAAAAAAATTTACTAACGAGGTTGAAATTTTGCGGCAACCTTGCACGCGAGATGGTAGCTGGACCGTTTGAGGTATCGCAAATTTTTTTTCAAATTACAACTCTATCAATGCCGAAAAAAAATGAAATGAATTAATCTCGGATCTCTTTTTTCGGTCAAAAATCGACTTTCTGCCAAGGGGGTAGGTAGCCTTTGTAAAAATCGCAAAAACAGAAACGCCCACCATTTCCGCACCAATCACTCGATCAGGCTGAAACTTTGCCACGATCATCGTGTTGCTTCTACATACAAATATAGACACAGAAATGTCACGGAAAAAAATTTACCAAGTAGGTTGAAATTTTGCGGCAACCTTGCGCGCGAGATGGTAGCTGGACCGTTTGAGGTATCGCAAAAATTTATTCGAATTACAACTCTATCAATGCCGAAGAAAAATGAAAAGAATTAATCTCGGATCTTTTTTTTCGGTCAAAAATCGACTTTCTGCCAAGGGGGTAGCCCTTGTAAAAATCGCAAAAACAGAAACGCCCGCCATTTCCGCACCAATCACTCGATCAGGCTGAAACTTTGTCACGATCATCGTGTTGCTTCTACATACAAATGTAGACAAAGAAATGTCACGGAAAAAAATTTACTGACGAGGTTGAAATTTTGCGGCAACCTTGCGCGCGAGATGGTAGCTGGACCGTTTGAGGTATCGCAAAAATTTATTCGAATTACAACTCTATCAATGCCGGAAAAAAATGAAGAGAATTAATCTCGGATCTTTTTTTTCGGTCAAAAATCGACTTTCTGCCGAGGGGGTAGCCTTAGTAAAACTCGCAAAAACAGAAACGCCCGCCATTTCCGCACCAATCACTCGATCAGGCTGAAACTTTGCCACGATCATCGTGTTGCTTCTACATACAAATGTAGCCAAAGAAATGTCACGGAAAAAAATTTACTGACGAAGTTGAAATTTTGCGGCAACCTTGCGCGCGAGATGGTAGCTGGACCGTTTGAGGTATCGCCAAAATTTATTCGAATTACAACTCTATCAATGCCGAAGAAAAATGAAAAGAATTAATCTCGGATCTTTTTTTTCGGTCAAAAATCGATTTTCTGCCAAGGGGGTAGCCTTAGTAAAAATCGCAAAAACAGAAACGCCTGCCATTTCCGCACCAATCACTCGATCAGGCTGAAACTTTGCCACGATCATCTTGTTGCTTCTACATACAAATGTAGACACAAAAATGTCACGGAAAAAATTTTACTAACGAGGTTGAAATTTTGCGGCAACCTTGCGCGCGAGATGGTAGCTGGACCGTTTGAGGTATCGCAAAAATTTATTCGAATTACAACCCTATCAATGCCGAAGAAAAATGAAAAGAATTAATCTCGGATCTTTTTTTTCGGTCAAAAATCGACTTTCTGCCAAGGGGCCTTTGCAAAAATCGCAAAAACAGAAACGCCCGCCATTTCCGCATCAATCACTCGATCAGGCTGAAACTTTGCCACGATCATCGTGTTGCTTCTACATACAAATGTAGACAAAGAAATGTCACGGAAAAAATTTACTAACGAGGTTGAAATTTTGCGGCAACCTTGCGCGCGAGATGGTAGCTGGACCGTTTGAGGTATCGCAAAAATTTATTCGAATTACAACTCTATCAATGCCGAAGAAAAATGAAAAGAATTAATCTCGGATCTTTTTTTCCGGTCAAAAATCGACTTTCTGCCAAGGGGGTAGCCTTCGTAAAAATCGCAAAAACAGAAACGCCCGCCATTTCCGCACCAATCACTCGATCAGGCTGAAACTTTGCCACGATCATCGTGTTGCTTCTACATACAAATGTAGACAAAGAAATGTCACGGAAAAAAATTTACCAACGAGGTTGAAATTTTGCGGCAACCTTGCGCGCGAGATGGTAGCTGGACCGTTTGAGGTATCGCAAAAATTCATTCGAATTACAACTCTATCAATGCCGAAGAAAAATGAAAAGAATTAATCTCGGATCTTTTTTTTTGGTCAAAAATCGACTTTCTGCCAAGGGGGTAGCCTTATAAAAATCGCAAAAACAGAAACGCCCGCCATTTCCGCACCAATCACTCGATCAGGCTGAAACTTTGCCACGATCATTGTGTTGCTTCTACATACAAATGTAGACAAAGAAATGTCACGGAAAAAAATTTACCAACGAGGTTGAAATTTTGCGGCAACCTTGCGCGCGAGATGGTAGCTGGACCGTTTGAGGTATCGCAAAAATCTATTCGAATTACAACTCTATCAATGCCAAAGAAAAATGAAAAGAATTAATCTCAGACCTTTTTTTTTTGATCAAAAATCGACTCTGCCAAGGGGGGTAGCCTTAGTAGAAATCGCAAAACCGGTAAAGCATATACGGTAATGCAAATAACAGCAAATACAAATACTGCTTTTAAAAAACTAGAATAACAGCAAAAGTTTGTATGCTGTTGTACTTCTGGAATAACGTCGAATATCCGTTTGCAGCTATTCCACTTGGAATAACAGCAAATACAAATTTTGATATTAATTGCCCAACATCAAAACTGGAATAATGGCGAACGTTTATTTGCTGTTATTCCACTGGAAAAAGAAAAACAGCAAATCGTTGTTTGCTGTTATTCCAATTGGAATAACAAATAATGCAAATAATAATAAAATAAAAAAATAAATAAATAATGGCAAAAGTTGGTTTGCTGTTATTCCACTGGAATAACGTCAAATCTTCATTTACTGTTATTCCAATTGGAATAAACAATTGGAAGTCACCTTCTAGCAGCGTTTTACGTGAAAAATAGCTGCTAGAGACTTCTTTGAGCTGTACTGTACCATTTGGGTATTTCCGTCAACGTTCGGCTGTCAGACGTAACCGATGGGATAGCTTGTGTCCAGATAGTAAAATCTCAACAATACAGAATAATATGGACAGCGAAATGAGCACTTATTGCGACGTGAAGAAGTACAGCACTGACCCCCCAAAAGAAAAAGAATGATTTATCGTTTTAAGAATTGTTTTACACTAGGAAAACGCGGGATGCGCGTTGTAAGATGAGCTTAGAAGTATGGCAATCTAGAATGAAAAATAACTTGTCAGCTCAATTTACATCTACAAACCTTGACTGACTTCAAACGTTCAAAAACCTCACCTGCAACTTGTTGATATTTATAGTAACCTGCAACCTGTCGCATAAACACTTTGCAAAACCAATTGATCCAAATATTCAATAAAATGTACACGTTTATTGCGTTTTCTTCATTATTTCTCATTCGATTGTTGTAAAAATCTCTGAAAAGGTGTATAATAGTATTTTTCATATTCTGTGATAATTTGAGAGCTTTTGAAAAATTCTTGTTCTTCAAGTATTTTTCATCCGGATTATTCTTATGAGGATTTTCCAAACTTTCCGATTATTTTCCGGAAAAACCTTCCGACCGATTCCTCTGAATAACAATCGCAACCTATTCTGGTATGACACCAACGTTCAGAAAAAGTTTCAAGTTGATTGATTCATTTCTCTGACCTCTTTCTCTGGCCGCGTACATAATTACAAAAAAAAACAAAAAAAAACATAAAAACAAAGCCCATTTTTTTCAGGGTGTGAAATGGAAAGCTTCGCTACGCTCATCTAATTAGAATCGATTCTGAATCAATTCTCGATTGATTGATGTCATCACTAATTCAAACTGTTGACATAAATCAAGCATGAAATATTTGAACTTCGATTTTTAATTTTTGTATTTTGACCCAATTTATGCAATGTATTTGTGTTCTATGAAAATCGTAATTAGACGAGCTTTAGCGAGGAGTCAATTTGACATACTGAAAAAAATTGGCGTTCGTTTTTAAGTTCTTTTTTTATTCATGTTTTTTTGTCGGTTCTCCACAGGTCAAACGGCTACAGCTATCAACTTCACACTTTTTTTCATTATGGTTCCTCACCTAACTTAGATCTGTATAGTTTTGTGGCATTATCGGGTGGTAACTTTTATTTTTATGAATTTTAGAAATTTCAAAAATACCCATTAGAATAACACAGTGGAAAAAAAAAATTTCATTTTCCCAAAAAATGAAATTTTGCGTGAAGTTGAATTATATTCTGATACACATTTCTGGAAATTCTCAGCTTGATCGGGTCAGCCGTTTTGAAGAAAAAACATGAAATGCGCTAAATTGGTACCACACTCGAAGCAGTTTTTACTTTTTACCCATTTATAACTTCAATGTCACCCAATTGGCAGATGTGGGCAAAAGTTTGGCAGAAAAGTCGACATACTATTACTATCCGCTCCTCTAACAACGCATATATAGCGTTTTCCTAGTCCAACAGTGAACATTAGGGTGACTACTGCAATGATGCAACTGTCTCGTTGTTTCAGAGCGTGGCTAAAGTGCTGGGGTCTGCTATCCGTGACTGCCCCGACCTGCGCGTGTCTGTAATGTCGTCTCTCCGCCGCCTCATCTCGTGCAGCCAGGACCGGCCTGCGGACACCAGGGAGCTGGCGCGCTACGCCAAGAACTTCCTGCCCATCATGCTCAACGTGTACAACACGCGGCCCGTCGGCTCCGACCAGGAGGGACAGCGCCTGGCGGCCTACGAGACAATCAAGGTCAGACCCTCGCCATTCTCAGCCTGAACCTCGCCAGGAGGCTTGTTCGGAAAATATCCGTCAATTTCCATGCAATCGAATCCGTTTCGGTTTTGCTTTATTATATATATATATATATATCCATCTATATATCCGATTTCGCTATATATCCGTTGATTTCCATGACGACTGAAACGGATTCGATGGCTATGGGCCGGAAAAAAATATAATACGAATACAGCCGAATCGCTTTCATTTCCATATGATCGAAATCCAGTCTCAGAATGACCCTCCTGGGATTTTCTAGACATTTCAAGTCCAAAAGTCACCCTCAGCTTTTATGCGATTCTCGGCCTATATCCGGCTCAAAAGTAAGTTTCTTTGCTCATTTCGATTGGGCGTACTATACTCTTGCACACTTATAACAACGGAATCAACTTGAAACTGCAAGATATTCCACTAAGAACACGTTTAATAAATGTGTTATCATGAAGAAGCATGATTTTCCCAATTTCAATCATTTTTATTTGGCGCGCAGTAATAAACATGAGCACGTTGAGCTGTTAGCTGCATGGCGTGTGTCATCCTACTGCGCGTGGTCTGACCTTGAAGATCACTTGTAGGCTGCTGTTTAGTGTGAAAAAAACACTCGTTCGTCTGACTCGGGACGGCCGGGATTTTATTACCATAATTTTATAACTCATTCTCACTTTTGGCAATTATAATTCCATATTCATAGCAAGCTGGACCTCCAAGGTCAGTCATCGTGAAGACGAACAGCCGCTGTGAATGATTTTCTCTCACATGTCTATGAGTGCGTGATGAATGTATTCACTCGTCTGATGTGTGCGATGAATGACTGTGCAGCTGTACCTGACCATCACGGAGGCAGCGCTGTGCCACGAGCTGTTTGACCGCGCGTCTGCCAAGCTGGAGGACGCAACATGCAACGCGTGGGTGCGCGAGAGCGTGCTGGACCTGATGCGTGCCTTGTTGCGTTACCAGGACGAGCCGCGCGTGCGGGCGGTCTACGAGACCTGCGAGCAGGGCGTGGCAGACACCAAGAACCATCACGTGCAGAAGAAGGCCTACAGGTAACACTCTACATTACTCTCTACGCTCAAAATAACTGTTCCTATTAACTCGCAGTCTCCGCCCCCATGACGTCAGAAATCATACCGTCCAATCAACAGGGCTGTTAGAACTGTAGTCAAATTCAAGGATACAATCGGGGTATCTTGAAATGACTACAGATGATATGATCCTACTGGCCGACTGGTGAAGCCACGCCTATCTCGAGTCGTCAACTAATAGGATGCGTTCTGAGGTGAGCTCGGAAGTATGGAAATCTGGAATAAAAAATATTCTGCCAGCTCAAACTATATCTACAGACCTGGGATTACTTCAAACTTTTAAAATGTCAATGCCTTTCTGTTTTATTCATCACTCATTTCAATCGCTCTGAATAAATTTGTAACACTTGTTGCTTAGATTGTATTGGTTTTTCAATAGCTTTATGATTGGCGTGAAAAAATTGTTAAAATAAAAAAATGTAAAAAACCCTTCAAATTTCATGCATTTTTACTATTCAAAAAATCATCAAAATATACCAATTGTAATGGCATTCAATCAAAAAACTTGTTTTATTGTGGATGAAGATATTATGAATAGAATTATGCATTACTGTAATGAATAGAGGTACCCGTCCTCATTTATGAATCCCACTCATTTTAAGAGGAAAAATAGTTGCTTTTTCACCAAAATGATGTCAAAATGGCAATTTAATATTTTATTAAAGCGTTGCAAATTCGGCCAAAAAAATATGACAGTATTTCTGATGTAATCTCAATCCAAGAATATCCACATGTTCAATGAAGCTTTACTCAAATTTCCCCAATGTGGAATAAATTTCAAAATTACTTTTTGACTCTGCTGACCAAACGGCTGTTGGACTTGAAGGAAATGAATATCGTCATTAGGCGCCAAGACCTAGTCTCTGGGTTGAAACGTCTCGACCTGCTGCCGAGGATGCTGTGACAGATGTGTGACAGGTGTTGTTGTTTGGTCCAGGATGCTGGAGGAGATGTGCAGCTGCGACTCGGACGTGTGCCGGGAGTTCATCAACGTCAACTTTGACTCCATCCAGAAGATCCTGCTGTCGTCCCTGTCCAAGTCGGCCACTTCCAGCAAGGGGGTGAGTCAATGCAGCTGCCACGTCTACAACAGGCTGCCGTCAGGCCAACATGGATTATTATTTTTTTTTTTATTGGTCACATAAACTGATACAGAAATAAAAAAACATCCACAAAGCCCTTCAAAAAAGGCTCAACTGTGGGTTAAAATAGTGAATTATAAGTACAATTCAAATTCGGACGTATTTCTCAAACATTAAAAATAATAAGGTAGTTGAAGTAGAAAGAAAAAAAGAAAAACATTGAGTGATTTGTTACATTCTACTTACGAAGTGTGAGGTTTCTTTGATTACTATTGATTTTAAGCAATCAAGTTACATCAAGTAAGGAAAAAAGTAGACAGTTGTACAAGATTGTAAGAAAAAAGTAATGACATAAAAACCAGTATCAAGACACTTTGATTAGAGAAGTATTTTGGCTAAAAGAGACTGGAATAGTTAGAGACATGTAAAAATAGCAATTGCTATAAAAGCAATGAAATCTAAAAGTGCTTTTTTACATGTTTTCTGATATTTCTTCATGTTTCAATACGTTTGATGTTGTTCTCTATCATGTTTTGGAAAGGCAACAAAGCGCTACAAACGTCTGAATCCGATACGTTTCAATGTATTGGCGATATAGATGCTATATTGAGAATCGAAGCATTATAGACGCCATTTTCCCCAAAATTATTCCAATTTAGATGTAAATGGGTGAAGTTAGTTGGGGAATCTAGAAAAAAAGTGCAGTTGCAACTTGCAAATGCAGGCGGCAGATGTATGTAGGTTTGACCTGCTTGTGGAGACCATTTTTCTGAAAAAATATGAATTTTGAATTTCATATACATATATGAATTTCAATTTCTCAGTTCCAAGAGACTGTGACTGTTCTTAGCTCGTATTGTTGCGGTATTCAGCTCTCCCAGACAACATAATCCAATCAAAGTTACAATCACTTGGAGCTAGCCAGGACTGGGACGTTATTTCAAGTGACAGTCACGGTAAGGGTCCTGGTTTGATTTTGTATTTGTAAACATTCTTGCAGATGTGCTAGATGCACGGTGGCAAGATATTATTATTCCATTAGATCATTTTCTTGATTTCTAATAATTTCCTTGCACTTCTTCCTTTTTCTTCGAGTTTATTCCAGTCTCTCATCGTCCTCTGGACGAAACCGTTTTCCCCTATATTTGAGTACCGCGCCTGTGATACCGCTCGTAAGTCTGAAGGTCCGTGTGTTTGATTCAGCCGCGCCTGCGGTGCCTGTTCCACGTGGTGTCGCGCCTGGACATGACCCGGCTGGAGGTGGTCGCGCAGGTCGTGCCGGAGGCCGTGCTGTGCTGCAAGGACCTGAACGAGAAGTGTCGCGCGGCCGCCTTCACCCTGCTGGTGCACGTGGGTCGCATCATGCTGGAGCGCGAGCACAAGCCCAGGGACGACATCCTCAAGGACTACGTCGGGCTGTTGCTGGCCGGCCTGGCCGGGTCACCCACGCTCGCCTCCGCCACGCTGCTCGCACTCGCCAAGGTCACCTACGAGTTCAGAGGTCAGTGAGAGAAGCAACAGCAGCTTACAAGTAGAGATACTCGTAGCGGAGAGCTTGTTGCTAGAGTAGTACATGTATCAACGTAAACACAGGAGGTTTGTGACGGCCTTGGACCCTATACACACTAGAGTGACTGAGGCAGTAACCAAAACATCACAGACCTAGTGTGTAAGTAAGTGATGGATGCTATGAGAGATGAATGACACAGAGTGAGAGAAACAAGTGATGTGAGAGTAACGAGGTGGGTACAGTTACAGGTGGGCAACAGTAACTACTGTACCACGCCATTATTCTCACACCACTTGTATCTTCATCTGTCACTCATCTCTCGTATCATCCATCCCTAACTGATGCACTAGGTTTGTGACGTGTTGGCTCGAGCCTCAGTCACTCTAGCCTGTACAGTGCCTGAGGCAGCAGCCGAATCTCTCGTGTTTACGTTGATACATGTACTGTATCAACGGGCTCTCTTGTAAAGCTTGGTAAGCTGCTGTTCTTTCTTTCCCTTTTACCCAAGTCGCATATCCAGCCTCGGGCTGTTTTCCTAAATATACTACACTCGGGCCCACATATAACAAACTCGGTTTTAACAAAATTTCGGTTTTTACGAATTAATTACCATTCCCCTACAAATCTTCTATCCTCACTATGTTGAATAAAGACCTATAACGAAGTAATTTATATTTTACAATTCGGTTATTACGAAGTTTTTCTCACTTTTCAGCATATTTTGCTCATTATTTTGAGCTATTTCCAACAAAATATTCAAAAATTGGAACATTTTGCGTATATTTATTTTCAGGTTACATTTATTTTGAACGGACTGTACATCGTAGCAGCGTTGCTATGGTGACGCGTATGAAAGCAAGTGGTCATAACAACACCTGATGCACTCCCCACCCTCACGCACAGTGGAACGGCCCAAACCCAAACATTCACTCAATGCGCGCAAAATAATGACGTGATGGTGACATCTTTAATGACTTTGTTCATCTATTTTTTGTTCACATTCCTTCATTTCCATTCCTGATAAGTGTCCTGTAACCTAGGAAATAAAACACGATTTTTAAATAGGTAGTTAGGTAGTTTTATATAGGTCCGTGAGCTGACGAGGGGCGCGTGTGTGGAAGTGAGGTTATGTAGGCCCGTGAGCTGACGAGGGGCGCGTGTGTGGAAGTGAGGTTATGTAGGCCCGTGAGCTGACTGAGGGGCGCGTGTGTGGAAGTGAGGTTATGTAGGTCCGTGAGCTGACAGGGCTTGTGTGTAGAAGTGAGGTTATGTAGGCCCGTGAGCTGACGGAGGGGCGCGTGTGTGGAAGTGAGGTTATGTAGGTCCGTGAGCTGACGAGGGGCGTTTGTTTCAGAGATTTTGCCCGAGGAGCTGACACAGCTCTTGCTAGACAACGTGTGTATTCTGTCGACGTCTGCGTCCCGAGAGATTGTGGCCTCCTGCCTCAGCTACATCAAGGTCTTCATCACTGCGTTCTCCAGCGAGGAGGTGGCTTCCTTCGTGCCTACCATAGTAAGTAGTGGCCCCCAACCACTTGGAATACCAGAGGCTAGTGACACTGATTGGTTAATGCCTACTAGATAAGCGGCCTACCTTGTCAATATAATATAATAACAAATTCACAGTCTTTTGGAATGCACAAATTTCTCATATTTTGTAGGCCACCTCGTATGCAGGGTCAGGGTTTTGTGCTTAACATCAATGGAAGTATACAAAGGCTGGACAAGTTGTCATAACAGGTAGCTCTCATAGTAAACATTCTCATGGCTCGTGGCTGGCCAATCAGAAAGCCCTAGATCCTGCCGCTTGCTGCCGGGAGAGATGAATTCAACTTTGGAAATGAAACGCCGCTGTTGAATTTCCTCACTCACGCAAGAAGCAGGTTTATGTCGAAATATCACTTCTAGCTCGGTACTTGTTGAATACAGTGAAACCTCTATCGATCGTTTTTCAAGGGACCAGGAAAATAGAACAATCCATCCAAGAAACTAGAACATTGATTACCGTATTTACTCGCATATAAGTCGCATGTATATTTAGAAATTTGAGAACTCAAAACAGGGGTGCGACCAATACGCGGGTGCGACTTATACGCGCGCACAAAATCTCCAAAAATAAAAGTAAAATGCATCAATTCTCGTCACAGTCGAGCTTGCTATTTTTACGTCATCAAAAAGTCACCTGCGTCTCATGTCATTTTTTCAAGTGAGAAAAAACGTCACATTTTGCGATATAAAAACAGTTGCCGTGAAACACTGCCGGTTGTCCAATGTTAGAGCATAGGGCGAACCCACAATCGTCGTCAGAATTCATGCATAGACAGTCGTCAGTGCTGAAGCAAACATGATACTTTTAGAGTCTTGTGTTACACTGAATAATAAGACAAACACTTCAACACATCTGTTCATCATCAAAACAGTTGCCATGAAACACTGGTCATCCAATGTTACAGTATAGAGCGAACCCCCAATCGTCCGTCAGAATTGATGTACAGGCGTTCATCAATATTGAAGCAAATAAATACACGTAAATATGTTTACATTCATTTTTATCTAGCCTCTTCCCAGTGTTGAATGAGTAGCCCCCTATAGACAAATCAGCCATACATAGCATTGTTGATTGATGATAAACAGATGTCTCAAAGTGTTCGTGTTGGTAATCAGTGTAACATGATACTTTAAAAGTATCATGTTAAATGTTACACTGATTACCAACAAGAACACTTTTGACACATCTGTTTAACATCAATCAACAATGCTAGGTATGGGTGATAACAGTCTATAATGGGCTATTCATTGAACACTAGGAAGAGGCTAGATAAAAATGAATATAAACTTGGGAGATATTTACGTAATTATCGTGTGCTCTGGGTCCCGTCGTCACCCTGGGGTATGTTAGGCAACCTGTCCCCTTCCCACCCTCCCAGTTTAGTTGAGGCCCCTCACAATGGTTTCTCATGTCTCATACCAAGGGTTTCTCTCTCAAGCGTCGGGAACAGAGAGCTAAACATGTCAATCGCGATGTATTTGGACGTACCAGTTGGAGTTTTTTTTCTTGATAACATCGAAACTGGATACAAAATCATTGTTCCCCAATTAAGGCTATGGATGAAAGATAGGATCGTTTGGACGGGGCACCACAAGGGCGATCTTACCACTCCATTTTGATTATTTAAAACTAAAGAACTTCAACACCAGGACTGCTCTGTCTGTGACCTTAACTTTTCGCCATGGATAAAAGTCTTTCAGTATAAACACTCGAATGTTGATATCTTCCACTTTAAACTAAGTCTCTTGGGCAATGATCACTTCTTTCGATTTTCAGCAGATGTAAAGTTTATCATTAAATACAAAATGGACAAAATAAATTAGTGATAGGACTATAATGTTATAATTAGGCCTATCACTCTACTAAATAATGGTAATAATACTGATACTAATACTATAATAATAATAATAATAATAATAATAATATGTTTATTTGATAGCTCAGAAGCCAATTTCATACACTTCATTACAAACAATGCAGTTGTAACTTAAAATTAACCTAGGTACATGGTAATATATTGTGGTATATAAAAGTATATCAACATTAAAATTATATCATTCTTATAGATTAGAGACAAATCATAAGTATTCGTGAGTAGTTTTAATCCATTGGACGCACCTACCCTTGAAACATCCGACACTTGTCAGGTTTCTAATAGTGTGGGGCAACTTATCAAACTCTTTCATTCCTGCATTGAATATAGAATTGAACCATTTTTTCCCTCTACACATTCTTCTATACCCCAACCCGTCCACAGCCCTTCTCGTATTAATACTATGGATATTTTTAATAGATTCTATTTTATCACCTAAATATTCAGGCATAAGGCCTAACTTAATCTTGAATATAAATACTAAAACTAATAGTAAAACATTGTCATTGACACTTAGCCACTCCGTCATTCTTAACATTTGTACAATTGGTGTATCCTTATTACATCTGAGTAAACATCTCATCACTTTATTTTGGAGTTTCTGTAAAAGTCCCATCTCATTCTTGTATGCTTGGTATAGAATTGTTGCACCATATTCAAAATGAGGTTTAATTAAACTATTGTAAATCATAATTCTAGTCCAGTAGGAGAACTTTCCCCCTATCCTCCTAAGATACCCGACTTTTTTACCAATTTTTTTTACAATATAATCTATATGCTGTTTAAAATTGATCTTATTATCTATAACTATCCCTAAATATTTAAAATAGTCAACAATCTCAATCTCATCATCTTGCATATTAATACTGATATTCAAGTCAGTCCATTTTACATTACAAAATTTCCCTACACCTATAAACATTGCCTTGGATTTATTTACATTTAGTTTCAACTTATTTAACTGTAGCCACTGTTCGATGTTACTTAGCTCATCGTTCATACTTTCTGACATTTCTCTTGCATCCATTCCACTCACCGATACCACCATGTCGTCTGCATACATATTTAAGAAACTATTTTTACAACATATATTTACATCATTTAAATAAATCAGAAATAACAGTGGTCCAAGCACCGAGCCTTGTGGTACCCCATTGTTACATTGCTTCTTTTCCGACATTTGCTCTCCATACTTCACTCTCTGTCTTCTTTCACTCAAGAAATCTTTTACCCACATAATTGCTTTTCCACCAATACCATACATATGTTCTAATTTTTGTATCAATCTATTTACATCAACTGTCTCGAATGCTCTTTTTAAATCCAAGAATACAACCATTGTGGATTTTCTCTCGTCCATGTCTTCGAGCCATTTACTTACAACATTCTGAATTGCCGTCTCACATGAGTGAGATTTTCTGAATCCCGATTGATTCTTTGATATTAAATTATTGTTATTCATATACTTATATAGCCTATCATGTACTAATATTTCAATTATTTTGTCCAGTATAGACAACATGTTTATTGGTCTAAAATCACATACATTATTAGATCCATTTATTTTACTTACTGGTTGTACAACAGAATCTTTTAATATTTTAGGAAATTTACCTTTATCAAATGACGTATTAATTAAGTCTAGTAATCTATATTTGATAACTCTGAAAGAATCCTTGAAAATTCTATAATTAATTCCATCAATAGACCCTTTTTTACTTTTTAGCCTCTCTATAGCCTTATCCAGTTCTATTCCTGTGACTGGATCAAATTCAGTCAGAGTAGGCTTAAGGTTTTCATTTCTTTGATATTTATCTAGCTTCATAGTCTTTCTTATATCGATATTTTTGATATTACATATATCTATATTTGGGATGCTATTCATTATCTCTTCTACACTCTCAATAAAATAACCGTTGAATTTCTCAGCTATTCCTTTGGCGTCTCTATATATATCCCCATTTGTATCCTTTATCTCTAACAACAGATCTCTCTTCATACCAATATTTGTTACTTGTTTCAGTGTCTTCCAAAGTTTCACTGTATCGTGTTTCACCCCATCTATTTTTGTTGCATAGTACTCTCGTTCATTTTTCCTAATCAATGCTTTCACTGTATTTCTTCGTCTATTATACGCACCCCAGCTAGCCTCTGAATTCAGCATTTTCGCTCTTTCATAGCATATATTTCTTATTCTAATTGAGTTTCTAACTTCCTGAATACTGGAGACTGCAGGTGCGACTTATACGACCATACAAAGGGTTTTTCAAAAAATGACTGTCAAAAACAGGGGTGCGACTTATACGCGGGTGCGACTTATATGCAAGTAAATACGGTATATGAGAGTGGGGTGAGATAAAAAGAATGATGTACAAGCAGGAAAACGATGGATCTAGGAACGATGCGTAGAGGTTTCACTGTACCAATATCATTGTATTCACGTACCACATAATACGATGCTGAGAATCACTGTACTACCTACATTGAACTCATATTATATATTTGAATAAATGAATCAAATCTTGAAGTGGATGCGAAGAAACGCGGCAACCCACTCGGCCTGCCTTGAGCCATGGAAACGCATGTTTAACCCACGCAAGATGCATTGAGGGTTGCGTTGGTTTGCCGCCGGGAGGTGGTAATTAGGGCACCCAAAAACACCTTCCATTTCCTGAGAACCATTGATTGCTGCTCTATCTAGAGTTGTTTTGTAGAAATAACTGACTATATGGCAGCTGAGGCGACGTTAACGGAAAGTTGTTTCTTTCTATCACAACTTATCTACGTACGATCAATAGTTGTTGAAATGAGGCCCGTCAATTGGTACATATTTTCAACATTGGAGGGACAGGAAGTGAGGACAATTGGCAAACCAACGCAACCCTCGATGCATTATTATTATTATTGAATGAAATCTTTCTTGATTATTGTCAATTATTATCATCTTTATCATTTATGCTATTATTATTATCATTATCATTCAACTTATCCTATTGATTTGTCAACTCCGTATAATCCCAACGTCTTTTACCTGATATTGACAAATTAATACTTGGGAATCATTATTAAAATATACAAATGTTTCCACTTATTAGTGTGTTGTTACTATAGTATTATGACCATTTCGACTATTCATCACCGTTTATTATTGACTGTATTATCAAGTACTATTAGTATCATAGTACTATAATGAATTATTTCATACTTTTCTTCTTTCTAATTCTGATTCATCCTCTATTTTATATTATCCTGAGCGCAAACACAAGGTTTCTTTCTTGCACTCAGTATTGTATTTCCTATTCAACTATTATATTGTTAGAACTGTATAGTAGTGGTATTATAATTGTGTTATGCAAAATATGTACCGTATTTATAACATTGTGTAAAATTTGGAAATGAGGAAATAAATGAATAAATCTTGTATGCACGGGATGACAAGTGATTGCGTGCGCAGGTGAAGGCCATGCTGAGCATGACGGAGGACTGCAAGCGCTACCTGCGCAACAAGTACCGCAACATCCTGGACCGGTTCGTGCGGCGCTACGGCTATAAGGCCATCGCAGGCCTGGTCCCGGCCTCGGACACGATCCTGCACCGCCGGCTCAAGAACCTGCGCAAGGCCAACGAGAAGAAGAAGAAGATCAGGGACCAGGTGAGCTCAATCCTTCACTTTCTCATGCTCCTACTTGTGGCTTCCACGCTGTAAGGGGATACCCATGAATTATGTCACACATTTTAGGCCACTTTGAACCCCCCCCTGCCTCCCAAGTCACAGTTTGTCACAAAACCTATTACCCTCCCCCCTTTAAATACGTCACAAATTCTCATACCTCCCCACCCCTCTAGCAAAAAATTGAAATCAGCAGGCGGCAAAGGTAAGGTGAAGTAATAATATCAAAATATTCATTTCTTCATTTTTGCTTTTTGAGAAGTCAAACTTGATAATTATTTGATATGCATTTGCTGTTTGTAGGGTGGGTATAAATATAAGAATCAATAAAAATGACGCCAAATACATAGAACAAAGAAATGGTACATCACACAGCTACCTCCCCCCCCCTTGTAACACCTGTCACAAATCTTGGCTCCCCCCCCCCCCCCCTCCTTCCCTAAGCTGTGACGTAATTTATGGACGTTCCCCAACACCCCGAGTCTGCTTGTCACACGCTGATCTCAACTAACATTGTATATAATACACATCACCCGGGCGACACGACAGCTAATTGTTCTGATTAGGAGAAAGTGTTGCAAGAGGAGGGCTGACGGCTTGCGTTTGTCTCAGGACCGCGACTCGGACTCGGATCACGAGAACTTCGTGGTGAAGGCTCGTCAGAAGAGCATCGAGGAGATCCTGGCCGAGTCGGACGACTCTGACGGGGAGGAGGTCCGGGCGCCGCGCGGAAAGAAGAGGGACAAGAAGGGCAGCGCCTGGATCCAGGAGCAGGAAGACGACATCGTGGACTTCACGGCGGCGGCCGCCAACAAGAACATCAGGGCCACGAACCCCGCGGCCGTCCCCGTCCGCCCCCAGAAGAGGGTGGCGGACACGAGGATCAACACCGCCTCGGACGGCAGGCTGATCATCGTGGACCAGGCGGACAGCGACGGCGAGCCGAGGAGGAGGAACGACAGCGACGACGACAGCGACGGAGAGAAGAGAGCGCCCAGCGGGGGCAAGCGCAAGAGGGGGAACAGCGGGACGAGCGAGGCTGCCAGCCAGTCTTCCACCAAGTATCAAGGTAACAGGAACGTCTTCAAGTTGCTTCGTTTAGAACTACCTTTTAGACTTCCATATAGTGATGACAGCGACGGAGAGATGCTTCGTTCAAGACTCCCATCCCTCTCTTAACGGAGCTTTGTCTGTTTTTTCCCCCCTTTGTTAGCACTGCACAGGCCTCACGGCTTGACTGATTGACATGAAAATAGTTCTGTACACGCAGACTCATCCAACTTGAAACTGTATGGTTCTTGGGTCAACCATCTAGAAGTCTCTAAATATCTCATAAGATTAGGGTGGGCAGGAAAATTTGAGGAATGAAAACTCCAAACAAATATAAATTTGTACTGAATGTAAAAACATGAATTGCACATTATTACAAATTTGTATCCAATTCTGACGAGCAGTCTTAGAGAAAAGAATATAAAAAATGTTCTTTATTCTCCTAATAGATAGATATAATAGCAGAATTATGTTGTCAAGATTCACTGCTTTCTAGATTCTATAGTTACCGAATGCAGTATAGACTTCTCTCAAGTGACGTCCCCCATTGTTGAAAGAGACGGGCAACAATGTCCATCAGTTGGAATTGACCAATCAGCATGTTTGGCGGTCCATCAGTTCGCTGTGTTGCTATGGTAACGATTGTTTGTCATTCGTTACGTGACAGAAGCCCATATTTTATATGAGTCGAGGTGTGTAGAGTTTTCGATTATTCTCTATACAGATATCTCGCGCATCTTACAACGCGTATATGCTGCGTGTGCTCGGTGACAGGAGAAACTAGTCTCAACGCCTGGTTTGTCATCGTTAAGAGACATGTAAAAATAGCAATTGCTATAAAAGCAATGAAATCTGGAAGTGCTTTTTTACATGTTTTCTGATATTTCCTTCATGTTTCAATACGTTTGATGTCATTCTATCATGTTTTTGAAAAGGCGACAAAGTGCTACAAGCATCTGAATCCGCTACGTTTCAATGTATTGGTGATATACACGCTATAATTGGAATAGAAGCATTATAGATGCTATTTTTCCCAAAATTATTTTAATTGAGGTGTAAACGTGTGAAGTTGGT
The DNA here is from genome assembly GCA_964007535.1 of Brachyptera risi. Classification (NCBI taxonomy): domain Eukaryota; kingdom Metazoa; phylum Arthropoda; class Insecta; order Plecoptera; family Taeniopterygidae; genus Brachyptera; species Brachyptera risi. Next base: position 50,194,269 of record OZ023331.1, read on the forward strand.
TGAAAAATTTGTAAAAAAGTGCAGTTTCAAATGCAGGCGGCAGATGGGGCGTAGGTTTAACCGAGAGTATTTTTCTAAAAATATCAATTGGGGTTTTCCTCTTGCATGCCTATCATACGTTATCTAGTGGTTTTACCGATACCGCGCTGTTGGAACGCTACAGAACATTGTTGCGCTACAAAACACAATGTTTCAAAATGATAGATAGGTACACCAAAGTGCTACTTTTAACATTCGAAATGCTATGAAAACAACAAATAGAAGCTAGGTATGTTTCCATGTCTCTATTCACCGTGTCAGGGTAGACGGGCTCCTGAATGTTTCCCTGCCTGTCTCCAGCCGGAGGTTCCGGGATCCACCGACCGCTGCGCAAGACCAAGCCCAAGGGAGGCCCGACCGCGTCCATGGGGGCAGAGTACAAGTCCAGCAAGGCTTTCGGAGACGTCAAGAGGAAGGGGCGACCCGATCCATTCGCATACGTACCAATGTCGCGCAAGATGCTCAATAAGAGGTAGGCACACTTTATAATAATACCTAGCTCTACTTGGGAGACTTGAGTTTGTTGCTTCTTATGTGAACCTCCCAGCACTCATGTCCACTCCATGTGTTTCCTCCAACCTGTACGTCCACCTCATCATCTCTCTCACTCTGTTCCATCTCATACCATATCGTCCATCACACTGTCCATGTGTTTCCTCCAACCTGTACCCACCTCATTAGTTCTCATGCCGCTTGTTTCTCTCATCCTATATCATCATCTGTCATTCATCTCATAACGTCCATCACACAGTCCATGTGTTTCCTCCAACCTGTATCCACCTCATTAGTTCTCACATCACTTGTTTCTCTCACTCTGTATCACCATCTGTCATTGCATCCATTACAGATTAATATTCTTGTAATAATAGTAAGGATGTCGACGGGTAGGAATTTTCCCACCCGAGTGTTCCCCATTGAAAAAAAAAATCGTATAGGCCCAAAATCACCTATATTCATAAATAAACGCATCATTTTCCTTAAGGTCCAACCTCCATTACCTCATGGTTAGAGGTACGTGTTTTTCGCATTGACAAAAAATGCGAAAAAAAATGAATAATCCCAAAGACATTTTATTTCATGATTTCTTTGCATTTTATTTGATTGCGCGTGAGTCGAGCACGATTTCACATACAGACCAGACCAGAAACATCGTACACAGGAAAACAAAGACCAGAGAAAACATTGACTACCCGTCGGGTGATTGTTTGAACCCAGGTTTCACTTGAAATTAGACCCACCCGGGTACCCGCCGACATCCCTAAATAGTAGAAGAATGTGAAGTTGAAGGTTCTGACAGGCAGGCAAGCAGCTTACCTTGATGTCTTGGTCACCCAACTGAAGCACGTGTCACAACAAGAACCATTACATCGAGAGCGTAACCTGCCACACAGTCCAGCATACAGCTTTATGGCTTTGAAATGTATTTTTTATTACCATCGAAACTTGATGGCCGATATACAGAATCATTGTTTGCCAATTGAGGCTAAGGATGAAAGGTAGGATCCACAAAGACAGTCTTGTCACCCAAAAATGAATACAGTAGAACCTCTGTTATAAGTTTCTCGTTTATACATTTATTACATTTATAAGTTTTTTTTTTTTTTTTTTTCAAGTTCTTCACGTTTATACATTTTTTTAGTCTGGTCCCCTGAAAAACGTATAAAAGAGGTTCCACTGTAATTCCTTTTGAGAGTTTTCATTTAACAAATATCACGAAAAGCTGATGAACCTAAACTTGGTCTTCTCTAAGAACGTTCACAGCACCTTCCCTTGCTTCTCTCACGCAGCCTTGACATATGTCTCGGCTGCATAGCTTCAACACCCTCTAAGAAGAAGTCTATAGACTCTTATTCTCAACAATTACCTTTTTAGCTTACACAGTTCTCCCATTCCATTTATTAGGGATGACATCGATTCTCAAAATCAGGAATCGATTCTCTGTGCTCCAGAATCGATTTTGAAACTTTTTTTTTCAACCTTCCCAAGGCGTTCACATGAAAAATAGCTGCTAGAGACTTCTTTGAACTGTACTGTACCATTTGGGTCTTTCCGTCAACGTTCGGCTGTCAGACGTAACCGAAGGGATAGCTTTTGTCCAGATAGTAATATCTCAGCAATACAGAATAATATGGACAACGAAATGAGCACTTATTACGACGTAAAGAAGTACAGCACTAGACAAAAAAAATAAAAAATGTTTTTTTTTTTGAAAAATCGATTTTTTGATTTGAGAATTGTTTTACATCAGAATCGATTCTTAATCGATTCTCGATTAATCGATGTTATCCCTACTATTTATTCACCTCTTTTTTATATCAATTTTGTAGTAATATTATTGGAAATATTTTCCGAGTGTTGCGCAGAAGCCAGACGTTGGCGTCGAGTTCAGTTTACAGTATCAATGGTCAGTTTTGACGTGAACCTACGTACGGTAACTCATATGGTCGGTAAGAATATGGACACAATACCTACTACGGCCGCGACAGTTTGCGTGGTAAACTAGGAAGCTTGACCACTCCTCATCAGCGGTGGTTGAAAGCCCTCCTCCGACCGTCATTACGCGTGGATTTGAGTCCCGCACAAGGCATCGTCACCTCTTGCGTCACCTCATGTCACAGAGGTAGTCTTTTACGTTGTTGTAATCCTTCCATAACCCAATGTTTTGGTTTGTCAATTTCAGGAAGAAAAACAAACCTTCAGGACAGTTCAAGAATTTGGTGCGTAAAGGTGGCAAAGTGAAAGGAAAGAAGGGAAAGCACCAATAATCTGTAGAACATTGATCAACTGGTGTCTGAATGTTATTTGGTTACGTGCGAGGCGTGTAACGTCTGGCAGCCATGTTGCTCGAGTTGAGAAGGCGGTGGCGTAGTACCGTGGTCAGGTCAAGCTCACCGACGACTAATGATACAAGTTCTCAAGGTCAAGTGCGTGAGGCTTTAATCTTTATTACTGAAATAATTTGAGCATAATATTATGTACAACTGTTTAGACTGTTTTATTGTAACAAATGTATGTATTCGACAAATATATTGAATGAGTAATGCGTTACAATTGATGTCTGTAATCTCAAGTGGCCTTAATCAAGTCGTCTTCCTTCCTTCAATCCAACGCGATTCCAGATATATCTCTGAAAGAAAGACATTCCAGAAAAACTATTATTTAAAGCATATTTTTACTTGTGCATTAATGATAATTCAACCGATACAGATTGAATTTTGGGAAAAATGTATTTACCGAAGAGGTGGACCCTGGTACGGTGCCGTGTTGCTCCAAAACTCTGGCGGTGGCGGTATGCATCGTAACCTTACTGTATCCGTGCCTTCTAAATCATTCGTGTGGGGTATTTCTTCATAGTAATTACATTGGTTCTCTTTGTTGAGAAACGTTGATTCGTACGGAGGTGTTAATATATCGAGAAAAGCGGCTGCTCCTTCGATACTTTCTATCTCGTGGAGGTTGCGGTCAGAAGGAGTAAGTACACATGCAGCATCTTTTTCACCAACGATAATCTCTGGTAACTTTGTGGCCAATGTCGTAGATAACAACGGAACGAGATCTGTCGGGATTGTTGTATTGTTTTTGAGGTTATAACATTGAATTTTTACTGTTCCGGCAATAACTTTCAGAATACCGTGCATGTTGGGGTGGTCGTGTAAAGGTATTTTTACTCCAGGTTTCAAAATAAATACACCCAAAGTTACTGTGGCGTCTTCAAATATTTCCATATAAGTTACAGGTGGCTCTTTCGACGACTTCATAGGGGGTAGGCCTAAAGTAGTAGCTTTGTCTTTGTCTGAAAGTAGCAAAGAATTGTCGAATTTTATATCAATAGCACTTATTTGATCAGCTAAAGACTTGAGTTTATTTAAATTTCCTTCTTGAGGTGCTTGATTCGTTTTATACAGTTTTGTAGAGAAAGTAAGCTTAGCTTGACGCAAAAGTTTTTCCAATTTCTCCATGTTTATTTACTACCTTGACAGATCCTCCCGCCCACCCACTTCCCAGGATGGCCAACTTGACGAGCAGTCACCGCCACTTACATTGTCTTACGTCGTCTGCTAGTTCCATACACAAGGCTGTGACAAAATGTCAGTGATTTGAGTCCTGTCGATTTCTTTGCTGTCAAAATAAAGTCATTAGGCCCTATTACATTTTGTGGTTAAGAGGATACGAGATTTGTTTTTCTGTTCACTCCATAAGTTAATAGCAGGCACTAGGCCTACATTTAGTTCTGATTTGCATGGGGGATAAACACTCTAACCCCCCGTTTGTGAGGCTCAGGCGCAGGACTGTCAGGTTGGAGTGACGTCCAAATAAGCCCTTGTGTTGAATCAGGCTAGGGCTTCGGCCTACTGTGGGTCTAGGGTTGTCTCTAACTGTAGTAGAGTTGTGTAATATGCCTAATGACGAAAAGTTCAAAGCATTGTTGTCGGACTTGGGCCGCGCTACATTACGAGGAGTCCGTAAGTGCCACAAATGTGGCACGTATAACGGTACCAGAGGATTAAGCTGTAAAAATAAAGCATGTGATGTTGTTTTTAAAGAAGCTGGAGAAAAAAGAAAAATGTCAACAGAAGCTTGTAAACTTATGACGGGGTCGTCGACTCAGGTAGGCCTACAATAATTATTCTTGATGTATCGGTAGGCTAGTCGTGAACATAGATTTTATTTTTGTTTGAAATAGTTTCCATCCAAAATGAACATCAAATGGATTTTGTGTCAGGTAGGTGTACAGTGGTATTGAATTAGAGTAGTCTAGCGTACCTAGTTTTGACAAACGAGACCAGGGCAGACTAGGGCCTAGGCGTATCTACGTGGAGGGAATTCAGCAACTTGAACCTGACACTGAATCAAAACAACATTCTGAGCCTAGATATAATAATCAGTCTTTATTAGCAATGTTTGCTATGATACAAACACTTCTCTCTGGTGAGGAAACACTCGAGAGGACATAGCCTACATGCCACCCTCCGTTGCTCAGTCAGCTAAGGCACTGCTTTAGAAACTGAAATCACCGTTAAGCGTGGTTTCGTGTTAGTTTTTCACTTTCACCTACCAACACTTCATAGTTTCACCATCACCTGCTTATTCGTACCCCCGTGTAACCTAGCTGGGGGTCGTTAAGCAAACAATGGACAAATACGTGGTCAAGTTTCAGCGTGCGGATATGATAGCCTGTACTTGTTGCAGGTGTTCTCCGTGCGTGTGCGGGACAAGGGGCCCGACTACCGAGGCTTTGTGCAGCTGCCCGTGCTCCAGTCGAGTGCCGACGAAGGTGCGGCGGACAACGAGGCTTCCCTCATCACGCAGACCGCAGCCCTCTGCTTCGTGGACACCTGCCAACGCTCCTTCGACGCCAGCATACTCAAATGTCACGTGAGTCGTCAGGCTAGTGCCACTCACGTGTTAGGCTAGTGCCACTCACACGCCAGGCTAGTGCCACTCACGTGTCAGGCTAGTGCCACTCATGTGTTACACTCAAGTTACATATTTTACAATATAACTTATAACTAGCATTACAATTGAGCATAGCAGTAAGCCATCATTCATGATCTATGAACGAATTAGTAACTAGAGTCCATCAAACAAGTTATACAACAAATGATGATGCATTAAAAGAACTTGGATTAATTGATACGGAACTGAGATAAATCAATGGAACTGAAACTATTCTGATCACTAGTAAAACAATACACACTGATACATGCATATAGATAACTCGTGTATCCTAATGGCGGTGGATGAACAGAAGTGCTGCGTTGCAGGAGAAGACGGGTCCGCTGGTGACGACGTGTCAGCACATCCAGGCAGCTCTGAGGTGCTACACGACGGCCCAGCCTCTCACCCTCAAGAACTCTGTCCTGTCAGCCCTTAGCGTCACCACCGAGATGAAGCAGGTCAGTAGACGCTAGATTCCCAATAGAAGCATCACAGATGCTCTTTTCCCAAAATTATTTCAATTGAGGAGTAAACGGGTGAAGTCGATTGGGTAATTCAGAGAAAAGTGCAGGCGGCAGATGAGGCGTAGGTTTAGATGAGTTTGATCCGCTTGTGGAGACTATTTTTCTAAAAAACATCAATTGGGGTGTTTGACTTGTATGTCTACTGTACGTTATCTTGTGGTTTTACTGGTTCCGTACTGGTTCTGTCGTTATGCTACAGAACGTTGTTGCGCTACAAAACATGAAGTTTCAAAATAATAGATGCACCAAAGTGCTACTTTTCAAATTGTAAATGTCATAAAAAGAAAAAATAGAAGCTATGTTTACATGTCTCTATAGATGCATAATATACGTATTTTGAACGTTTGAAGAGTGCGTGTTATATATAAAATTTATAAAAATTAAAATATAAATAAATATAAATATATAAAAATGCATTTTATTCATATTTATATTATATTTATTAACTTATAAACCTCGTATTCATCATGTTGTCCGCCTCAGTTTTGAGTACAGTCTGTGCTCAATGTAGTGTAACAACACATTTAACCGACACAAGTCTTCAAAGTCAAGTATTTCCGGGGCAGAATCTGAGTCCAGGGCCCCGATTGCCTGTAGCTACAGTGCTATACAATGCCACCGGTACCGTAGCCACTCTATCTAGTTCACAAGGGAATCTGCTGAATCGTGACAGGCAATCGGGGCCTTTGGCTCTGAACTGACCGCAAGAAACCACAAATACCGTCCATGTTATTAGTATGAGAGGTGTGGATAGGAAAATGGCCTGAGGCTGAATATAAGAATTGGGTGAAAGAGAAAGAAAGAAAGAACAGCAGCTTACCGAGATTTATATTCGTAGAGATAGGCCTACTCATAGTGGATAGAACACAGAGATGAAAGTACACACGTGACGTTTCGGCTGTTGCCTTGGTCACAGTGGAGTATATTAGTATGAGAGTCGGTTCACCTCCTTTATACCCTGATGAAGTATGTTGGTACCACTACATCGTGTAGGCCTAGTTGTTAAGGGGGGACACCACTGAAAGTATGTCCATTTGTTGGAATTTACCTTTTTTTTATGATCAATTTATTTCATATCTCCTTTTTGGGCTACAGAATAAATAATGTGAATTAATCCACTAGTATATTTTATATTTGACTTTTAATCATAATTATAGTGTCAAACCAAATTGGCTTCAGAACCTAAAACAGTTGAATGTTTGATGGCTGTTTTCTCGTCATCTTTTTTTCCAACGTATTTTGAAGGGAGAAGTAAATGAAATCTATTATACTGGTTGGAGTTGCACAGTTTTTTTTTTATACTTCATGAACTAGATGATGAACAAAGCTATGCATTATCAACAGTATATCTTGAGAATATTATGCCTAAAATAATTGGTGAAGAAGAAAAAAATTGAAAAACTTTTTAAAAAAGTGTGAAATAGATAAATTTGTCATTCCTACAAAAAAAAAATTTGATGTGACACCAATGCATAACTTTGTCGAATGCACTTTCGAGAAGACTATGAGATTTTCCAAAACTACTTTTCTCAAGCCGTTTTTCACAAAGAAGTGTCTCCGTGACCACTGACAAAATATAGGTTTCAATAAAAAGAAAAAAAATGTGGAAAAAATATAACTTCATTTTTTTATATTCTTTTAATGTGGGACCACAATGGAAAAAATCAACTCGATTGGGTGTAAAATGTAGAATTTAGGATTTTCAGTGTTGTCCCCCCTTAAGAGAGATGTTGTTGTTGTTGTTGTTGTTGCAGAACATCTGGCTGCTGGCGACGGAGACCACGGGGCCGCTGGTGCAGCGCGTCTCTAAGAACATCATGGCCGTCAAGTGCAAGGCCACCCCCAAACACCCGCTGGGCTATCTGCACTTCTCCTTCTTCGTGTCCAAGCTCAAGGAGCGCGTCGAGAACAAGTACTTCTGCAGCTGCACCGCCTTCAAGGTCAGTACGCCACACTCCTCTGACCGCTATCCTTGTGACAGTAGCACCGCCTTCAAGGTCAGTACGCCACACTCCTCTGACCGCTATCCTTGTGACAGTAGCACGGCCAACAAGGTCAGTGCCCAGTACGCCACACTCCTCTGACCGCTATCCTTGTGACAGTAGCACCGCCTTCAAGGTCAGTACGCCACACTCCTCTGACCGCTATCCTTGTGATAGTAGCACCGCCTTCAAGGTCAGTACGCCACACTCCTCTGACCGCTATCCTTGTGACAGTAGCACGGCCAACAAGGTCAGTACGCCACACTCCTCTGACCGCTATCCTTGTGACAGTAGCACGGCCAACAAGGTCAGTACGCTACACTCCTCTGACCGCTATCCTTGTGACAGTAGCACGGCCAACAAGGTCAGTACGCTACAATCCTCTGACCGCTATCCTTGTGACAGTAGCACGGCCAACAAGGTCAGTACGCTACAATCCTCTGACTGCTGTCCTTGTGACAGTAGCACGGCCAACAAGGTCAGTGCCCAGTACGCCACACTCCTCTGACCGCTATCCTTGTGACAGTAGCACGACCAACAAGGTCAGTGCCCAGTACGCCACACTCCTCTGACCGCTATCCTTGTGACAGTAGCACGGCCAACAAGGTCAGTGCCCAGTACGCCACACTCCTCTGACCGCTATCCTTGTGACAGTAGCACGGCCAACAAGGTCAGTGCCCAGTACGCCACACTCCTCTGACCGCTATCCTTGTGACAGTAGGGGCTGCACGACCTTCAAGGTCAGTACGCCACACTCCTCTGACCGCTATCCTTGTGACAGTAGGGGGCAGACATTTTCACTGTCAACATAACATACAAACAATCGCAGTGGCTTTCCGTCTGAACATATTCTAGCAAAACTTTTTGGTTAATCTGAATTTTTATAAATTGAAATTCTTCCGTGGGGGTCCTTTGTATTTCGGATGAATGAGGGTTTACTGTAGGTCCTTTTTTTTCAACGGACCAGTAAAAATGAAGCATTCATGCAGGAAAACGATCCATCCAGGAGAACTGAACATTGAATATACTGGAGTCGGGCTGGACAATGAATGATAGAAGAAGGAAGTCGATGGATTCAGGAACGATGCGTAGATGTTTCACTGTACGAGGACCGGCACATGCAGCGCACTCGCTTCATGGGATGTGGGAGAAGAAGGGGCATATCGGACCTGGTTTGATCCCCGCCACCGTCCATCTTTACAGAGGTGCATCGCGGTTTCCCTCTGTAGTCTAGGACTCTAGGCCAATGCCGGGATGGTTCCTACTATATAGGCAACAAACGCTTTCTTCCCACTATCTTTCCCAATACCTAAGGAACCCTCATCATCCCGTCTTCTCATCCGACGCCAATAGATCTTAGTTATCATTATGGTGCGTCGTTAAACCCAGTATAAATAAATAAATAAAGAGTTATAGACTACCATATCAATATATGTACCAGGATTGCCAGGCAGTCTCCTATTGGCTGAGCGTGATGAGTTGGACTTGTGTCTGGTCTCCTATTGGCTGAACGTTGTGAGGTGGGCTTGTGTTGCCAGGGCCAGGTGAAGCACGCCACCAACAAGGAGGAGTCCAACTTCAAGCGCTGCGTACACTTCTACGCCTGCGTCTGTGCCTTCGCCAGCGACCCCAAGCTGTGTGAGGAGTTCTCGTACTACATCAACCTGGACCGGCCCGTGGCGCTGCTGCCCATCTCGCTCGGTAGGTCCCTCCCAGGCCTGTTTTAATACACTAGGCAAACGCAGCATTACTCTCTTCAACCATTACTTGACACCTATCAACTAGGGATAACATCGATTCTATAAATTCAGAATCGATTCTGTACTTCCCAGAATCGATTAAGAATCGATTTTTTTTCAAATTTAAAAAAAAAATGTCTGTGTACATTTACATGTTTAAATATTCCCGCGCTGTTTTCATGTAGCTAAAACTGTTGCACATCGTGTTATATCAACTGTACCGCTCTGTCGAAGTGGCGCCTTCAAGGTCATGAACGAAGCTTTCTCCCCTCCATGATACACACACATTCTTCCCCACTACGCTGAACCACGCCCTTTGTCGTGTAAATGATCCAATGGCGTTTGTCTCATTACGAAAACTCTCGACCGGACTTGGCGGGAGGGGAAGGTGAAAGATGGGAGGGGCTACAAAGAACATGTGCGAGCGATGGTACACGTGCGTTAGTCGACGTAAATGCTACAAATGTGTACAGTTTCGATCCAAAAAAAAATAGCAAAATAATCGATTCGCGATTTTTAGAATCGTTTGGAATCGTTGGTTTAATCGATGTTATCCCTACTATCAATACTAACGTGAAATATACACTTCTCCCCGCTCATCAGTCTGTGTTACAGTCAGTGATGAAATTGATTGGATGAGCGAAGCGAACATTCAATTTCACCATAGGCCTACCCGAAAAAAAAGTGCCTGTTTTTTTTTTTTTTCGCTCTCCACAGGTCAAACGAAAATTCAAAATCAGTTGAAACTTGGCATTCACAAGTGCCTTCATCTAAATCGATACTGTATAGTTTCGAGGCGCAATCGGTTGAACCACTTCTGAGAAAACTCAATTTCAGAGTTTTCAAAAATCCCATAAGAGTACCGGTAACCCTGAGGAAAAAATTCGTAAAAAATATTTCTCCCGAGAGAATTCCAATTCTCAGGAAATTTCAATATAATAATTATCCACATTATTCCAAACTTTCAGTCAAATCTGATTAGCCATTTTGACGTTAAAAAATATATAATCTAATTTTTGAAATCACTCAAAGCTATTAAGAAACCAATTAAATCCAAGCTGACACCAATTATTTGGAAATGATTAAAACAAAGCCTTCTTTATTATCATGGAAATTAATTAGAAAATAAGATGGCAGTGATCTAATGGTTTGGATCTCAAGGTGTATATATATATATAATAACCAATCCAAAGATAAGGTGATATGTTCCAGCTCATCCATCAACGTGGCAACACATAACGCGTTTGCCTAGTAATACATAAGTTTTGAGCATTGTATTTAATACTCTCTTGAACCATTAGTTGACATCTCTCAATACTAACGTTAAATATAAAATACACTTCTTCCCGTTCATCAGTCTGTATTCTACAGTCAGCGATGAAATTGATTAAATACATAAGGCAACAGATGACTGATGGTGACTGTGTTTGTTGCAGAGCCGTACGAGTGCTGTGGAAGCAGCGACTACGAAGGTTTGTACCGTTGTTCCGTTAACCCCCAGCTTACCTCGACACCAGCGTGCTTCACAGAAGACACGCTGGGCAGAGCGATGTAGCGGCTAGTAGAGCTCGAACCTACCTGCTGTCAACTCGGCACTTCTTGGCTGTGTCCGTCTCGTAGTGTTCCACACTCGAATCAAGATCCAGGGTATATCTGTAGCTCTCGCATCCTGGTAGCCATATGCGTTGAGGGTTGCGTTGGTTTGCCGCCGAGAGATGGTGACTTCACTCATTCGAAAACACCTTCCATTTCCCGAGTACTTTTCTGAGAACCATTGATCGCTGCTCTATCTAGTGCTGTTTTGTATTAACGGCTGACAGACTGACAAGCTTGATGACAGCCGTTATTAGCTGAGCCGACGTGGACGTAAAGTTGGTTCCTTTTATCACCATTACCTACGCTTGATCGATGATTCTTGTAATGTGACCGGTGAATTGGAACATATTTTAACATGGGAGGGATAGGAAGCGAGGACAGGCAAACCAAAGCATTGTGCTGGTAGCTATTTAAATACCTCAGTTTAGTTTAGGTGATACTGAAATTTGGCTAGTGATTGTTTTTGGCGGGCACCATGGTCACCATGCTTGTAGTCAGCCAATTGGATGCCACCGAGATATTTGTCGGTTTACCTAATGCTGTGAAACCTGAATCCAGGGCCAACTAGAAGAGCTACCTACCATGGCAACATGTCGGCTATGACAAGTGATGGATTATCAGAGTCCAAGAGAGTGTGACGTTGTTATTATACTCTGTCGTCGTGCAGTAAACACTGCCCAGCCTTGAGTGTGTTGCTTGTTGCGTCAGGCAGCGACGAGCACCAGACGCTGGTGGCCTACCTGCAGGACGAGGTGGGGGGGACGTGCGAGGTGGAGGTGGAGGTCCTGAGGGACGAGGCAGCGCTCCTGGAGGCCACGGGACTCTCCGTCACGGAGGACGGGACTCTGAGGCACAGCCTGGAGGTGCTGGCCGACCCAGCCGACTACGACACCATCCCTCACGACATGCAGCCGCCCTTCGAGGTAAGCTTGCTGCACCAATCAAACATTACCAGCTTACCTTGAGAGATGAGCAAATTAAAGTATCATGAGAGCCTCTCGAAATAACATGTGGTGTAACTACTGCCCTGATTAATACATTGATATATATCACCTCACCGAGACACGTTACTCCTGCAGCCGATAGCAACATGTGCTCGTTACAATCTCGGTGGCCATATTGGACATTCACAAATAGAATCCAAGCAAGGCATTCTATATTATCACTTATATATGTCTAATATGTGTGAAACTTCCTGGTTTGCAAAGCGGTGTGAAGCTACTGCCGAGACACGGCCTTGTTAACGTTGAGTAACGTGTCTCGGTGATGTAGATCTCTGGTTGGTATACATCCCAGGACCCTGGTCTCTGCGTGCTAGCCACTGGTTCAACCAGCTCGGCCTACCAAGCGCTACGTATGCCCACTCATGCTGTTTACAAGTCTCACCAAGCTCGAGCAGTATCGTATATACTTCCCTGGAGCGTCTCTGGTAGCAGGGTCTGGAGAGAGAGAGAGAGAGAGAGAGAGAGAGAGAGAGAGAGAGAGACACAGCCTTGTTGACGTTGAGTAACGTGTCTCGGTGATGTAGATCTCTGGTTGGTATACATCCCAGGACCCTGGTCTCTGCGTGCTAGCCACTGGTTCAACCAGCTCGGCCTACCAAGCGCTACGTATGCCCACTCATGCTGTTTACAAGTCTCACCAAGCTCGAGCAGTATCGTATATACTTCCCTGGAGCGTCTCTGGTAGCAGGGTCTGGAGAGAGAGAGAGAGAGAGAGAGAGAGAGAGAGAGAGAGAGAGAGAGAGACACAGCCTTGTTGACGTTGAGTAACGTGTCTCGGTGATGTAGATCTCTGGTTGGTATACATCCCAGGACCCTGGTCTCTGCGTGCTAGCCACTGGTTCAACCAGCTCGGCCTACCAAGCGCTACGTATGCCCACTCATGCTGTTTACAAGTCTCACCAAGCTCGAGCAGTATCGTATATACTTCCCTGGAGCGTCTCTGGTAGCAGGGTCTGGAGAGAGAGAGAGAGAGATAGAGAATTACATCATCATGGTTTTTCATCAAAACCACTGATACGATTCACTTGAAACTTGGAAATAATGCGTAGGCTTATAATCATTCTATTGAAATTCCCTAAAAATGTGTGTCCATTTGAAAGGTGAAAGAATTCAAATCTTATCTCAAGACGGGGTTTTTGAATACTTCGAGATGTGGTTCAACCGATTGCGGCTCAAGACTGGACGATATAAAACTAAATGTTGACACTTGTGCGGGTCAAGTTTCATTTAACCTGTGGAGCGCAAAAAATAATCGTTCTTTCTTAGTAGGGTGAAGTTGAATCTTCGCTTTGCTCATCCAATTATGAAAAGCAAGTAGGCTTACATTAATCATTTGATTACGTCTCTCTATTTTATCCAGTTGACGGCCGCTGGCGCATATTCCCGTCCTCACATTCCAGAACATTTCATTTCATATCTTGACAGCATTACGTCATATTGACGTGGAACTTGTACTGACATCTGGGAGAGAGATTGAGAAATAAGTTTGATTCTTAATTTTTGCCAATAGAATGTGCTAATGTATTGGAAAATGATTAAATGCTATTCTGTTTATTATTCCAAAACATCGTTCTAGTCTAAATGTGTCAAATTGACGAGCCTCTGAACGCTAGATAAAAGTGATATCAGCGAATTTCTTGTTTCACATATCAAGTACAACAATATATCAACACAATAAAACCATTTGTTTCTGCTATAAATGTTGAGAAAGGTTATCTAAACACAAGTATCTGTGCAGTGTAAACAACCCGGCCTGGGAGGTGGGGTGGTGACGTTGTAACTCGGCTGTCTAGTGGTTGAATGATTGTTGTCCACGAGCTTGTAACAGAGCTGTTGTTGTTGTTGTTGTTGTTCAGCTGCTGAGCGTGAAGAGGAAGCGGGACGAGAAGCCGCCGCCCAAGTTGACGAGCAGCGCGCGAGACCAGGTCAAGAAGGATAAGCCGGCCAGGAAAGTCTTCTCCGGCTTCCCCAAGAAACCAGGTGAGCCTCGTCAGACAGGTGGCTGGGTCCGGCACATGCAGCGTAGTGGTTAACGCACTCGCTTCGTGTGATCCGGGAGGCGAGGAGCATATCGGACCTGGTGCGATCCCCGCTACCGTCCATCTTTACAGGGGTGCACGTGGTTTCCCTCTGTAGTCTAGGCTAATGCTGAGATGGTTCCCACAATATAGGCCACGACCGCTTCCTTCCCACTATCCTTCCCATTACCCATAAAACCTTCATCTTATCATCCCATCATCTCATTAATCATCCATCCGACGCCAATAGATCTTAGTCATCATTACAGTGCGTCGTTAAAACCCAATATAAATGAATATCATATGGATCATATCTGTTGGACCACTTCTGAGAAGTATCATCTCGAAGTTTCTTGGGAACACCGAGAGCGATGTTTGAAATAGCAGGAAACAATGGAGCTAAGAGAAGAGTTGGAAGACCAAGAGAAAGGTGGCAGGAGGGAGTCAAGTTCGGGGTAGTCAACCGAGGAGAAAAATGGGAGGAAGTGGTTGACCAGAGATGGTGGGAGGATATAGAACGGTGGAGGGAACTCATAGGAAGAGAAGAAGAGGAGCGTGGCGGGAGGGAGTCAAGTTCAGGGTAGTCAACCAAGGGAGGAAGTGGTAGATGAGATATGGTGGGAGGGTAGATAACGGTGGAGGGAACTGGTAGGAAGAGAAGAAGAAACAGAGGATAGGCCTAGCAGTAGTGCAGAATAGGAGGAAGAAGAGGAGGAACTGGCAGGAAGAGATTGATATAAGAAGTCTGCCCTGGAAAAACTGGTGGAAACACCCCCTGGCCCAATTTAATTCGTGATGATGCTTATTGTTTGCTCAACGACCCCACCAACAGCTAGGTTATACGGGGGTACGAATGAACAGGTGATAATGAAGTGATGATGAGTGAAAGGTCGCTTACAAAAAACGTATGCCTTATGCGGGACTCGAACCCACGCCCAACGGTGACCAGGTTCTGACCAAGCTACCGTGGGTGGCTATTTAATTGGTTATCTGGGTTTGAGAGATATGTATATTATATTGTCATGGTAGGTAGATATGAACCAATCAGAGCCCCAGTCTCTTGGAGCTAGGGCCCACAAGTGGTCTATTAGGTGCGGTGGTGACGTTGAGTGTGTGCGTAGAGCCGGTGAAGGAGGAGGAGGTGAGCTTCTCGTTCGTCCAGTGGCTAGCATCGGTCACGGAGAGGATCAACCAGGCCATGCACTTCCAGTTCGACGGCAAGCCCGACGCCCTCGTCTTCCACGTACCCCAGGTCAGTCACTGCTCTACGATTAGCTCCCGTGAACACTTGTGAATAACAAGTTGTTGTTGTTTTCATTGACATTTTCATGGAGAAGACACAATCATGTTCTCTACACAAGAGCGCACAAAGCCTATTTGGCTTGTCTGTGGCATAAACGTAATAAATCATGAAACAAACGTCATCACAAAGTGAAATGACAAATTATGTTGAGAATATCTATAATGTGTTCCGGACTTTCGGAAACTGAAATACTTTCATCTGCGGCGGAATTATGGTCACCGACAGCGCAGTCCTGGTGTTGAAGTTCATTAGTTCTAAATAATCCAAATGGGGTGATAAGATCACCCTTGTGGTGCCCCGTCCAAACGATCCTATCTTTCATCCGTAGCCTTAATTGGGGAACAATGATTTTGTATCAATTTTCGATGTTATTAAAAAATAATATATACATATATATAGTTTGATATAAAAGCAATGGTTGCGCTGACTCTGAAATATTTCACTTTGAAGACGCGAATCGGGTCACTTTCTTAATATTATGATGAAATAGGTCGGCATCACCACCTTGTGGAACAAATGTGAACCTGGCTCAGTTGCCTCGATCACCGGCTGCTTTACCTGCCAACAAACACTCGTTGTTTTATTGATATTTCATGGAGTAGATACATGAATGTTCTCTACACAAAGCCTATTTGGCTTGTCTGTGGGAGGAAGTGGTAGACAAGAGATGGCGGGAGAATAGAGGACGGTGGAGGGAACTAGTAGAAACAGAGGATACTGTGACATAAACATAATAGATCATGAAACAAACGTGATCGCAAAATAAAATATCAAATTATGTTTAGAATATCTATAATGTGTTCCGGACTTTCGGAAACTGAAAGGCGGCGGAATTATGGTCACAGACAGCGAAGTTCATTGGTTTTAAATAATTGAAATGGGGTGGTAAGATCGCCCTTGTGGTACGCTGTACAAACGATCCTATCTTTAATTCATAGCCTTCATTGGGCAACAATGATTTTGTATCAAGTTTCGATGTTTAAAGAAAAAAAAAGAATCTCATGGCTAAGAACTGGAACAGGTCTGAAAATGAACAGTTTGCTGCGCGGTGTGAAGCTAGTGCCGAGACACGGCCCACGGATCTGTGAATGGAGGGAGTGTGTTGTGTTGCCAGGTGTTCTTCGACTGCCTGCGCGAGCGCATTGCGTTCAACGGCAAGAAGAAGCGTCTGCCCAACAGCACGTCCCTGTTTGTACGCCGCGACGCCATTCCCCTCGGCACGTTCACCAAGTACACGTGGAACATCACCAACATCATCCACGTCAAGCAGATCTTCGAGACGCCCCTGGTGAGTGGCCTCGGAACCACACCCATCCCTCACTCCAACTCTAACGCTAACACTCCAACTCTAACACTCCAACACCAACACTCCAACACTAACACTCCAACACTAACACTCAAATTGAATTGAAGGTTTTAGTAGAATGAAGTCCACCCCCAGATTCATCCTACGCCTCATCTGCCGCCTGCATTTTTGCAGATGCACTTTGGCTTACGAAATATATTAACATAACATCATTCCTTAAAATAGCATTTATAGTGCTTCTATTCTGAATATAGCGTCTATGTCGCCAATATATTGAAACATAGCGAGCTCAGACGTTCATAGCTCTTTGTCGCCTTTTCAAAAACAAGATCAAACAACATCAAACGTATTGAAACATGAAGAAATGTTGGGAAAAATAAGCTTCATAGCACTTAAGATTTCATCGCTTTCATAGCAATTGCTATTTCTACATGTCTCTATTTACAACCCAGTAAACAGCCAACCTTGGGTTGACAGAGATCACTTCGAGAAAACATGTTAATTACTTTGATCAATATTAAAAATTAAGCTTGCTATTTTTTAATGATGCACTAATGTATTTTCTCTTGAATTGATTCATGGAAAAATAATGAAATGTTTTACCAATGAAAGATAATGAGGGGTTTTGATGATGATTATTGCTTGCTTATCGACCCCACCATCAGTTACGTTATACGGGGGTACGAATGAGCAGGCGATTATGAAACTATGAAGTGATGATAAGTGAAAAGACATTCACAAAAACACATGCCTTATGCAGTACTCAAACCCACAGTTCAGATTGTGAGGCGGTGCCTCAGCTGACGGAGCTACCGCGGGCGTCACGTGAGCGAGGAGAAGTAGCGCTCACGTCGTACCGGTGTGTTTCAGATGTCCCTGGACGTCTGCCGCAGCTTCGTCGAGAACAGAGACGGGACGTACGAGCCGTTCAACAGAGGCAAGGACGACAACGAGGCCTTCCGTAAGACGCAAACCACTTCCCTCATCAAACCTCTCGAGCTGAAAACCTTCCTCAAAGTCGGTGAGTCTTGCGCTTCGCTTCCATACTGCGGCTAGCTCACTGAACCAGACAGGGGTGCATCGTGGTTCCACTCTGTCGTTCAGGTCAATACTGCGGTGGTTCCTTAACAACAGACCACGACCGACTCCTTCCCACCATCCAAAAACACCTGATGAAACAACCCTTCATCTCATACATCATTCACTGACGCCAGTAGATCGTAGTCATCAGTGCAGTGCGTCGTTACACCCGATATAAATGAATGATTTGAATGAATAGCAGTTGCTTTGTGTACCATGTTATGGCCGGTACGAAGAGAATGTCATGTATTGCGTTTGGTTGCTGGGGCTTGAGTGAAACAGTCTCTCTTCCGACACTTGCCAGCAAACAGATACCATCGCAGTGATCGCTCCCAGGTCCCTCGCTCTCCTGCTTGCATCATTCATTGTGTCCACTCCTCTCCCATATAAGTTCTCCTGGATGCAACGTTTTCCTGCATGGATGCTTTTATTTTCCTGGTCTCTTGGTAAATGATGAATAGAGGTTTCACTGTATAGTGAATGTATAATAATATATATGATATATAATGTTTATGTTGGCTGATAACTTACAATATAAAAATATTTTGTGTATGGTAACATGATATTCAAATCAATACAATTCAAATAATTTTATTCCATAAAGTAATAATTAATCACAACGATACAGTCAGCATTATGCTCGTGCACTGAGAAGTAAAATGAAAACCATCATTTTCAGAAATACTGTTAGGCTAGTTTACTTGATGGTTTATACCATGTACTGATCAGATCATAGAATAACCGTTTGATGTGTTATCCAGGCTACACGGACCAAGCGCAGGCCGAACCGACACCGTTCCTGATCGAGTGGATCCCGGACATCCTGCCGCAGACCCGGATCGGGGAGCTCCGTATCCGCTTCGAGTTCGGCCACCAGCGCAACGGGCTCGTGGAGAAGCGGTTCGCGGAGCCAGCGCAGCCCCGCAGCCTCCCGCGCCTGGAGCCCAGCTCCGAGATCTCCATCACCCGGGTCACCGACTCCGACCCCATGCTGCAGCTCTAGCCACATACAAAACTTGTACAACTTTGTAAAGGAAGTTTATTTTTATAATTTAGCGAGCTGCTTTAGTTGTCGATCTCTTCGTGTCTCGCGCGTCAGTCGAGGTATTTTAAACCTATGTTTTCTATTTTCTACCTTTGAACGTATTATTACCCATTTGGCGTCGAGACCTCTTCTTCTTCCTGCCTAATTATGTATTTTGTGTCCGGTCTATCTCGTATTCCTATTATTTGTAAATATATATATTCTGTCGCATAATTGTATCTTTCACGGCTGAAATCCTCATTGTGATTAGCGTTCGGTACGATGAATAAAACATGCTTTAGTTGAATCGAAGCCCTGCTGGTTTTATCATCGCCTACCTCGTCCTGTGTCTGTCCTCTGTGAGGTCCGAGCGAGACGGCGGCTGAGTCGCTCACGGTAAGTTCCCGCGCCGTCATCAACGCGGCGCTGGTGAAACAACTCTTACACCTCGCAGGTCCGAGCGAGACGGCGGCTGAGTCGCTCACGGTAAGTTCCCGCGCCGTCATCAACGCGGCGCTGGTGAAACAACTCTTGATTCAATATAAAATATATACAGTAGAACCTCTTCAGTAAGTTTCTTGTTAGCATAGTAAGTTTTATTTTCTAATCCCATTAAGTTTTCCATTTGGGTAAGTTTTTTGTCTGGTCCCCGGAACAAAAGAGGTTCCACTGTACAATGATTTGTATTTATTTATTGCCGTTTCTTACAAAGCACAATTTGAGAATTGTATAAACACTGTCAGGTATAATTAAAAGTAGATTGAAATCACTCGAGTGAAATAATTAGAATCAGAGAAGCAAGTCAATTGAATAATCTTGTCTCTTGGATAGTTCTCTATGCAGTAAAGCTGATTTGTCCTGACAAATCTCGTTGGTTTTGTTTTGAACTCGAACCCAGGGGTGCCAACTCGTGGGAGCTCAGGGTCTTCAAAGCACTCCTCGGAAATTTGGATCAGCCCCTATGTATAATTTCAATTTCATATGTTTTCCTAGATATCAGCCTAATTTTCAAGTTATACATTCATAATAATGAGAATATCAGTGTTGATGTTTTGAAGAAGCGTTCAGCTACATGAAACTCGAGCCTTTTCAGGTCGAACTATCTTTGGAAAGGGGGGGGGGGGGGAGAGGTCATGAATCATTTCTTTGTCGATGAATTTTCAACTGTATGGATAATGCACGTGAGTTGACCATTCTGGTTGCTGAACTATTTTATGGGCACTCTGAGGATATAATAAACCCTCAAGCTGACAATGTGTTCATCTATACTGTGAATCAAAGCTTTGAACATATTATGCATTTTATAAATCATTTTTCTTGAATTCCAGTATAGAGAATAGAGAAATACAGAATAGAGAATACAACAATGTTGTACATGCACTGAAATGATTATATTGACATGGAGAAACAATGACGGCTGTCAGAATAGCTTCAGCTGTGCAGTATCTTGTAAGACTAATTGAAGGTGGAACTAATATACAATTATTATAAATGAGCTTTCTTTTTTGCATGCTGTCACTTGCAGACAGATACTGCTCCAAAATTATGCAAAAACTATTTCTGGTAGCTGAGATCTATCTAGACAATAAGTCAATATTTGTATTTAATATTTAAATATTTACAAGACAATAGTTGAATAAAATTATATCATAACTTATTATTCATCATTAAGAGAGAGAATTTAGCTCTGAACAAGATTCATCCTGGGCTTTTTCTATGAATAGACTTTGCTGAATCAATTTGAACTGGAACGCTTTTTTTTAAATAGTCCCAACACGGTGCAAATAACATTTAGCCATACCTAAATAGTAAAAAAATGGCGGACTGATTGTTATTGTTTTCGAGAGCATATAACTAATTTAAAGGACAATGATGTAAGTTTTTATACTAATTGATTAGATTTAATTTTGATTTATTTATATTCAGTACACTTGATATTGAGGCACACCAAATTTCATCAGTAGTGATGTAATAGAGGATAAGTAATGACAGCTCATCTTTAACCTAACTTTTTCACATTCGATGTGACAGACCTAACTGGCTACTGTAAATAAGTATCTACTATTATTATATATATAAATTCAGCTTCTTAGTAGACGTTGATGATATCAAGTATAGAGATCATGTGCAATTTTTCATGGGAAGTGTCATTTTCTGGTAAGTTAGGTTAAGGCCTGAACCAATAAAATGAGTGGTAGGCCCCTAGCGTACGTAGGTAGGTTGGGGCATTCAATGGTTGGGGATTGGATTGATTTTTACTCACACTTTTAGAACAAAGGATTGAGATTTTGACACATACTCTGCCATCGTCAGAGCTGTGTTACTATCCCAACAGTCAAAGCCACGCCCCTAACCTGAAAATGTCTGCCTCCATCAAAATGCACACAAATCGGCATTTTCAAGTTTTCAAAAACCTGATGAAACACCTCAATTACCTACGTACGCCGCCACTTTCTCAAATGGCTCACTAAAACCTACTTGAAAACGTAATTTTACTGACAAATATTTCAGAGAAATTCTGTGTTTGATATTCTGAACAATTACCGATGTCATAGGCCTCAACGAATAACAATTGTTTTCCTCTCGTTATTTACAGCTCATTGATGCCACTTCGACACAGACCTGAACCTAACCAACAATAGGCGGAGTTTCATTGATGTCGGAAAATCATATTCAAGTGAGTTTTATACAATCAGGTACTCTACTCCACGCTCAATAGATCTAATCAAGACACATGAGAGAACATCACTTTCACAGAGTAAAAATGAATTCAGCTTGGAGAGGGTAAACCGCACTTTTACCAATAAGTTCATTGTATATTGTAGGTATTGTTGTGAGGGCCAAGGTGATTGATACTTGGACTCTTCTTCCATTACGCTCAGATTTGATCCTATTAGATATTATCTAACCGTTAACCTAGACACCATATCCTACCATAACCCTAGAACAGATGGGCATGGCTTGAGCAAACAGTAATAAGAAAAGGTAAAGGTAGTAAAGGTCAGAGCTGGCTATTGTCTCTTATTGGTGGTCAATGTGTTTTAGGGCCGGGTCATTAAATAAAACCATGGAATAATTACAGTCTCATTCCATTTGACAGTTCTAAATGTCACCGTACTCAACCAACCCTAACGAGCAGTTAATTACGCTCTGTACAAATATCGGTAATATTAGCGGTTACGGTACTCTGGGCGTAGTGGGTAATTCTGTAATAATGTTTATAAAATCAGAATTGCTCGTGATCATGATAATATTGCCATCATCGTGCACAGAGTATAAAATTGTTGCAGAAACAAGTTAAGATAGCAGTAGACAGAAGGAGCAAGAGACAATAGTTGGTATGATGGGCCTACGCCACTGACTGAATACTGTGTCTATTGACCTGTTGAGCCAGACGGTCGTGGGTTCGAGTCCCGCTGCTATACACTGGGTCATTGACTCCTCTGGCTCACTGTAGGCCTATGTTGTCACAGTCAGTCTATAGCTCCGGCCTAGACGGTACATCCAGACCTAGACTACAGTCTGTGTCACACAGAAGAACAAACATTCACATACACACGAGATCAAGTTTGTAGGTCAGTTAATATCAACTTCATTTCAAGTAGGTAATTTGATCTCAACAAGGGTTCTAGTATTTCAATCAGGCTAAATCTCGATGCTGGTAATTCCGTCAAAGCTACAATGAGAGGACGACAACGTTGTTGATTGCGAGCGATTAGAAGCGGCTCCACGTTGGTGATCAATAACGTCTCACAAGACAACCTTGATCGTGTTGGCATGACTGCTACGGGCGTTGACAGTGTTCCCTTGTTTGCCTGACAGATGTGACGGTGGAGAGGGAACGGCTGAGAGACGAGGACGCAGCGGCGGGGTCAAGCTCGCAGAGGAGACTCGCAGAGAAGAGGAGACCACAGAGGAGAGGAGACCACAGAGGAGAAGGGAGAGCAGCAGCGATACGAGAGATCTCAGAAGATTCAGAATGAGAGGTAATGAAAATAAATTTTCAAAATTTTTGGGGTGGTAAGATCGCCCTTGTGGTGCCCCGTCCAAACGATCCTATCTTTCATCCATAGCCTTAATTGGGGAACAATGATTTTGTATCAAGTTTCGATGTTATTAAAAAAAAAAAAAAAATGATTTCTGATGTTAATTATGGTTATGAAAATAACAAAAAAATATTTTCTATCTCAGAATTATTTCCTATATCTGGAAATCTAAACGTAATTCCATATACCGGTATATCATTATTTCGAAAGTCCATTCTGAGAATCGACTGGAAATTACTGTTATTTGGTAAATCACACACTTTTTTCTTGGAAACGGCTGGGGCGAGCGCAGCGATATTTGCTGATGATTTAGAGATCCTGAAGTAATATTCATAAAAAATACTAGAGCATCGTACGTCTCTCCAGTTCATAGAAATTAATTGCAAAAGGTCGAAAACTAGTTGAACTACTGTACCCATACCCTAACCACTCATACTGTGACCCTTACCATTTTGGCATATTTTTTGCATCTTGAAAATTGTTGTTCAATTTCTCAGTTCTGTAGTTATGTATGTTTAGAGTAATCAATGTAGAACACAAAACAGGTCTCAATTTCAAAATTGAGTGGAATTTGAAGATTTTAGGACCAAAAATGACTTGGCATATTTGTCATATGGGACCATAGATATAGAATTTTAGAATCCTGTAGTTACTCGGAAAGATTTTTTTTTCATAAGATTCCAACATATTTAGCTCTTTCAAATGTCCTTCTATCGCCCCACAAAATTTTAGCAAAATCAAAATTTACGATTTATTTTTTTCACTTTTTTCAAATTTGATTTCTGATTTCAATTTTGGTCTCAAAACGTACAAAAATATAATTTCTAGCTTAGAATTAAATCCTCTATCTGAATATTTGAACATAATTGTACATATCTCGTTCGTTCAAAAGTCCGTTCTGAAAACTCGCTGGAAATGTCCTTTTTTTGGTAATTCACACACTTTTTTCTTGGAAACGGCTGGGACAACCTCAGCATAATTTGCACACGATTTAAAGATCATGAAACTATAGTCATAAAAAAATACTAGAGCCTTGTAGGTCTCACCAGTTCATAGAAATTAATTGCCAAAGGTCAAAAACTAGTGTCCACTACCCTTCTCATTTTGGCAATTTTTTTTGTGATTTGAAATTTTTTGTTTAATTTCTTAGTTCTGTAGTTATGTATGTGTCGAGGGATCAAACTAGAACCTAAATCAGGTCTCATTTTCAAAATTGAGTTGAATTTAAAGATTTTAGAGCAACAAATGACTTGGCATATTTATCAAATGGGACCATGTATAGAATTTTAGAATCCTTGTAATTACTCGGAAAGATTTTTTTTTCATAAAATTCCAACAGATTTAGCTCTTTCGAATGTCCTTCTGTCGCCCCACAAAATTTCAGCAAAATCAAAATTCACCATTTATTTTTTTCACTTTTTTCAAATTTGATTTCTGACTTCAATTTTGGTCTTAAAATGTACAGAAACATATTTTTCACCTGGGAATTATTTCCCATATCTGAATATCAAAACACAATTGTGCATATGTAGTTCGTTCAAAAGTCCGTTCTGAAAACTCGCTGGAAATGTCCTTTTTTTGGTAATTCACACACTTTTTTCTTGGAAACGGCTGGGACAACCTTGGCATAATTTGCACACGATTTAAAGATCATGAAACTATAGTCATAAAAAAATACTAGAGCCTTGTAGGTCTCACCAGTTCATAGAAATTAATTGCCAAAGGTCAAAAACTAGTTCTCATTTTGGCAATTTTTTTTGTGATTTGAAATTTTTTGTTTAATTTCTTAGTTCTGTAGTTATGTATGTGTCGAGGGATCAAACTAAAACCTAAATCAGGTCTCATTTTCAAAATTGAGTTGAATTTAAAGATTTTAGAGCAACAAATGACTTGGCATATTTATCAAATGGGACCATGTATAGAATTTTAGAATCCTTGTAATTACTCGGAAAGATTTTTTTTTCATAAAATTCCAACAGATTTAACTCTTTCGAATGTCCTTCTGTCGCCCCACAAAATTTCAGCAAAATCAAAATTTACCATTTATTTTTTTCACTTTTTTCAAATTTGATTTCTGACTTCAATTTTGGTCTTAAAATGTACAGAAACATATTTTTCACCTGGGAATTATTTTCCATATCTGAATATCAAAACACAATTGTGCATATGTAGTTCGTTCAAAAGTCCGTTCTGAAAACTCGCTGGAAATGTCCTTTTTTTGGTAATTCACACACTTTTTTCTTGGAAACGGCTGGGACAACCTTGGCATAATTTGCACACGATTTAAAGATCATGAAACTATAGTCATAAAAAAATACTAGAGCCTTGTAGGTCTCACCAGTTCATAGAAATTAATTGCCAAAGGTCAAAAACTAGTGTCCACTACCCTTCTCATTTTGGCAATTTTTTTTGTGATTTGAAATTTTTTGTTCAATTTCTTAAATCTGTAGTTATGTGTGTGTAGAGGGATCAAACTGGAACCTAAATCAGGTCTCATTTTCAAAATTGAGTTGAATTTAAAGATTTTAGAGCAACAAATGACTTGGCATATTTGTCATATGGGACCATATATAGAATTTTAG
This sequence comes from Brachyptera risi, assembly GCA_964007535.1. Classification (NCBI taxonomy): domain Eukaryota; kingdom Metazoa; phylum Arthropoda; class Insecta; order Plecoptera; family Taeniopterygidae; genus Brachyptera; species Brachyptera risi. The sequence continues at coordinate 50,219,951 of OZ023331.1, forward strand.
AATCCTTGTAATTACTCAGAAAGATTTTTAAAAAATAAAATTCCAACTGATTTAGCTCTTTCGAATGTCCTTTTGTCACCCCACAAAATTTTAGCGAAATCAAAATTTACGATTTATTTTTTTCACTTTTTTCAAATTTGATTTCTTACTTCAATTTTGATCTTAAAACTTACAGAAACATATTTTCTAGCTAAGAATGAAATCCTCTATCTGAAAATTCGAACATAATTGTACATATCTCGTTCGTTCAAAAGTCCGTTCTGAAAACTCGCTGGAAATGTCCTTTTTTTGGTAATTCACACACTTTTTTCTTGGAAACGGCTGGGACAATCTTGGCATAATTTGCACACGATTTAAAGATCATGAAACTATAGTCATAAAAAAATACTAGAGCCTCGTAGGTCTTACCAGTTTGTAGAAATTAATTGTGAAAGGTCAAAAACTAGTGTCCACTAACTACCCTTCTCATTTTGGCAATTTTTTTTGTGATTTGAAATTTTTGGTTCAATTTCTTAGTTCTGTAGTTATGTGTGTGTAGAGGGATCAAACTTGAACCTAAATCAGGTCTCATTTTCAAAATTGAGTTGAATTTAAAGATTTTAGAGCAACAAATGACTTGGCATATTTGTCATATGGGACCATATGGGACCATGACCAATTTTAGAATCCTTGTAATTACTCAGAAAGATTTTTTAAAAATAAAATTCCAACTGATTTAGCTCTTTCGAATGTCCTTTTGTCACCCCACAAAATTTTAGCAAAATCAAAATTTACCATTTATTTTTTTCACTCTTTTCAAATTTGATTTCTGACTTCAATTTTGGTCTTAAAATTTACAAAAAAATATTTTTCAACTGGGAATTATTTCCCATATCTGAATATCAAAACACAATTGTGCAATTATTGATTCTTCAAAAGTCTGTTCTGAAAATCAACTGAAACGGCAGTTTTTTAGTAATTCACACACTTTTTTCTTGGAAACGGCTAGGGCGAGCATGGCAAAATTTGCTGATGATTTAAAAATACCAAAGTTATAATCATAAAAAAATACTAGAACATTGTACGTCTCTCCAGTTCATAGAAATTAATTGCGAAAGATCAAAAACTAGTGTCCCTTCTCATTTTGGCATTTTTTTTTGTGATTTGAAATTTTTTGTTCAATTTTCCAGTTCTGTAGTTATGTATGTGTAGAGGGATCAAACTAGAACCTAAATCAGGTATCATTTTCAAAATTGATTCGAATTTAAAGATTTTTTAACAAAAAATGACTTTGAATTTTTTTTTTTTTCCAATTGATCCGTCTCAAATTTGGTGTGCACACAAAGTACCTCTTTGCAATTAATAATCCAATGAAGTTTTTGTAATTGATTGAATCTGAAGCTAGTTATTTACTATAATTTGAGCACTTTTCTGTTTGCAGGCTGCAGCTTACCTTGAAGACTCACTCCTTGAGGTATCGCGGCGACTACGAGATAGGTAATGCACCGGCATGTGGGTAAACTGTCCCCAGTGCAGCGCGCACCCAGGTGTGATTCAGCCTATTGTAAAATGATCCCTGAGCCGGGTAGGCCAGCCTAGTGTGGTCTGATCAGCCCTGTTGTCTCAAACCAAGTTGATTAAAGCTCCACGACAGGAAAGGCATCTCCTCGAGCTTAAGCAATGGATGCAACACCCGAGCACGTGAATAAAAGGCTCGCTGGGGCGGGGGAGACGGTCTGGATGGCTCTTGGGCGAGACATTCTACTCTTGCGTGTGAGATAGACTCGCATGAGCCTGTCTTGCATTCAAGGGTACATTGTCATGCGTCCAATCACCATCTAAGATTCGCTGGAGGGGTTGTGGCGGAGACCTTGTATTCGACCGTGTGAGAGAGACTTGCGTAGCTTTCTCGGAAGCTACATGAGCCTCTCTTGCACGCAAGGGTTCAAGGTCAAGCTGCGGCAACCCCTCCACGTCTCTCCCGCCCCTCCCTTGCGCGCTGCACTGGGTTATTGGGAGCCACAGGATCGTCACAAGTCAGAACACATCAAGTCATTGTAACTCATCAGTTTATTCATTGTTCTGTACAAGTTGTATCAATAAATCATGCAATCACAATATATTTGTTTACACATCATTATTACTCTCGTCTCAATCCATTCATGTTCCAATCCACATTTAACCAATCACAACACAGCAGGCTGACTTGACCAGCTGCTTGCTTGGCTGGCTGACGTCACAGCGTTGATTGCTGCGATGGACGAACTGACCCCGACATGATCCTGAAGTCGGCGGCAAGGCGTGTCTCGTACGGCAGGCTGACTTGACCAGCTGCTTGCTTGGCTGGCTGACATCACAGCGTTGATTGCTGCGATGGAGCAACTGACCCCGACATGACCCTGAAGTCAGCGGCAAGGCGTGTCTCGTACGGCAGGCTGACTTGACCAGCTGCTTGCTTGGCTGGCTGACGTCACAGCGTTGATTGCTGCGATGGACGAACTGACCCCGACATGATCCTGAAGTCAGCGGCAAGGCGTGTCTCGTACGGCAGGCTGGGACGAGTGCGCTCATCCACGTGTGTCCAACAGCTGGGACAACCTGCAACAATAGGAAACAAGTTCGTTAAGTCTTCACATCGATTAGTTGACAGTCAAAGGGTAATTTAGGAGAAACTAGTTATTACTTTTGTTTCTCAGTGAACTACGGTATACTCGTGTCCGTGAGAAGAGGTCGCATACCAACTGAATAACTGTGAAAACTTGGGTAATTACAAAATGTCGCTAAACTTGGAAAGTCCAACGCTTCTGAAAGACGAAGTTGTGTTTCTCATAATAAATCTTGTCCTGAATAATCACAAGTCCCTGAAATAGTTCGGTTGTATAAATATAACGGGGTTGAGTGGTCAAGTGGTAACACACTGAACCGTCATTCAGAAGACTAGGGGTTCGATTCCCGCCACGTCGACTATCCTCTCTTGTGGTTCCTGCTGTCGCTCAGGTCAATACTGGCTGGATTAATTCCTTGACAACAGACCACGACCGAACCTTCCCACTATCCAAAAACACTTGATAAAATGACCTTTCAAATCATCATCCCATTACATCATTCACTGACGCCAATAGATCGTAGCCATCAGTACAGTGCGTCGTTGAACCCATATAAATAAATGGATAAATACGAATATAACGGGGAGTTATGTTGGCTGACAACCTTCCGAGTGGATACAATCACCTGCTCATTCCTACCCCCATATAACCTAGCTGTGGTGGGGTCGAGCAAACAATAATAATCTATCACCATGAAAAAATAACACAAGAGAATATCTGTAGATTCTATTTAATTTCAACTAAAAACGATGGAAACATAATTCCATCCCCTGCTCATTCCTACCCCCATATAACCTAGCTGTGGTGGGGTCGAGCAAACAATAATAATCTATCACCATGAAAAAATAACACAAGAGAATATCTGTAGATTCTATTTAATTTCAACTAAAAACGATGGAAACATAATTCCATCACCTGCTCATTCCTACCCCCATATAACCTAGCTGTGGTGGGGTCGTTGAGCAAACAATAATCAGCAATCACCATGAAAAAATAACAAGAGAATATCTGTAGATTCTATTTAATTTCAACTAAAAACGATGGAAACATAATTCCATCACCTGCTCATTCCTACCCCCATATAACCTAGCTGTGGTGGGGTCGTTGAGCAAACAATAATCAGCAATCACCATGAAAAAATAACAAGAGAATATCTGTAGATTCTATTTAATTTCAACTAAAAACGATGGAAACATAATTCCATCACCTGCTCATTCCTACCCCCATATTACCTAGCTGTGGTGGGGTCGTTGAGCAAACAATAATCAGCAATCACCATGAAAAAATAACACAAGAGAATATCTGTAGATTCTATTTAATTTCAACTAAAAATGGTGGAAAAATAATTCCATCACCTGCTCATTCCTACCCCCATATAACCTAGCTGTGGTGGGGTCGTCAAGTGAACAATAATTAGCAATCACCTGCTCATTAGTATCCCCATATAACCCAGCCGTAGTGGGGCCTCACCAACCAAAACACTGATCTCTATAATTAACCATGTTCTTCTATAGATGAATCAGGACCGAGGTTTGTAGGCCTACTCACAGTGGAGAGCCGTTGACAGAACGCAGATGATTATACACACGAGATTTTGTTGTTTTGGCTGTTGCCTTGGTCACAGTAGAGTATATCACAGTACAGTACTACTCTACAGCGACCAAACAGCCGACACGTGGAAATCTCTTGTGTTTATAAATAATCATCTCTGTGTTGTTCTATCAACGGGCTCTCCACCATGAGTAGGCCTTTCTCTACTCATAAATCTCGTTAAGCTGCTGTTCTTTCTTTCCCTTTCACCCGAGTCATATATCAAGCCTCTGGCTATTCTCCTTTAGACGTTGACCAAGTTATGTTGTCGTTGCCTGTGTATTTGGTGACAAGCCGTGACTGCTTAGAGCTTCTCAGCGGGACTTTATTCTACGCTAGGTGAACTAAGGGCTTACCAGTGAGTAGCGTCTGTGAGCCGGCCAATCAGCATGATGGCTGCAGTAGTAAGACAACCAATCAGAAGTCAGCACGATGAACCAGCCAATCAGGAACTAGTGTGTGACCTGAAATATCGGAAACACGTCGCTTGAGATTCTCTTGACTCCGATACTCTTTTACAGCTAACCATGCCACACAAACAAACAATGCAGCACGAGGCTGATTCTCTCTCTCTCTCTCTCTCTCTCTCTCTCTCTCTCTCTCTCTCTCTCTCTCTCTCTCTCTCTCTCTCTCTGTCATGTCCCCAAGTTTATCGAGAGCTAGCAATTGCATGGCTTGTAATGTATGTGAGAAGCTATAGAGCCGATACTGAAGGAATGAATATTAGGGTTTTAAGGCGCATCGACAGCGAGGTCATTTAGCGCCTGAGCTGATACTGTTTAGACAATGCAGTAATTCATTCACACAGCATCGAGTACTTTGTTTCCGATGTTGTCACTAGTTGTAAACAAACAATAGGCTGGACACATTTCAACAAAATGGCGGTCGACCATATGTTTGAACTAGGCGCATTCCTACCTTTTCCGTGAACTCGAGAAATTATAATAAGTTTGATGTTTGCAAACATCTACGTTACGGCCACCGCTGAGAACCAAGTTGAATGTCATCGTGAACAAATGCGAGAAATGCCATCAGACAAACAATTTGATAGTTTCCAAGTTACAGCCAAGTTTGATCGTCAACGGGCCTATAGTCTATCCCCTGTAAGGCTGACCTACAGTCTTCAACTGCAACCAAGATGACGCAACTATAGTGTCATCCAGCAGCAAGGGGTCGGCGACCTCAAGGCAGATGGACAACAAATCACCACGAACGCTCACAAACGAAAAAGAGGTACTCAATATTATTAGTGGTGAATATCTTCACCTGGTTTCAGATGTTTTTACTTTTCTTTTATTTAAATGCTTCTCTCAGACCCCACCAATAGCTAGGTTACACGGGGGCACGAATAAGCGGAGGATAATGAGACGATGAAAAAGATGATAGGTGAAAAGAAGTTTACGAAAACTCAGGCCTTATGGGGGACTCTAATCCCTGCCCGGCCTGACTGCAGTTTCTACCGCAGTAGTTGTTGGTCTTTTGAATAAAAAATAAATTAAATTAAAATAGTACCGGTATCAAGAGTAACAATTAATACAGGAGCCTTGGTGTATCCGTTACACAAACACAGCTTGAATACTTGTAATCTACTTTCAAAAGCATGACAATCAACTTTTAGCTGTTTCAACTCCTAAACCGCTAACAATAGGCCTATGTGTACCAGAAGATGGCTGACCAAGATGAAGTTACAAAGACATGTTACACTTGAATCGTTACGACGTTAACGAGGACTCGGGTGTACTTGGCAAGCCCACCGGTTAGGACAAGCCTTCACTAATGGCAGTTCTGCTAGCTGGAGCATTTCTCAACAGCCGCGGGCCCTGATCTACGTACGGTTACACCTCATTGGTCGCTTGATATGAAGCCCGTAACGAGTGTAACCCAACAGTCTGTTGCTAGGGACAAGTCTTCATGCCTACCTGGAATTATCTCGCCGCCTCCGGCAAGCCAGCTGTCATCAAGAAGCTCGTACTCGTAGCTCGTGGACCCAACTCGGAGATCAACGGCTCTTCATAACGTTGGCAGCCTGGACAAAAATCACCCGTTAGTACAATGACACATTTCTAATTTCACTAGGGTTTAACAACGCAACCAAGATATATTGGTGTCGGATGAATGATTAGATGGAGATGAAGGTTTTCCTATGTAACGGGAAGGAAGCGGTCTTGGCCTATATTGATGGAACCATCCATTAGCCCAAGCTACAGATGGAAACCACGTAAAACTCCTGTATAGGATGATGGCGGGGATCTGACCAAGACCCGGATCATATGCAGCAAGGGTGTTAGCAACTGAGCTGCATGTGCCAGTGGTTTCTTTGGTAGTGGTACACCAGTAGCAGGTAGGGAGCAGATGGTTTAGGTTCTAAGTTTGTTTATCCAACGTGAGAATTTTGCGTTGTGGACTTCTTAACAATCAAATCCCCTCCCCTAACCTGGGCATCACATTGTCGTAGCATAAAAAACTGGCCTTAACAAAGCAAGTGAAACCTCTGTAGGCCTAAAGGTGGTCGGACCTCACCTCCGTCACATATTACTGCTGTGCTAACAGGGCCATATAATGACACATAAGAGGTATTCATAACAGGCTTTACTCACGCATGAAGAGAATCCTCTAGCTGAGACAGAACTAGGCCTGAGCCCCCTACCAGTAGACCTAGGCTAATTATCTCATCATGCAGCAATTCTAAGCTAGCATGAGTGCACAATAGTGGAACATCTTCAGTAGGCCCATTTGGAAGATTAATGTTCTAGGACAGGCCTAGGCCTAGCCTACCTTGGCCTGAAGTCTAGATTCAAGTCCCACAGAAAAATGGGTTCTAAATACAACCGAAAGCTGAAATCAAGTGGACAGTATGTTGACAAAGCACAGGCTAGGGGGCCTACTGAGAAAAGACTAGGCCTAGGCTAGATCTAGGCTTAGGCTTACTTACATCCCAACCAAAGTTAGTAGCCTAGGCCCCCTATAGCACCTTGGACCATCAACTTGATAGAATGAGAAACTCGATGCTCTGAGCAACAGGTCTAGGACACAGAGTAGGCCCTAGGCCAATGCCTAGGCCTAAAGAAGTTCTTTACGCCTAGGGCCTACATCTTTTGTGGATCCACATGGTCAATGAAAAGTTATTTGTTCGGAATACCCTTGGAAACCAACACTAGAGGATGCATTTCAACTCACGATTAATAGGCCTACCTCATAACTGGTTCATCAGTTAATTAAGGTTGAAAATAAGGCCAAATCTGCTGATAATTGAGCTTAAAAATAATTACCTTCAAATCCGACATTCGTTGATTCGGCCATTTTGTCCAAAGATGATTTTGTCGTTCTCAGCACGGTGCAATTAACACTTAACGGAAGTCACAGCCAGTTATAGAAGTGGCGATCACGTATCTTGAAGACTGTGACCATAGTAAAGAGATTATTCAACAGTAGAAAATTATGTTGTAAATGTTTGCCCAAACGTTTTAGCATGCGATCGTTGCGCTTAGACGTCATGTGGCAAAAATTTCAACCTCCAATAATGTTGATGGAATTAGCTGGGGTAATTGACTGTTTGAAAGGAATACATTTAATAATTAATACTGTTTAGGATCCATGACCATTGTACAAAGATATTGAGAAGTAGCAGACCTAATTCGATTGTTCACAGTCAACTAGAATTTAATGACGTTCCAGAATTAAGCGCTTTGCTGACAATTTCAAAAAGGTGTTCCAATATTCAGCCACTAGCCCGACTAGATTCTTTCTAACAAAATGAAAGTCATTTCATTTTCAGCTATCCGCTTCAGCGCACCAAACAGTGAAAGGTTGCCAACTTGGTGGTAATAATCACTTGAAATGAAAGAAAAGCACATCGCGCATGAAAATGAAATTATAACGATATTTGAGATGAAAACACAGCGGAGCAAATACAAAATGTCGTGTCATTTAATTACTGTATACTCAATTACATGAGCGAAGCAGACTCAATTTCACCGTACTATGGAATTTTTCTTTTGCACCCCACAGGTCGAAGGAGAGTACAAATTCTGTTGAAACTTGGCATACACAAGACAGTGTCATCATCTAATTCAATACTTTAAAGTTTTGAGGCACAATCGGTTGCACTAGGTACTTTTGAGAAAACCCATTTCGAAGTTTTTAAAAACCCCATATGAAAAAAAAACCAAAGAAAATTTTGAAAAAATATCCTTTTCGAATAAATTCAAATTTTCATGGAATTTTAATATAACATTATTATCAGCTGTTTTGATAAAGAAAAGGTATAGACCAATTGCAATTTTTTAGATTAATTTTGAAGCTATCACGAAACTCATTAGGAATATTTATAAGTAACAGGTTCAACCAATTAAAACTGAGTATGTTTGAAATGAGAAGATGGCTGTGACATGATTGTTTCGAACTCGAGGTGCGTATAGCTTTCCATTACATTTTGATATAAATATGCCTCTACTATCAATGCCTATGTTGCCGTTTCCTAGTAAAAGCCAGCTGCCGAGACGCTGACAACGAGTTGCTAGCGTGGCAGGTTCAGCATGGCCGCCAACACGGCGCTTCTCCCGCTGAGCAATCTATAATCTACTCTTCTGGGACTCACTGGCAGTATATCTACAATTACATGTACAATCTTACCACGCTTGTATACATTCTTACTTATAACAATATACATTACATATTACATATTATATATTACATTATACTTATTAATTCACAATTTACCTGGCATGTCCAATATTATTACATTGAAATTCGATTGGGATGAATAAAAATATTATTATTATTATTGACAAGTGGGTCTACGAAATTGTACCCAAATCTATGTGAAAACATCAATAAAACAGAAAAATAAAAAAAATTATTAGGTATTAAAAAACAATGTAGAAAAACAATAGAGCTAAGAGAAGAGTTCGAGGAGCAAGAGAAAGGTGGCAGGAGGAAGTAAAGTTTGGGGTAGTCAACCGAGGAGAAAGATGGGAAGAAGTGGTAGACGAGAGATGGTGGGAGGACGGAGAGCGGGGGAGGGAGCTCGTAGGAAGAGAAGGAGAAGTCGGAACCGATTGATATAAGGTTGGCCTAGGAGAAGTCTTTGGCCCAATTCAATTGGTTATCTGGGATTGATCTTCCCGGCAGTCATTCTCTGGTAAACTCTTACCTTGGTGCAACAGTCAGGCTCACAAACATCACTTCCTGTTCCAGAGGAAGCACCAACTGTGGGAAAACTACGCGCTAGGACAGAGTGTAGATTGAAATAACTCAAGTCGGAAAAAGTTCAAAATAATGATGATATTTATTACATAATTGCTCGAGTCTCTTGAAGACGTCTTCTGTTGACAAGACATGTCGTTAGAACACTGCCTGAATACCAGACGCGTTCCTACAAGTTGGCAAGACTTCTTTACCGACTTTCTTTCCACGTCGAACACTGAATAATGTAACACGACCGACAGGCTGTGTGAATGTAAGAGACCAGTTGATGAGATGACGCGGGCGCTCGTTAGATTGGATTGCCCCACGCGTCTTTCTTCTGGTCCATGAGAGGGATGCAAGACTCGGCGATCTTGGTCAACAGATCTTGTAGCTTGCTCTTCGTGAAGACCTGGAACAAGACCAGGCGTTGGGTCGACAGCTCAAGGGGCTGATAGCAACAACTGGGCTTCGTTTTCATGGCATGTGGGTCGGGGAAAGAGACCAACCGACTTGAAACTTTTCCTGCATACTGGTGTGACACTAGAATAGGTTGGGATAGTTTTTCAGAGAAATTGGTTGAGATTTTACCAGTTTTTACGTTTTTACCAGATGAAAAATGGAAAGTTTGGAAAATCACAATGAGAATAACCAAGAGGAAAAATACTTTGGAAATTGAAAAAAAAATCTTCACAAGCTCTGAAAATATAAAAACAACTAGGGCCTATCTTACACATTTTTTACAACAATCGGTTGAGAAATAACGAAGAAAACGCTATAAAGGTATACATTTTATTGAATATTAGGAATAGAAGGTTTTGCAAGGTAGATACAGTATATGCAACCGGCTGCACTGTAAATATCAACAAGTTGCAGGTAGGGTTTGCAAATGTTTGAAGTGATCCAAGATCCGTAGATGTAGACTGAGCCGACGGAATATTTTTCATTCTAGATGTCCATACTTCTAAGCTCATCTCACAACGCATACTGCATTTTCCTAGTACAGTACGATTCACTATCTCTTGGCTTATTTGTCCCGATTGTGAATGAGGTAAGACTTCATTAGATGATCTGTACAAGACCACCAGTAACCATAGCAACGTGACTGGGTGACCGCTCACTTGACTCTTGTCCTCGGCCCGTGTTCTGCCATTCAGACAGACGTTATCGGACATGCAGCACTGGTGATGGCAGACGTGGATCACACAGTCTAGCCCTCGTACCACAGGTGTCAGAACTAGTTCTTGGGTTGCGCCCACGCTCGTATCTTGTATCCCAGCCCGTTTGGCTGATACCACCAGTGCTGCTAGTTGAACCAAGACCCAGCGGAATGCTAGGCGTAAGGAGGCCACGCTCTACGCAGCGCACCGAGTGTTGGCGGCAAGACGTCAACTGAACCACGTGACTGGCCTCTGTGTACACCTAGCGTTCCGCACGGACCTTGGTGTAACTAGCAGCACTGGTGGTATCAGCCTTCCAACGCACGCAGATAGCTCAACACAAGACCTACACGTGAAGACCGTGGTTGACAACGGACTGAAGTCGGGAAGGTCATGAGCGACAGGTTAGCTGACATCTAGTACTGAACAACAGGAGAGGGGGGAGGGGTTGCAAGGACCAAGAGGGACCAACCACAGTCCAACATTTACACTGTCAACAAAACATAGAAATGATTGCAGTGACTTTCTGTCTGAACATATTGTAGTAAAACTGCTTCACACCATTCAGAGAAGTGTCTTATAAAATACTGTCATCCATAATAAACATTCACAACATGTTACGTGTTATTTGTATGTAACGGTACGCTGTGAGGTGGAAATATCGAGTGTTACTGTTACATACAACTGATCTTTACACCATTCAGAGAAGTATCTTATAAAATACTGTCATCCATAATAAACATTCACAACATGTTACGTGTTATTTGTATGTAACGGTAAGCTGTGAGGTGGAAATATCGAGTGTTACTGTTACATACAACTGATCTTTACACCATTCAGAGAAGTATCTTATAAAATACTGTCATCCATAATAAACATTTACAACATGTTACGTGTTATTTGTATGTAACGGTACGCTGTGAGGTGGAAATATTGAGTGTTACTGTTACACCGAACGCAGCCTGACCTTGTAGAGCTTGTGCTGCTCCGAGACGATGACGTCCGCTAGCTGTAGGGCCTCAGCGTACTCGGCCATGCTGTTGACCACGGAGATGAGCAGGAGCGCCACCCCGGGCAGGCACAGCTGGCGCAGGTTCTCCAGCTGGCGCTCCCGCCCGGCCTCCTCCTCCGTCTGGCTGGGCTCGTCTGCGTAGCTGTCCACCAGCCAGCCTCCCTCGGGGAACAGCAGCACGTTGTACAGCCGCTGCTTCACCAGCTGAAACAGCAACAGGTGGCTGCAGTCCAACAATATCCACTCGGGTGGAGATGAATGACAGACATAGAGCATACACTCCAGTATCATCATGATGTCTATTTAGTATTTATCTGTACATGTATATTTTGTTTGCAATTTCATCAAATTATTAGTTACTTAGTATTTATTAATATCATACTTCTTATCTGACTGTCTTTAATGTCCTGTGTAGTTAGTTTCTAATCAGCTGTATGTAAAGGAATGTAAAAAAGACAATAAACAATCTATCTATCTATGATTAGATGAGCGTAGCCAAGATTCCATTTCACATACCGAAAAAAATGGGCTTCGTTTTAATGTTTGTTTGTAATTTTGTGCGCGGCATTCAGGTCAGGAAAAAATACCCATCGACTTGAAACTTTTTCTACATATTTCTGTCATACCAGAATAGGCTGGGATTATTCAGCTGAAACAACGATCCGCAAACACAAAATTTCAGCCCGTTTCGTTGAAAAATGTTTGAACGAAATCAGGAAGTTAATACGTACTTTTTAAAGTTTGTACGTCACATTTAAAAAAGAGCGAAACAAGTGCTTGAAATGCCTCAAAACTATACATTATTGGAAAGTAAGACTTGATTTAAAGAATATTATTTTGTAATGGACAGTTGGATTACATGCCAAATTTCATCAACATTTTTGCTTCTGTTTGAAGTGTGGGGTGCGGAAAAAAAAAAGTTTTCGTTTCTACAGGTACGGTAGAATTACTTGTTTGATTACGTCCATTCAATTATTTTTTCTGAAACTACGAATTTATTCATGAAAAAAAAAACTTTTTCACAGAGATTTTCTTTTCTTTGTGAAATCAGCGTCAACAAAAAAGGAAAAGGTGGCTGCAGATAGGCTCAAGCCGACAACATCTTGTAGTGACGGACGGTGTTATATGTATGATAGTACACATATACATGTGGTGATGTAGTAGAGTATGCTGATGACATAGAGTAAGAAATAACTGAATACGACATGAAGAGAAGAAGCACGTCGTAAGATTCAGTCTAATACCGTAGAACCTCGTTTATAAGTTTCTTGTTTATACATTCAGTATACAGTGAAACCTCCATCAATTGTTTCTCAAGGGACCAGGAAAATAAAACATTGATTATATGGGAGTGGGGTGAGAAGAAATGAATGATACAAGCAGGAAAACGATGCATAGAGGTTTCACTGTATTTATAAGTTCAATTTTTTGATCCTACCCATATATGCTATGTTAAATAGTTTCAATTATAAGTTTCTCACAATATAATACATTTTTTCAGTCTGCCCCTGAAAACATACTAAAGAGTACTAAAGAGGTTTTTATTTTCATTTTTGTTTCTAACCCAATGATGCGGGATGGTGTACCTTGGTCTGTATGCTCATGGCCTGCCTCCAGCGCTCTAGTTCCGCCTCATAAGCCTTCTTGCGGTGGTCGAACGCTACCAGCTCCGTGAACAAGGCCTCGCTAGCTGCGGGCTTGACGGGCGCCACCGGCTTGGCCTCGTGGTAGTGGTGGAACCAGTCGGTGAAGCTCTCCTGCGCATCCTGCCAATCACACGCCACAGTTAGCTCATATCACACAATCACACGCCAGTCAGCTGACAGGCCAATCACACGCCAGTCAGCTGACAGGCCAATCACACGCCAGTCAGCTGACAGGCCAATCACACGCCAGTCGACTAACAGGCCAATCACACGCCAGTCAGCTAACAGGCCAATCACACGCCAGTCAGCTGACAGGCCAATCACACGCCAGTCAGCTGACAGGCCAATCACACGCCAGTCAGCTGACAGGCCAATCACACGCCAGTCAGCTCACAGGCCAATCACACGCCAGTCAGCTGACAGGCCAATCACACGCCAGTCAGCTGACAGGCCAATCACACGCCAGTCGACTAACAGGCCAATCACACGCCACAGTCAGCTGACAGGCCAATCACACGCCACAGTCAGCTGACAGGCCAATCACACGCCAGTCGACTAACAGGCCAATCACACGCCACAGTCAGCTGACAGGCCAATCACACGCCACAGTCAGCTGACAGGCCAATCACACGCCACAGTCAGCTGACAGGCCAATCACACGCCACAGTCAGCTGACAGGCCAATCACACGCCAGTCGACTAACAGGCCAATCACACGCCACAGTCAGCTCATATCACACAATCACACGCCAGTCAGCTCATAGGCCAATCACACGCCAGTCAGCTGACAGGCCAATCACACGCCACAGTCAGCTGACAGGCCAATCACACGCCAGTCACAGTAGCACAGTAGCTGAGTGGTTAGCTCACTTGCTTCGTGTGATCCGGGAGGTGAAGGGACATATCGGACCCGGTTCGATCCCCGCCACCGTCCATCTTTACAGGGGTGCATCGTGGTTTCCCTCTGTAGTCTAGGCTAATGCCGGGATGGTTCCCACAATATAGGCCACGACCGCTTCCTTTCCACTATCCTTCCCATTAACCATAAAACCTTCATCTCATCATCCCATCATCTCATTAATCATTCATCCGACGCCAATAGATCTCAGTCATCATTACAGTGCGTCGTTAAAACCCAATATAGATTAGGGATGACTTCGATTCTGAAAATTCAGAATCGATTATCTAGGGCCCAGAATCGACTAAGAATCGATTCTGAAAATTTTTGGGACAATAAATGTTGCTGGTATCAATTTATACTTGTTCAAAACTTCCCGCGCTGTTTTTACGTCGTTATTAGCAGTTGCAGTTGCTTTGGTATACACTGTAAAGATCAGCAAATTTCCGACCATACAAGGTCACGTAACCATAGCAACCAAATGCACCCCCCCTCACCATGCCATCACTTACTGTTTGTTTACGTTTGTTACGAAGACGAAGACAACCGAGCGCTCATGTTAGGGAAACACGAGACAGCAAATACGAGTGGTGCAGGAGGCATCTGATTGTTTGGAGATAACATGACAGTTTGTGAAGGGATTAGAATCAGAGATAAGAGTGGAATTCCTTTAAAGAGTACTGTTGTTTGTTGTTGAAAGAAATTGCAATATCAACAATGGTAATGGGATTTCTGTAGTTTGGTAGTTTTTTCGAAATTGGCCCAAACAAAACTCACGTTCGCACGTTTCATATTCTTGCAAATATTGATTACAAAATAAAATAAACACGCAGCAATTATTTTAATCAATCAACAGCAATTATAATTCAATTGTTTGAGTTCTTATAAGTGAAGGAAATAGGAAAAGTCGTAAGCTGTGGTGGTATAAATAAAATCTGGGGTTTAAAAAACAAACAATTATGACCCCACTCAACGATAATTATCCGGAACTGACATTGGAATTTGGAAGGGGAAGGCGTATGCGTCACTCAGACCTCTACCGAAAATGAAGACTTTGATGGAAGGGGTAGAGGGAACTTGAGTGACAACAACCAATAACATGGCCATTGACATGGACACGTGCGCGCGAAGTGGCCATGTGCTTCCCCTTCAAATACGAGTTGCTACGACAGTACGAAGCACGCTCGTCGCTCGCGTAAACTCGGAAATCAGTATAGTTCGCACCAAAAAAAAAAAAGCAAAATAATCGATTCTCGGTTTTGAGAGTCGTTTGGTAGTAGAATCGATTAGTAATCGATTCTCGAATAATCGAAGTCATCCCTAATATAGATAGAAAACAGCTACAAATAAATACTTGAAGTTTAATACTTGAATACAGAAGCAATAGACCATTTTCATAATTCAATGCGCAGGCGTGTCACGCCTCCTAGCAGCCGAGACCGCTGGTATTGCATTCTGGGAGTTTCAGTACTGTTCAAGAAGTCAGCTCGCTTATCCACAGGGTTAAAGGCAAAACACCAAAATATAAAACTTGCACTATCTCTAATCTTACTTACTCTGGCAGTGTGTAAATCTCTCAGTATATAGTAAACATATAAATGTTGAAACTACTATCATATATTAACTTGATACGATCACTGTAGCTATATAATATGCTATATAATGCTATTATGTATAGCTGTATAATATGAATCAAACAGGCTAAATAGCATTGACAGCATAGGACTTTCGTGCTCAGGTAATAACATCCCGTTCTAGTTCAAACGATCGCCGCTAGATGGCTCATTCTTTTCGGAAATGGTCTATTTATTTCAAAAGTAAGTCACAGCATACAGTGCTACAATTATTATAGAATTAAATAGAATTTCAACAGTATACAAAGAAGGTAACAGTCATGATGAGCAAAGGAAAATAAAGTAAATAGTGATAGTACCCACGCAATAATTAGCAATTTTGAATGAATATCGTAGATAAACTGTTACGTACAGAGCAATAACATTATACAAAACAAAAACAAAATAATACAGAACAGAAGCTCGCTTGAGAATATAATATTCTTGTGTGCGGGCTGACAGTTGAGTCTTGCAAGACGCCGGAGTACTCACCAGATAGGCCCGGTAACAGAGGTGCTCCCGTATGGCAGCGGAGGCCCTCTGCGGCACCAGGTCAGAGGTCAGCCCCTGGTACTCCTGGTGCACCAGCTCGATGGAGTCTCCCGGGATCTGGCAACACACACACGGTTACCAACACGTTACTGAGACCAGTGGCCGAGTGGTTAACACACTGAACCGTCATTCAGGAGACCTGTCATGGTCGACCGTCCTGACAGGAGTTTCCCTATGTCGTTCAGGTCAACACTGGGATGATTCTTCAACAACAGGCCACGACCGACTCCTTCCCACCATCCGAAAACACCTGATGAAATAACCTTTCAACTCATCATCCCACATATCATCATGTTAAATTGTGGTGTAAAAATAATTATCTAGGCTTCCAGGGAGACTGGGTGAGGAACGTTGATAACAGAAGCAGTTTTAAAAAGTACGTGAAGATTTTCCTCCTCCGAGAAGTTTTTCACAATATCGAGAAACTCTATGAAAGAAGATGGTAAACTTATGTGTTCAAACGTGAAATGATAATTACAATTAGTAAATACTTTAAATACTATGTTGATGATATATAGTTTCTGACAAGGTCAACACAATGTAAATTGTACAAACGTCTGCTAATGAATACAAATGCAAGTACATGTCATTGACCGATGCCAATAGATGGTAGTCACCAGTAGAGTGGCTCGTTGAACCCAAGAGGTTGCTAGGCTTGGAGCCGACGGACAGAAGGCTGTCTACCAACTCGAAGCAGCGTGCGTCAAACATTCGCTCGGTATTTAATTGTTATTATAAGTATTTCTACGGTATTCATGTTCTTAGTAGATTTTGTTGTTGTTTATTTTCATCTTATTGTTGATCAGTGATCACCTCAACATTGCCCGTAGGCCTGATCAATGGCGTATACAGGGGGGGGGGGGGGTTATTATGGATGACAGTATTTTATAAGCTACTTGTCTGAATGGTGTGAAGCAGTTTCACTACGATATATTGAGAGGGAAGTCACTGCAATCATTTATATGTCATGTTGACAGTGAAAATGTTACGCTGTGGACAGATTGCCCTTTAACCGTACATATGTTAAAACTTCATGAATCTTGCTGCCGCTTAATCAAGGACGAGAACGTCCTTGATTTTGACGGATTTCAAAGATGCAGTTGCATTTCTTTCGTAAATCTCAGTGATTTGATCTGGAAATACCAGAGCGATGATGTCTGTGCTGATGGTTCTCAACGACCCCACCAACAGCTGGGTTATACGGGGGTACGAACGAGCAGGTGATGACAAGTGAAAGGACCTAGTTGACTGACCTTGTTGAGCGCCATCTTGGCTGCCTCGACCTTGTTGGCCGAGAGGAAGTGTCGGATGAGCGCGTTCGACTGCCAGAGAGCCTCTTCTCGCTGCGTCGGGTAATACACCACCCAGTCCAGCGCGGAGATCTTCTCCAGGTCCTCCCGGCTCGTATCGCCCTTCAGGTCAGGCAGGCCTCCGCTGGCCTCCGACGCCTGCTCTCTGGAACACGCACACATCATCTCAACGTGCAGCCGTATAACTCCGAGAGACTCGCCGTGCGGCGTTCTTGTCGCCGTCTAGTAAGTAGCCTATATTGAAGGGGAAGTAGCCAGCCAGGGCATTCATGTTCCACCTTCTCTTACGTATTGACACACGCTTAATGCATACAAAGGTGAATAATACTTGAATAGTAAACATTGTAGTTACCGTATTTACTCGCATATAAGTAGCATGTATATTTAGAAATTTGAGAACTCAAAACAAGGGTGCGACCAATACGCGGGTGCGACTTATACGCGCGCACAAAATCTCAAAAAATGAAAGTCAAATGCATCAATTCTCGTCACAGTCGAGCTTGCTATTTTTACGTCATCAAAAAGTCACATGCGTCTCATAAAGGTAAGTGAGAAAAAACGTCACATTTTGCGTTAAAAACAGTTGCCGTGAAACACTGCCGATCGTTCAATGTTAGAGCATAGGGCGAACCCACAATCGTCGTCAGAATTCATGCACAGACAGTCGTCAGTGCTGGAGCAAACATGATACGTTTAGATTCTTGTGTTACACAAGACAAAATGACAAAGACAAAGACAAAACAAGACAAACACTTCAACACATCTGTTCATCATCAAAACAGTTGCCATGAAACACTGGTCGTCCAGTTACAGTATAGAGGGAACCCCCAATCGTCCTCAGAATTGATGCACAGACAGTCATCAATGTTGAAGCAAATAAATACACCTAAATATGTTTACATTCATTTTTATCTAGCCTCTTCCTAGTGTTGAATGAGTAGCCCCCTATAGACAAATCAGCCATACATAGCATTGTTGATTGATGATAAACAGAAGGTCTCAAAGTGTTGGAGTTGGTAATCAGTGTAACATGATACTTTTAAAGTCTCAGGTTACACTGATTACCAACAAGAACACTTTTGACATATCTGTTTAACATCAATCAACAATGCTATGTATGGGTGATAACAGTCTATAGTGGGCTATTCATTGAACACTAGGAAGAGGCTAGATAAAAATGAATATAAACTTGAGAGTTATTTACGTAATCATCGTGTGCTCTGGGTCCCGTCCTTACGCTCGCTCGGGTATGTTAGGCAACCTGTCCCTTCCCACCCTCGCGGTTTAGTTGAGGCCCCTCACAATGGTTTCTCATGCCTCATACCAAGGGTCCAGAACAGAGAGCTAAACATTTCAATCGCGATGTATTTTTGACATACTGGAGACTTTTTTTTCTTGATAACATCGAAACTTGATACAAAATCATTGTTCCCCAATTAAGGCTATGTATGAAAGATAGGATCGTTTGAACGGGGCACCACAAGGGCGATCTTACCACTCCATTTTGATTATTTTAAACTAAAGAACTTCAACACCAGGACTGCTCTGTCTGTGACCATAATTTTTTGCCGTGGATAAGTCTTTCAGTATAAACACACAAATATTGATATCTTCCACTTTAAACTATGTCTCTAGGGCAATGATCACTTCTTTCCATTTTCAGCAGATGTAAAGTTTATCATTATACAAAATAAATTAGTGATAGTACTATATGTTATAATTAGGCCTATCACTCTACTAAATAATGGTAATAATACTAATACTAATACTGGAGACTGCAGGTGCGACTTATACGACCATACAAAGGGTTTTTCAAAAAATGACTGTCAAAAACACGGGTGCGACTTATACGCGGGTGCGACTTATATGCGAGTAAATACGGTATTTGTAAGTGTCGGAAGAAATACTTTTAATTAATCTGTGATTCTACAAATTAGTATTTGGGAGACAACAAGAGTTTGAACTATAAATTACAGTGAAACCTCTATGCATCGTTTTCCTGCTTGCATCATGCATTTGTTCTCACCCCACTCCCATATAGGCCCCTAATCAATGTCACATTTTCCTGGTGCCTTGAACAACGATGGATAGAGGTTACACTGTATTTGGTTTTTGAATCAGCATTGTATTCCCTATACCTGGGGTCGGGAACAGGGGACCTGGTAACTTGCTGCCACGGTAACAGAAGCGCACTACTCCAGGTCACCAATAAGATTCATTCTCCTTGGAAATGGCCTATTTGGAGGAACTTTGAATATTTGCCCTGGACTTGACTTGCGCTAGGACAGTCTGGTTGTTTACATGTCAGACCTAGAGACCCTACAGCCCTATATAGACCTGCTCAAATTTCATTGAAAATACAATTCAAAATTCATATCAGTAAAAAATCAATATAATATTACTCTACAATTATTCTTATACACTCCATATTATCATCATTATTGTAGTGATTATTGAGTAAGTCCACTACGTATTGCGTTGTAATCAAGAAGCGAGAATAAAATGATTCAAAATTGAATTCAATTCAATTGATTCTTGATGAATAAGATTTGACCAACTGAAGATGAACTGAGTGAGCCGAGCCAGCGAGCTGTACGGAGTGTTTTAATCAACGTTCAGGTACAACGTCAACCGAGGCTCCTCTCCCGCCGTCGTGCATCGTGTGGCAACGTAACCTCAAACCATGTCACGGGCTTGTTGTCCATCAGACTGTTGGATCGCCCGATTCGACCAAACGTACAACGGTACGAGGCGGAGGAAAAAGATAACCTCAAAGTCATATTTGTCGCACGTGAAAATGGGCAATGCATCTGTCATTAAATTGTGGATAGCTTCAAGATCTTCTAGTGACCGTAGTTATTTGTTGTATAATTGAGTCAAGAGAGCGAGGACAATGGCATAGCACTGTTGGACTTTTACCATTTAATTAACGTTCAATGTATCACAAATGGCGTTATTACTACTTTCTTGACTCGTAGATAGACCAAATTACAATTGTTTGAGTATTTTCTGAGTGTAGTTGAGGAGAAAAACACGGGCAGCTTCTCTACGTATTGTGTAAATTGTGTACCGATTTCCTTGAAAGAGGGTTGAAGGAATAAACACTACTACTACTACTACTTATTTTTCTAGTGAACACAAAAATAAAGCTGAACATGGCCACATAACTAGATTTAAGGATAAATTTGTACCACCAATTTATATTAATTCGTATGGGAAACAGGAAAAACAGTATCTAATACCAACCCTGTTCAACAAACTTCCACCTGATTTATTAAATTTACAAAAACTATCCGGTGTAAAAATTGAGATGAAAAAATGAATTTGGCGAAGTTGTTTCTTATAGTAAATTACCATCTTAAAATTTAAAAAATCAAACGCTAATATCATAGCAATATCTTTAAGACAAGATTAATATGTTTTATTTATTATTAAAAGAGAAGTGAAGAAGTTTTTTATTTTTTTAAATTGTAATATTAAGTCAACAAGCTGCTATCCAGACTTTTCTTGTGATGTATATTTTTGTATGACAACATAATTAGTAGACCTACAGACAAGTCTGTTTTGACTTTGTGGGTCTACGATATCTGTAAACAACTTATAAATAAAAATAATCTTCTCAAAAAAAAAAAAAAAAACTACTACTACTACTACTACTACGTCTCCAAATATTGAGTTTCAACTATCACGTGACGGTTCACATCCATTGCTTCTTCACCTTCGAGGCGCGCGAGTCTGCTCGCATGACGTGCCTTAAGCTACTAGGAGGTAGAAATCAACAGGTATTCTGCAAGTAGTCTGTACCGTACCTGATGTGCTCGACCACAGCCTTGGTGATGGCCTGCACGTCCAGCCCAGCGCCCTCTGCCGCGTCTAGGCACGCCTGGCGCTCGTCCGGCTCCGTCACGCCTGCCAGGTACCTGACGTACCAGCGCGCCTGATCTCCTACCGGCAGCGTGCCCACGTAGTGCGCCACGAGGCGTGGGTTGCCCTGGGATATCAGCACCTACAACACGGTATTGCTAGATACGGGGGGAGTGGCGCGCCTAGGAAACAGCCCGAGGCCGGATGTGTGGATTGGTTGACAGGGAAAGAAAGAACGTCAGCTTACTGAGGTTTATGAGCAGACAGAGAAGCGGGCTACTGATGGTCAACACAACACAGATGATATACAGACACACGAGATCCCGACGTTTCGAATGTTGCCTAAAGTTGAACGTGGTTGAACTTTTTGCAATTCCGTTCTCGTGTAGAGGCAACAGGAAACGTGGGCATTCTACTTCACTAAATTAATCTAAGAAATTAATTGAAGGGAAAAAGTTGATTGTGTAAAGGGGGTATTAGTCACAGTAGTGTAGATAGCGACCTACTCTACAGTGCGACCAAGGCAATAGCCGGAACGTTGGAACCTCGTATGTGTGTATATAATCTCTGCGTTCCATCAACGACTCTCCACTCCAAGTAGCCGTCTATCTATGAACCTTGGTAAGCTGCTGTTCTTTCTTTCCCTTCTATTCATAGATACAGGAGGAAGTTGGCATTATTCAAAGATTTCACAAGGATATAGGGCCTACCGTATTTACACGCATATAAGATGCACTTTTTTCCATTCTCGAGTCATTAAAGTCACACGCGTCTTACAGAGGTAAGTGAGAAAAAAACGTCATATTCTGCGATGAAAACAGTTCCCGTGAAACACTGCCGGTCGTCCAATGTGAGAGCATAGGGCAAACCCGCAATCGTCTTCAGATATGATGCACGGCTGTTGCGTGTTCGGTACAACCTTTCCTCTCTCCGTCTCTCTCTCTCCCTGTGTAAGTCACATGGCTGCTGTTATAAGCAAAGTCACTGATTGCTATTCAGGACTGCCAGCCATCAGTGTCAGTGTGGGATATGATACTGCGTCTTATATAAGTATCGTAAACAAAAGGGTTTCCAAAGATAGAACCTGAAAAGGAGGGTGTGTCTTATAAGCCGGCGCGACTTAGATGCGTGTAAATACAGTATAGACGCATTTTTTGTTTTCACCATTTATTATGGTACAGTAAAACCTCTATGCATCGTTCCCGGATCTATCGTTTTCCTGCTTGTATCATTCATTTTTTCTCACCCCACTACCATACAACCAATGTTACATTTTCCTGGATGGATGGTTTTCCTGCATGGATGGTTTCATTTTCCTGGTTCCTTGGTAAACGATGGACAGAGGTTTGACTGTGGATTGCTTCGTACGCGCGTAGTGTGACTCACCCGTACGTAGGCCTCCAGCACGACGTCGCCCCCCTCCAGGCAGCAGGCGTAACCCAGGCGACGCAGCACGAGCACCAGGTGCGCCAGGAACCGCAGGAACTGAGGCCCGCGGTCCAGCCAGCCTCTCATCTCACGCATCAGCTGCGGGACGTTGTTCAGGATCAACAGCTGCTGGGCCACGATCACTGGCTGACACGCCTCCTCGCGCACGCTACAGTCTGGGCTGGACGACAGCTCCGAGAAGATCTCCTCCAGAGACAGGCTGGAACCCGGATCTGTCGTTAATACGACATCCCAACCCTCATACAACCACGATACTCGTGTCCCTGAATTTAGAGAAAACTAGGAACAAACGTCTCAAGTTGAGAAATTATGATCGATTCCGTCTAGGACCTGACTCGTGACGTAGACATTACTCCATTCTCTTCACGTTCCGATACAGAATAAGCAATGCCTACGTCATGACACACGGAGGACAAGAGATTTATTATGATTTCTGAAATTCAGACGATGATTACTAGTTTTCTGTGAAATTAGGAAAATAATGACTGTGATTGTTCATTGAAATCTAGTTACAGGGTTCTCTCACTCTACATCATTCATCTCTCGTATCGTCCAGCACACTTCAAATCACCTGAGTCCTTCTTTCCAATGACTGTTGATTCTGTAGTTACTTCAGATTCTCTCTAGTATGATAGTTACTAGGGACGAGAGGACGCTCCAAGACGTTGCTAGTGGTGATGAGATCAATCAATCGAGAATTGATTCAGAATCGATTCTAATGTAAAACGATTCTCAAACCAAAAAATCGATTTAAAAAAATAATCTTTTTTTGGGGTTAGTGCTGTACTTCTTTACGTCGCAATATGTGCTTATTTCGTTGTCCAAATTATTCTGTATTGTTGAGATTTTACTGGACACAAGCTATCCCTTCGGTTACGTCTGACAGCCGAACGTTGACAGAAATACCTGAATGGTACAGTACAGTTCGGAGAAGTCTCTAGCAGCTATTTTTCACGTGAAACACCGCGTGAACGTTGAAAAAAAAATTGAAGACTACACAACTTTTTTTAAGGGTGAATTTTTTTTCCAAAATCGGTTTTTATCGATTCCCGATTTTGAGAATGGATGTCATCAATGGTTGCTAGGTACTGACTTGTTCTGCCAGTAGGCCTGGGGCATGTCCTGGTAGGGTCGCGCGGTGGCCTGCCTGATCTCGTGCTCGACCCGTATGTCCACGACGGCCTTGAGTCGCGCCCACAGCTGGTCGTGCCACGACTGACACACCGGCAGCAGCGCCCCCACGTGACCACACAGCGCTGCACTGGTCGCGCGGGCGTAGGCGGGCAGGCGGCTCTCAGAAGCCATGTGCCACGCACACACCTTCCATATGTCCCTGCAAACACACGCAACGGTTAGATGTGGCTAGGAGAACGCAACACATGCGCTGTTGAATGAGCGAGGCATGTTCATAGCTAAATGCACCTTGAGTTGAAAACAATCATGTCACTGCCTTCCTGTTTCATTTATTTCTAGTTTCAATTGATCTATAAGCTCCAGACAGTGATTGCAGGCTATAGGGGGACGCGGGATTACCTTCGTATAGTTACTATACCGGGACAATTCAACTGTTTTAACCTTCTAACTGCTACACCCCGTATATGCCTGCCGTGCCCACCATGCTACACACACAAATCCCTGTTTTAAATTACGCGCTATACTGATCATTTTCTGCCGGACTGTAAACTGCAGATATCGAATTGATTTTTTGTGTGCTCTTGCGCGATCTATTTGTTGTATATATGTACTTCTTCGAAATAACGTCGACCTTTGATTTCGACAATTCGACCTTCGACAGCCGAACGTTGACTGAAATACCTGAATGGTACAGTACAGTTCAAAGAAGTCTCTAGCAGCTATTTATCACGTGAACGCCTTGGGTAGGAGATTTTTTTTTTTTAAATTACTCAATTTTTTAAAAATTTTCAAAAAATTGAAAATTTTGAAATTGAAATTTTTTCAAAATTGATTTTTAATCGATCATGGAGCTTAGAGAATCGATGTCATCACTGATTTCTGGGTACCAACTGACTGAGCTACATGACTGTGCTCACCTGAGGGGGTTCCCCTCCGCCGGCAGCTTCTCCTCCCCCCCCGGCAGGCGCAGGTTGGGGTCGTGGTGCAGCCGCCACCCCTCCAAGATGGCCGCCCGCCACGGCTGTCCGCAGTGCACGCACAGGCTCTGTGCCTCCTCCAGCCGGCCGCACCGGATCTCCTGGAACACCTGGAGCACACGACATGATGTAGTCATGCCAACATACACAAGGTGTACCGACTCGCTTCTTCAAAGTTGGTTTCAATTATTATTTGTTATAGTTTCGTCAACATAATTATTTACTTTTTCTAGTAATGCCCGCACACAAGATTCAGTTCATACGCGGGCTTCTTCTTCTTTTCTCTTTTTTTCATTTTGCAATATTAATCCACATATATATTTGGTCATACAGTGAAGCCTCTACGCATCGTTCCCGGATCCATCGTTTTCCTGCTTGTATCATTCATTTCTTCTCACCCAACTCCCATATAATCAATGTTAAATTTTCCTGGATGGTTGGTTTTATTTTCTTGGTCCCTTGAAAAACGATGGATAGAGGTTTCACTGTATAGGCCTATATGTATATATTTGCTTCACTTTATTTATGTTTGTATTGTTTTCCTGTTATCCTGTTTTGAATAAGATGAAGAATAAAAAGATTTATAAATTGAATTGAATTGAAACATTTCCGGGGTCAGAATCTGAGTCCAGGGTTTCATTTGCTCGTAGCGCAACTGTCGCTTTCATATCAAACTAGACACGATCAACAATGTTCAACAATGCCACCGGTACCGTAGTCACTCTTATCTACATCTAGTTCACAAGGGGATACGCTGAATCGCGACAGGCAATCGGGACCTCTGGCTCTGAACTGACCGCAAGAAACCACAAATACGTCCATGTTATCAGTATGGGAGTTGGAGCACCTTCTTTATATTATGATGAAGTATGTTACGTATGTTGATGATGTAGGAAACGCAACCGTGTCTTTCAAAAACATGGAACTTTCAGTGACATAGAGTAGTTACCAGAGCTTCTACAGTTGGTAGATGACTTGTTTTTCCATGTCTATGAACTGTCAAATCTTCCACGTTCATTTTGTGGGTGGATGACTAATCTTTTCTGGATAATATAAACTGAGATACCGGTACAACTCTTCTCTGGTAAGAGTTGGTTGAGCGAGAGGAAGGTCATCTAATGTTATTATGTCATTTGAGTAGGCCTACTGGTGTTCTGTATCTCATTTTATCAATGTTGCTCAACGAACTCACCAACGAATGAGTGAATGAGCAGGTGATAGTGAGACTCTGAAGTGATGATAAGTGAAAGAACGTTCACTAGAACCCATGCCTTGTGCGGGACTCGAACCCACGCCTGACCCAACTTCAGTTCCTAACGCGGTGCTATAGTCGGCTCCTTCTAGTACGGGTAATGTAAACTACAAGATCCGGTTGATAGCAGGTAAAGGCCGCCGAGCTACCTGCATGATGAGGCGCTCCTCGTCCTCCTTGTCCAGGTCGTGGATAGGCCGCCCGTCGCGCAGCGGAGCGTCCGGGTCAACGTGGCGCACGATTGGTCGGCTGCTGCGGTACGGGATCTTGTCGTGCTCGTTCTGAAACACAACACCTGTTACTGCAACCTGTCGCCTCTCATCCCCTCCCATCACATCACATTACTCCAACACCTGTTACTGCAACCTGTCGCCTCTCATCCCCTCCCATCACATCACATTACTCCAACACCTGTTACTGCAACCTGTCGCCTCTCATCCCCTCCCATCACATCACATTACTCCAACACCTGTTACTGCAACCTGTCGCCTCTCATCCCCTCCCATCACATCACATTACTCCAACACCTGTTACTGCAACCTGTCGCCTCTCATCCCCTCCCATCACATCACATTACTCCAACACCTGTTACTGCAACCTGTCGCCTCTCATCCCCTCCCATCACATCACATTACTCCAACACCTGTTACTGCAACCTGTCGCCTCTCATCCCCTCCCATCACATCACATTACTCCAACACCTGTTACTGCAACCTGTCGCCTCTCATCCCCTCCCATCACATCACATTACTCCAACACCTGTTACTGCAACCTGTCGCCTCTCATCCCCTCCCATCACATCACATTACTCCAACACCTGTTACTGCAACCTGTCGCCTCTCATCCCCTCCCATCACATCACATTACTCCAACACCTGTTACTGCAACCTGTCGCCTCTCATCCCCTCCCATCACATCACATTACTCCAACACCTGTTACTGCAACCTGTCGCCTCTCATCCCCTCCCATCACATCACATTACTCCAACACCTGTTACTGCAACCTGTCGCCTCTCATCCCCTCCCATCACATCACATTACTCCAACACCTGTTACTGCAACCTGTCGCCTCTCATCCCCTCCCATCACATCACATTACTCCAACACCTGTTACTGCAACCTGTCGCCTCTCATCCCCTCCCATCACATCACATTACTCCAACACCTGTTACTGCAACCTGTCGCCTCTCATCCCCTCCCATCACATCACATTACTCCAACACCTGTTACTGCAACCTGTCGCCTCTCATCCCCTCCCATCACATCACATTACTCCAACACCTGTTACTGCAACCTGTCGCCTCTCATCCCCTCCCATCACATCACATTACTCCAACACCTGTTACTGCAACCTGTCGCCTCTCATCCCCTCCCATCACATCACATTACTCCAACACCTGTTACTGCAACCTGTCGCCTCTCATCCCCTCCCATCACATCACATTACTCCAACACCTGTTACTGCAACCTGTCGCCTCTCATCCCCTCCCATCACATCACATTACTCCAACACCTGTTACTGCAACCTGTCGCCTCTCATCCCCTCCCATCCCCTCCCATCACATCACATTACTCCAACACCTGTTACTGCAACCTGTCGCCTCTCATCCCCTCCCATCACATCACATTACTCCAACACCTGTTACTGCAACCTGTCGCCTCTCATCCCCTCCCATCACATCACATTACTCCAACACCTGTTACTGCAACCTGTCGCCTCTCATCCCCTCTCATCACATCACATTACTCCAACACCTGTTACTGCAACCTGTCGCCTCTCATCCCCTCCCATCACATCACATTACTCCAACACCTGTTACTGCAACCTGTCGCCTCTCATCCCCTCCCATCACATCACATTACTCCAACACCTGTTACTGCAACCTGTCGCCTCTCATCCCCTCCCATCACATCACATTACTCCAACACCTGTTACTGCAACCTGTCGCCTCTCATCCCCTCCCATCACATCACATTACTCCAACACCTGTTACTGCAACCTGTCGCCTCTCATCCCCTCCCATCACATCACATCACATCACATCACATTACTCCAACACCTGTTACTGCAACCTGTCGCCTCTCATCCCCTCCCATCACATCACATTACTCCAACACCTGTTACTGCAACCTGTCGCCTCTCATCCCCTCCCATCACATCACATTACTCCAACACCTGTTACTGCAACCTGTCGCCTCTCATCCCCTCCCATCACATCACATTACTCCAACACCTGTTACTGCAACCTGTCGCCTCTCATCCCCTCCCATCACATCACATTACTCCAACACCTGTTACTGCAACCTGTCGCCTCTCATCCCCTCCCATCACATCACATTACTCCAACACCTGTTACTGCAACCTGTCGCCTCTCATCCCCTCCCATCACATCACATTACTCCAACACCTGTTACTGCAACCTGTCGCCTCTCATCCCCTCCCATCACATCACATTACTCCAACACCTGTTACTGCAACCTGTCGCCTCTCATCCCCTCCCATCACATCACATTACTCCAACACCTGTTACTGCAACCTGTCGCCTCTCATCCCCTCCCATCACATCACATTACTCCAACACCTGTTACTGCAACCTGTCGCCTCTCATCCCCTCCCATCACATCACATTACTCCAACACCTGTTACTGCAACCTGTCGCCTCTCATCCCCTCCCATCACATCACATTACTCCAACACCTGTTACTGCAACCTGTCGCCTCTCATCCCCTCTCATCACATCACATTACTCCAACACCTGTTACTGCAACCTGTCGCCTCTCATCCCCTCCCATCACATCACATTACTCCAACACCTGTTACTGCAACCTGTCGCCTCTCATCCCCTCCCATCACATCACATTACTCCAACACCTGTTACTGCAACCTGTCGCCTCTCATCCCCTCCCATCACATCACATTACTCCAACACCTGTTACTGCAACCTGTCGCCTCTCATCCCCTCCCATCACATCACATTACTCCAACACCTGTTACTGCAACCTGTCGCCTCTCATCCCCTCCCATCACATCACATTACTCCAACACCTGTTACTGCAACCTGTCGCCTCTCATCCCCTCCCATCACATCACATTACTCCAACACCTGTTACTGCAACCTGTCGCCTCTCATCCCCTCCCATCACATCACATTACTCCAACACCTGTTACTGCAACCTGTCGCCTCTCATCCCCTCTCATCACATCACATTACTCCAACACCTGTTACTGCAACCTGTCGCCTCTCATCCCCTCTCATCACATCACATTACTCCAACACCTGTTACTGCAACCTGTCGCCTCTCATCCCCTCCCATCACATCACATTACTCCAACACCTGTTACTGCAACCTGTCGCCTCTCATCCCCTCCCATCACATCACATTACTCCAACACCTGTTACTGCAACCTGTCGCCTCTCATCCCCTCCCATCACATCACATTACTCCAACACCTGTTACTGCAACCTGTCGCCTCTCATCCCCTCTCATCACATCACATTACTCCAACACCTGTTACTGCAACCTGTCGCCTCTCATCCCCTCCCATCACATCACATTACTCCAACACCTGTTACTGCAACCTGTCGCCTCTCATCCCCTCCCATCACATCACATTACTCCAACACCTGTTACTGCAACCTGTCGCCTCTCATCCCCTCTCATCACATCACATTACTCCAACACCTGTTACTGCAACCTGTCGCCTCTCATCCCCTCTCATCACATCACATTACTCCAACACCTGTTACTGCAACCTGTCGCCTCTCATCCCCTCCCATCACATCACATTACTCCAACACCTGTTACTGCAACCTGTCGCCTCTCATCCCCTCTCATCACATCACATTACTCCAACACCTGTTACTGCAACCTGTCGCCTCTCATCCCCTCCCATCACATCACATTACTCCAACACCTGTTACTGCAACCTGTCGCCTCTCATCCCCTCCCATCACATCACATTACTCCAACACCTGTTACTGCAACCTGTCGCCTCTCATCCCCTCCCATAACATCACATTACTCCAACACCTGTTACTGCAACCTGTCGCCTCTCATCCCCTCTCATCACATCACATTACTCCAACACCTGTTACTGCAACCTGTCGCCTCTCATCCCCTCCCATCACATCACATTACTCCAACACCTGTTACTGCAACCTGTCGCCTCTCATCCCCTCCCATAACATCACATTACTCCAACACCTGTTACTGCAACCTGTCGCCTCTCATCCCCTCCCATCACATCACATTACTCCAACACCTGTTACTGCAACCTGTCGCCTCTCATCCCCTCCCATCACATCACATTACTCCAACACCTGTTACTGCAACCTGTCGCCTCTCATCCCCTCCCATCACATCACATTACTCCAACACCTGTTACTGCAACCTGTCGCCTCTCATCCCCTCTCATCACATCACATTACTCCAACACCTGTTACTGCAACCTGTCGCCTCTCATCCCCTCCCATCACATCACATTACTCCAACACCTGTTACTGCAACCTGTCGTCTCTCATCCCCTCCCATCACATCACATTACTCCAACACCTGTTACTGCAACCTGTCGCCTCTCATCCCCTCCCATCACATCACATTACTCCAACACCTGTTACTGCAACCTGTCGCCTCTCATCCCCTCCCATAACATCACATTACTCCAACACCTGTTACTGCAACCTGTCGCCTCTCATCCCCTCCCATCACATCACATTACTCCAACACCTGTTACTGCAACCTGTCGCCTCTCATCCCCTCCCATCACATCACATTACTCCAACACCTGTTACTGCAACCTGTCGCCTCTCATCCCCTCCCATCACATCACATTACTCCAACACCTGTTACTGCAACCTGTCGCCTCTCATCCCCTCCCATAACATCACATTACTCCAACACCTGTTACTGCAACCTGTCGCCTCTCATCCCCTCCCATCACATCACATTACTCCAACACCTGTTACTGCAACCTGTCGCCTCTCATCCCCTCCCATCACATCACATTACTCCAACACCTATTACTGCAACCTGTCGCCTCTCATCCCCTCCCATAACATCACATTACTCCAACACCTGTTACTGCAACCTGTCGCCTCTCATCCCCTCCCATCACATCACATTACTCCAACACCTGTTACTGCAACCTGTCGCCTCTCATCCCCTCCCATCACATCACATTACTCCAACACCTGTTACTGCAACCTGTCGCCTCTCATCCCCTCCCATCACATCACATTACTCCAACACCTGTTACTGCAACCTGTCGCCTCTCATCCCCTCCCATAACATCACATTACTCCAACACCTGTTACTGCAACCTGTCGCCTCTCATCCCCTCCCATCACATCACATTACTCCAACACCTGTTACTGCAACCTGTCGCCTCTCATCCCCTCCCATAACATCACATTACTCCAACACCTGTTACTGCAACCTGTCGCCTCTCATCCCCTCCCATCACATCACATTACTCCAACACCTGTTACTGCAACCTGTCGCCTCTCATCCCCTCCCATCACATCACATCACTCCAACACCTGTTACTGCAACCTGTCGCCTCTCATCCCCTCCCATAACATCACATTACTCCAACACCTGTTACTGCAACCTGTCGCCTCTCATCCCCTCCCATCACATCACATTACTCCAACACCTGTTACTGCAACCTGTCGCCTCTCATCCCCTCCCATCACATCACATTACTCCAACACCTGTTACTGCAACCTGTTGCCTCTCATCCCCTCCCATCACATCACATTACTCCAACACCTGTTACTGCAACCTGTCGCCTCTCATCCCCTCCCATCACATCACATTACTCCAACACCTGTTCCTGCAACCTGTCGCCTCTCATCCCCTCCCATAACATCACATTACTCCAACACCTGTTACTGCAACCTGTCGCCTCTCATCCCCTCCCATCACATCACATTACTCCAACACCTGTTACTGCAACCTGTCGCCTCTCATCCCCTCCCATAACATCACATTACTCCAACACCTGTTACTGCAACCTGTCGCCTCTCATCCCCTCCCATCACATCACATTACTCCAACACCTGTTACTGCAACCTGTCGCCTCTCATCCCCTCCCATAACATCACATTACTCCAACACCTGTTACTGCAACCTGTCGCCTCTCATCCCCTCCCATCACATCACATTACTCCAACACCTGTTACTGCAACCTGTCGCCTCTCATCCCCTCCCATCACATCACATTACTCCAACACCTGTTACTGCAACCTGTCGCCTCTCATCCCCTCCCATCACATCACATTACTCCAACACCTGTTACTGCAACCTGTCGCCTCTCATCCCCTCCCATCACATCACATTACTCCAACACCTGTTACTGCAACCTGTCGCCTCTCATCCCCTCCCATCACATCACATTACTCCAACACCTGTTACTGCAACCTGTCGCCTCTCATCCCCTCCCATCACATCACATTACTCCAACACCTGTTACTGCAACCTGTCGCCTCTCATCCCCTCCCATCACATCACATTACTCCAACACCTGTTACTGCAACCTGTCGCCTCTCATCCCCTCCCATCACATCACATTACTCCAACACCTGTTACTGCAACCTGTCGCCTCTCATCCCCTTCCATCCCATCACATCACTCCAACACCTGTTACTGCAACCTGTCGCCTCTCATCCCCTCCCATCACATCACATTACTCCAACACCTGTTACTGCAACCTGTCGCCTCTCATCCCCTCCCATCACATCACATTACTCCAACACCTGTTACTGCAACCTGTCGCCTCTCATCCCCTCCCATCACATCACATTACTCCAACACCTGTTACTGCAACCTGTCGCCTCTCATCCCCTCCCATCACATCACATTACTCCAACACCTGTTACTGCAACCTGTCGCCTCTCATCCCCTCCCATCACATCACATTACTCCAACACCTGTTACTGCAACCTGTCGCCTCTCATCCCCTTCCATCCCATCACATCACTCCAACACCTGTTACTGCAACCTGTCGCCTCTCATCCCCTCCCATCACATCACATTACTCCAACACCTGTTACTGCAACCTGTCGCCTCTCATCCCCTTCCATCCCATCACATTACTCCAACACCTGTTACTGCAACCTGTCGCCTCTCATCCCCTCCCATCACATCACATTACTCCAACACCTGTTACTGCAACCTGTCGCCTCTCATCCCCTCCCATCACATCACATCACATTACCTCACCGACATGTGCTCGTTCCGGTATCGCCGCCATATTGGACATTCACAAATAGAATCCAAGCAAGGCATTCTATACTATCACTAATACATGTCTGATATGTGTGAAACTTCCTGGTTTGCAAAGCGGTGTGAAGCTACTGCCGAGACACAGCCTTGTCAACGTTGTGTAACGTGTCTCAGTAATATAGTTCTATGATTCATTACCCGTACAGAGCAGTGAAGCCACCAGCACTGGGCCCGTAGTGTAACGGCACTTGTTAACGGCTGTACTAGTACCGTTGGACCTGCAAGTATGCTAGGGAAGGTTGCTGGCACGCACAATGCAGGCTTGATACACACACGTTAGTGGAGAAGCTGTCGAGGCAACTTAAGGCTGTTGGTCGGACACTTTGGCCCAGTGTTATCTTTACTGTATTTTATAACAGAAATACATATTTAAACTGTTGTCAAAGTGAATCTGTATTCTTAGGCCCACATATATCTAGCCTCGCCAGAAGGAAGCGGTCCCGGTATTGATTTGAACGACAGAGGGAATGGTTCAGCTAGCTAGCCACTGGTCCACGTACACCACGGGTTTTAACCCCAGTCTCCCGAATGACTGACTATACTGTCATTGGTTACATATGTACCGGTGTATCTATGAATTGGGTAAAAGGGAAAGAAAGGAAAACAGCGTACTGAGGTTTGTAAGTAGATATGGAGAGCCGTTGAAAGAAGAGAGAGATGATTATACAGACACCCAACTGTTGCCTTGGTCACGTAGAGTGCTCCACGCTACTGTGATCAAACGTGAGGACTCTCGTGCGTTTGTACAAATCTTCTCCGTGTCCTTACACAGATCTAGTTCTCCCGCCCGCAAGTGTTGTTACCTGTAGCTGATGCAGGGTGTTCTCCCAGGCGACGGTTCTGTCCGTGTAGTGCTCCGGTCGGGCCAGGCCTCCGTTCAGCTGCTGGTCCTGAGCGTTCCTCTCCAGCCAGTCTATCATCAGCTGGCACTGTGGACACAAACAACCAGCGTCAGCTCTCTCTCTCTCTCTCTCTCTCTCTCTCTCTCTCTCTCTCTCTCTCTCATCAGCTGGCACTGCGGACACGGCATGCGTTGTTACACCATAAGAAGTAGTAGTATTTATCTTTATTTAGCATCAGCTGTAATTCACATTACAATACAGTACATTCATCACAATATTATCAACAACCACACAGTGGAAATAACGGCCGAGCGCCAATGGAAGCGAGCCATTTGACCATCGGGCGTTGTCAGAGCAGCCGAGTACACACGATCAGAAGGTTTCTCACTCTCACTCTCGGCCCGTCGCCTCGCTTTCTCTGGCGCGCAATACCAAGTCGACTCAATTCTAGCCGGGAAGAGTGATGATTTACGTTGAAGACGAGTTTTTTGGTAATCCGAATATACATGAATCAAAATCATTTGCTAGGGGTCCCTTCCAACTCGGATCATCGATGGTCTACTTGTAAACTGTGTACGGTACTCATAAACTTGTTGAATACTGTTTTTCACTTTAAAACTTCATAAAATGTCATTCCCGCATGACATCAGGAAGAAATAAATACCGCCAAACACCGACATTTTCACGTACAAACGGGAAAAACACGAAATCATAACACCTCTCCTCATGATGTGATGATTCTGCAAGCCGTGGTTCCCAGGAAGTACCAGGCGCAGATCACTGCTCAGGCCTGGGGCCCGGCACAGGCTTACACCAGACCACAGTCCACTTTATCCACGCTCATCTTCCTTCTTCACTCATGTTTCACACGGGCCTACTTGAAACTCTCCTCGTTAGGAGTGACATTACTACAGAAGAACCTCTTTAGTAAGTTTATCTTTAGTACATTATTCACCTTGGTAGTTTTTCTTTTTTGTGCCCATCCTTATTTACACTCCTACAAGTTGAATAGTTTCTTTAGTAAGCTTTTTACTTTGGTAATTTTTCTATGTCCCTGGAAAACGTACTTTAGGCCTATAGAGTAGAGAGAAATTGATTATGAAATGATGACAGCCTAATGAATTCAGCAAAGAACATCTCCACATGTTAGTTTGGGTCCTTCTCAACTTGAATAACCACATGGATCTCGGCCCACAGAAATGCTTTACGCTAACAAAGAGACAAGTGACTGCGTACTGACCTCGAATATAGCGCTGTCGTCGGCATACAGACGTTCTGCAATCTCCCTCTCGCTGAGCGTGTTGAACGAGTCTATGGACATGCGCTCTACGGGGTCGGGCTGGTTGGAGCGGTGCTGGTACAGGCAGTACATGAGACGCCAAGTGTTGCGCTCATTCTCCAGCCACCACAGGTCCTGCAACAGGTCAAGCTTGACATCAACGTTCTGCAATCTCCCTCTCGCTGAGCGTGTTGAACGAGTCTATGGACATGCGCTCTACGGGGTCGGGCTGGTTGGAGCGGTGCTGGTACAGGCAGTACATGAGACGCCAAGTGTTGCGCTCATTCTCCAGCCACCACAGGTCCTGCAACAGGTCAAGCTTGACATCAACGTTCTGCAATCTCCCTCTCGCTGAGCGTGTTGAACGAGTCTATGGACATGCGCTCTACGGGGTCGGGCTGGTTGGAGCGGTGCTGGTACAGGCAGTACATGAGACGCCAAGTGTTGCGCTCATTCTCCAGCCACCACAGGTCCTGCAACAGGTCAAGCTTGACATCAACGTTCTGCAATCTCCCTCTCGCTGAGCGTGTTGAACGAGTCTATGGACATGCGCTCTACGGGGTCGGGCTGGTTGGAGCGGTGCTGGTACAGGCAGTACATGAGACGCCAAGTGTTGCGCTCATTCTCCAGCCACCACAGGTCCTGCAACAGGTCAAGCTTGACATCAACGTTCTGCAATCTCCCTCTCGCTGAGCGTGTTGAACGAGTCTATGGACATGCGCTCTACGGGGTCGGGCTGGTTGGAGCGGTGCTGGTACAGGCAGTACATGAGACGCCAAGTGTTGCGCTCATTCTCCAGCCACCACAGGTCCTGCAACAGGTCAAGCTTGACATCAACAGGTGCTCGCAGGCCAGGCCAAGAGACGTCCTACTGGCGTACAAGGTTGGGTCTGGTGGTCCAAGCCCGGCAGTCGTTGCTACACTGTGGGAGCAGCTCAACGGACCACAATGACCAACATACTGGCTCGCTTCTTCCAAGGGAAGTATTCCCGGGGTCAGAATCCGAGTCCAAGGTCTCATCCGCTCGTGGCGCAACTATCGCTTTATATCAAACTACAATGCTCTGATAGTCTCTCTACTCTACTGTGACCAAGGCAATAGCCGAAACCTCGTGTAACTTTTATCTCTGTGTTCTATCAACGGGCTCTCCAATATGAGTAGGCCTTTCTCTACTCATAAATCTCGGTAAGCTGCTGTTCTTTCTTTCCCTTTCACCCAATTCATATAATGCTATACAATGCTACTGGTACCCTAGCCATTCCAATCTACAATGCTATGATTGTGTATGAAAACTCTCAATACGAGTTGCCGAGATTCAAAACTCAAAAGAATGATTATTAGGACTAAGCTTAAAGTCTAGATCTAGTCAAAATATCGATATTTTCACACAATTATAGCGTGACCCTGTTATATTGCCTGATACCATCATTTTACCACTTTCTAGTATAACTTTTCTTGTGTTGAATATAGGCCTACATACAATTTGATGCTTTTTTGTTTTTTTCAAAACACACCTTTTTCATGTGGGGTGAGACCAAAAAATGCAAACACAGATATCTCGATGTCCATTACACAGAATAGTATCAAATCTGATGCCATTAATTAGCAACAAATCAGAGCTTGATTATAGAAAAAAATATGTCTCCACGTTGAACGGTTTGAAAGTAGCAAATTTTGGAACGACGCAAAGCGCGCCAAATTTTGTGCTTTCTACATGGCGTAACTCATGAACTATAAGGGCTGTGGAGCCAAAAGTTTGTACGATAGGTTGACTCAGTGGTGTTGGTACAACTGGTACTAAATTCATAAAAATCAGAGATAGCGAGGGAAATGGCTCAGTTGATTTGATATGGAATAACTATATCATCACTATATTATGTCTAATGCGTGGAAAACCTCCCGGTTAGCAAAGCGGTGTGAAGCTA
Organism: Brachyptera risi; assembly: GCA_964007535.1. Lineage (NCBI taxonomy): Eukaryota > Metazoa > Arthropoda > Insecta > Plecoptera > Taeniopterygidae > Brachyptera > Brachyptera risi. The sequence continues at coordinate 50,257,509 of OZ023331.1, forward strand.
GTGCCGAGACACAGCCTTGTCAACGTCTGCGTAGTCTCACCTGCGCCACGCCCCCCTTCTTGGCCGCCTTGTTCTGCACGCCCGCCATCTCCCCCAGGTTGTCCGTGCACGTCTGTATCAGCCCGTTGAGCGTGTCCAACAGCTGATCCGAGTCGCCTGCTTGGATCGTCTCCAGGAACTCCACAAACAGACGGTCGCTCGCTGCAACAATCACAACACACGCAGCGTTAACTGGAGTACGCTGGAGTTCTATCTTGTTTTTGACAAGGCGACAAAGCGCTACAAACATCTGAATCTGCTACGTTTCAATGTACTGGCTATATAGACGCTATATTCGGAATGGAAGCATTATGGATGCTATTTATTTTCCCCAAAATACTTCACAATCAAGGTGTGAATGGATGAAGTTAGTTCAATGAGTATTGGTAAAAAAGTGCAGTTACAAAATGTAGGCAACAGATGAGGCGAAGATATCGTCTGCTTGTGGACAATATTTTTCTGAAAATGTCAATCACCGTTCACAGGTGTTTCCCTTGTTTGCCTATTATACCTTATCTAGTGGGTTTACCGGAGCCGTACCAGTTGTTGTTACGCTACAGAACGTTGTTGTGCTACAGAACGTTGTTGCGCTACAAAACACGAGGTTTAAAAATAAAAGATGCACCAAAGTGCTCCTATTCACATTCTAAATGCTATGAAAAGAAAAAATAGAAGCTATGTTGCCAAGTCGTGTTGGGGTAAGAGCCTACCTGTTTCCCACGAGTCCTAGCGACAGGTAGCGCTAGTGAGCAATGTTGCCACGTCGTGTTGTGGTAAGAGCCTACCTGTTTCCCACGAGTCCTAGCGACAGGTAGAAGTCGTGTTGGGGTAAGAGCCTACCTGTTTCCCACGAGTCCTAGCGACAGGTAGAAGTCGTGTTGGGGTAAGAGCCTACCTGTTTCCCACGAGTCCTAGCGACAGGTAGAAGTCGTGTTGGGGTAAGAGCCTACCTGTTTCCCACGAGTCCTTGGCCTTGATCACGGTCAGATTCTGCGTCATTGTTTGGTTTATGTTCTGCAGCTCCCACTGATGCACGGGCATGGTCATGGAGGCGTTGAGGTTGTACCTCGCTTGACCTTGACCCCGGTCCAGCGAGCCGAAGAAGCTCTGGTCCATCGAGCTGTCGTCCAGGAACGACCCTGCAACAAGAGACTTTAGTTTAGAAGCTGAAACAGTGACAATTGTGGTATCCAGTGCGTGGTACAACTGATAGTTGCCATCAGCTGGATAAGAGAGGGCCAAAGGAGAGCTAGATAAGAGTTGCCATTATTTGATCTCAATATTATTATTATTTTCACTAGGTTTAAACAAGGGTTTGGTTGGAAGATCACCTTTTCAAGTGTGAACCCCGCCTAATTGTAACATTACTTGTATATTCATTATTATATTATAACCTGTCATATATTACTATATTATACATTATTGCAACAATAAAGACTGAATACAATACAATACAATGACTGATGAGCAGAACGTACCGACGGCTGGAGCGAAGTGCGACTTGGTGGCGGCGAATCGCTTGCCTGCCGGGCTTGGATTACGATCCATCAGCCGCAGGGACTTCTCCATGTCTGCGTTGATGCTGTGGCGACTCATAGCCAGTCACCTGCCACGGCTGGAAGCAACAGGCTACTGGTTAATTGTTGGGTTTTTCAAGGCTTATATTGTCATCAAGTGCATCACAACCAATTTCTTTTCATGGTTTTCCATTTTTTTAAATTACCTATGAAGTCTTTTGGCCAAGGGTTATGAGTGAGAGGTTTATCTACTTCCTAGTGTCCCAATGAAGGTGTTTTGATCAATACACTTTAACCAAGAATGGCAGATCTTCATGAGTACCGGTACCTATACCATTAAGTAACCTCTTTACTTAATGCCTATATCATAATGCATAATCCATCATGTTCAAGAGAGCTTTAAACTCTTGAACAATAACAGTTGTTAATGTGCGGTGCCTTCATTAAGTAGATCCAATTAAGATCTACTAGAAAATACCAATTCCAGGATGAAAAAAGAATGCAAGTATTCATTTTCGCCAGGCCTATTTAGTATGCCAATCGGTACCTAGACTTTGGTAACTTTACTGATTCCCAGTTTTTTTGCATTCTCAACCAATGTCTCAACCCATCGAGTTTATACTAGGCCTGGGCCCTGTCAAGTAGGCCTAGGCCTTTCTAGGCTGGCTTCTGTAGAGCCATAGGCCGAGTATTGGTAAGATATTACAAACAGCCATCAACGCTTTTCTATCAGAATATGAAGTGACAGCTCTGTTTTGTTGTAGGCTAACTTTAAATTACAGGTAGGCTACAACTCGAAGCTAAATAGACATATAGGCTTAGGCGCCTAGCTAGGCCTACTACATAACCTTAAACCATGCAACAGGCGCTTGCCCAGTGTACGAGTGCTAGAATTGATTTAACCGGGTATTAAATATGGAATATGGTAAAGAAATAAGAATGATAATGGAGGTTAAACTCAAAGTGAATTGTGTTAGCAATTAATATGCTTACCTTCTTTATTACGTACAAATTATTATTTATAATAAACTACCCTTTCGGCGCGTTGAAAATATTGAAATTGCAATGCTCAAATCATTGACAGTGACTGGTGGCGACACCACTTGGTAGATTTTACCACTTACAAGTATGACCGTTACGGTTGCTCAGTAGGATACTCAAATTCAAAAATAATACTGCTTCGGATGAGATCGCAATTTTTTAATTGAGTACCCCATCAATCATTTATAATTTAATAGTTTTGAAAGAGCTATTTAATGACATCAATAATTATTTTTCTCATCTCTCACACTTTTGAGAGCTCTAAAATCTTCCGAATCATTATATAAAATTATAATCAGTCTTAATTGCCGAGTAAAGAAACTCGAACACTGTGTTGAATGAATGAATAAAGAATGAATGTATTTAAAACATAATAATAGGCCCTAGTTTTATAAATGCTAACTGATGAGTCTATCGTAGTCTCGAGGTGTATGTTCAGAGTCCATAATTTTCCTGTCCAAGTAAACATCCCACTCATTTGTCCAACAAATGAGTGGGATGTTTACCGTAAAGCAGGACTTGAACCCGCTGGCTCCAGATTTCCTGTACCAGTTTGCAGTTCCAGAAGCAAACAACAAATTCCTCTCTGAATACCTGTCTTTTTACATCACCGATTACAATAGTGTTAACTGCCGTTAGCTACTTGGTGACGCCACGTATCGGAGCCACATGGACATTTTTAAATGTGTGATGTAGGTAAATTTATCAACACATTATAATCAAGGAGACTGTTTGGATATTTCTTGTCCGAAATGTCTCTAGAAATAGTTTTGTGCTAAATAAATGCTATAGGCTTACGATAAGCCAGAACACAAAAATCACTTAATTTGATAAATAATACATGAATAGGAAGCCCAATAGGCCCCACCTACTTACGAGCATCGACAGTATTGTAAATACCAGCCTGTCCACGACACAGGAGTTTCCCGTCGTGCCAGGGAAATGCAAGTTGCTATGACAACTGTTGTGGGAAGACAGGTCGGGAGCAGGGATGCTGCGGTGTTGTGACCAGGGTAATGCACGTGACATGTTTGTTGATTAAAAAGGAATGTATTTTAAAACTGATTGTTGCTTGTCGCAAGTTCAGGGCGCCACATGTCGACACCCCTCGATGCAACAATAACATCTGATTCAACAAGAACAAATACTGGACAAGCTACGCATGACGCACGATCCAGTGATACCAACAGACTTCACCACTTCTTCAAAGTGGCGTATTTCCAGGTCAGAATCTTCGTCCAGCTCAACTTCTGCTTTTATATCAAACTATACATGACTCAGTAGATAATTATGTAAGTAGTGGCATTTTTTTGAAAGAAAATGATAGATTTTGTAAATTAAACAATACCACTGGTACCGTAGTCACTCTTATCTACATCTAGTTCACAAGGGAATCTGCTAAATCACGACAGGCAATCAGGACCTCTGGCTCTGAACTGACCGCAAGAAACCACAAATACTGGCCTTGTTATTAGCATGGGAGTGGGTAGACTTGATATAATGACAGTCTGTTGGTATCACTGCATTGTGCATGAAGATGCGACTGCACTACGAGCGCGTCACGGCACATCTCGTGCGACATCTCCTCTGCGTTCAAATACACGTTGTTACAACCATCGTTCAAATAATACTATAGAATACAGTATGAAAATAATGACGCCAAAGGCTGCTTTGGCTCAAAGTAAAAAGTCTAGAAAAATAAGTGTAAATGGACGGCATCGTTGAGTTGGCCAAGGCACTCGTATATTTACAGGAATACTCTCAGATCCTACGATAAGGCGACCTCGAAGGCTCCGAAGAAGACCACCGTATCAAGGCGATGGTAACTACGCAGCTTGCGTAAACCTTCAACTAAACACTATCTGTACGCTAGCTCACGCACAGTAAAATATGATTACTTCACGATAACGTCAACATTCGTCGTCACCATATAATATTTAAACACTAAATCAACTATACATATATATATATATATATATATACTAATTTCAGGGGGGGGGGGGGGCAAATCAATCACGATAATCGATATTACTTTCTTTATCGATATTATTGTTATTTGAATAATCTGATAGAAGCTTCCCTTTTCTAGTGTTCAATGAATGTACGGCTTGAAGCATAAGTAAAAGTCTGTTTTTTTTGTTTGATACCTGTTAAATCCTACACAACATAACATGGCCAACTTGTCAAACCAGGTAGCACAGAGACTTTCACTTTTGCTTCAAGCTGTACAGTGATGCCAAATGAACAATTTCATGCTGAGAATTGAATTGTCCCACGAAACGATATTACAGATATGATAATGAGAATTTGAAAAGCTCATCGACAATGAAAGCCCCACCTTGTCCCCCCCCCCCCCCCCCAGCTAATATCAAGAAGTTGTGTTGAAAGCTGATTGCTCCAGCCCGAGTGAGATGCGGCTGGGTAGGCAACCCTACATACGGGCTTGTCTGGGGGACGGTATCAATGCTCTCCCGGGCAGAGACTGCCGAGTGCACGCGCACTAAACAACAGAGCTCGTGAGTCAAACTCTCTGACCTGTGATCCAGATAATAGTTCCGGTTAAAAGGTCAATTCTTCCAGGATATGAACATTTATCATTCAAAATGTGTATCTAGTGGTATTTAGTGGAGTTTGTATCAAAGAGGGTTGACTGTACCAAGTCATGTCCCACACAGCATTCTGAAAACTACCGTATTTACGCGATTGCAGTCCGCACCCTATTGTAGTCCGCACCCTAGTTTTTTGAAGTAGGTTTTAGAAAAGTACTTTACATGCGATTATAGTCCGCAGAGAAATACACATACTTAAACACGTGAAAATCGAATTAGCGCAGCGACTACGACACGCCTGCTTACACTACTGGAGTTATACTGGCGCATGGCAGTGACACTGAACTGACATCTCAGCACATTTCAGTCACTTGGTCTTAGCTGTGTGCAGTGCGATGCGCGCTCGGTCGACATACCTGCCCCCCGCCCCCGCCCACCCACCCTTACATCAACAAAACAAGCAAGGCGGATCGCACGCCAGCCCGCCAGTCAAGGTTAACCTTGAGACAAGGCGAAGTATTGCGCATCACTTGGAGACATTTGACAGAATGGCGTGAATTTTTTTTTTACGCGCTTGGAAATCCGTCATCGATTGTAGTCCGCACCCCTGTTTTAGATTTTCTAAATTTGGAATATACCTGCGGACTGTAATCGAGTAAATACGGTAGTCTCGCTTCGCACTGGTAATATAACATGGTCATAAAGTAAATAGTGGCCTATTCAAAATAACTAATTTCATTCAAATGAATTCAATAAGAATCAACATTAAAGTCAAATTGATTTAATAAATATTGAATCAACTTGATTTAGTGAAAATTAAACCAACTTGATTCAATAGAGATTAAATTAAGTTGATTTAATCAGAATTGAATGAAATTCATTTAATTGAATCAAGGGGGCATGCATGGTGGTTATACGATACAGAGATTCAACTTCACTATGTTTTTCCAAAGTATATCAACAACTCAAGGATAATTAGATGCTCTTTAATCAATATTAAATTATATTTTTGTGAATTCAATCAATTTCAAAATAGTGCAATTTTCACTAAATAGTAAATTAAGTTGATTCAATATTTATTAAATCAATTTGACTCAATAAATAGCAAGAACGTGATGACATTCATTGACGTATCATTCACGTATTATTCATCACGTATTATTCATTTATTTAATCTGATTGAATTCACGCAAATAGAATGTCACATTAATTGAGGAGCAAGTTATGTTCGAGTTGGTATACTTTTTATTCAATAACACTGGTCTGTAAACATAGAGAAAGATGAATGTCTCCATTTCTCTAAGCACCGTACGGCGTACTTACTTCCCCTCGACTTGATTCAATAAGAATTGGATAAAATTTGTTTAATAGAAATTAAACTAAATGAATTGACTGAAAATGGTTGTGTGTTGATCAGAGTATGCCGCGGCCGATGAGCAACACCACGGCTGCCGTGAGGGCTGAGCGCAGGAGAGAGAGGTGGGGGGAGGGGGCGCTCGCGTGACAGTCCACCACGCGGCGCGCGCGCAGGAAGTCCTTGCCCAGGTACGCGCCGTAGTCCCGTCGCGCCGGCTCCACGGCCAGAAGCTGCTGCGTCGCGTCCTGGAAGATCAGGTCCGCGTACGGCGGCGCGGACGAGAACATGCTGAAACTACAAGCAAACCTTCTTAGCTTCTTAGCCTTCTTACGACCATATTATTACCTATGGTTAGTATTATAGGTAGGCCTAGGTATTGTGTCATATTGTTTTCAAGTTTAGGGAAAATATTATTACTGTACTTTGTACAATTGTATCAACATGTATGTAAATGGCACGTTTTTGCTAATAAACTACTTGGGACTACTACTAAGACTAATACAGTGAAACCTCTATCCATCGTTTCTCAAGGGACCAGGAAAATAAAACATTGATTACATCAGAGTGGAGTGAGAAAAAGTGAATGATACAAGCAGGAAAACGATGGACCGGGAACGATAGATCGAGATTTCACCGTACTACTACTACTAGCACAGCGATTAAATCCAACCGGCTTTATTACATGTCTTTCTCAAGGTAGATTTATTCTTCTACTTTAAGCAGCCGGCAACATGACGAATCAGTTTACTATCGAGCGCTGTGATGACGCCATAATTAGACTTCAAATTTACCGAGACGCGTGGACGAGTGGCTCGCACACTGAACCGTCATGTGGGAGACCGGGGTTCGATTCCCGCCATGGTCGACCATCCTGACAGGGGTTTTTCGTGGTTTCCCTCTGTCGTTCAGGTCAATATTGGGATGGTTCCTTAACAACAGGCCACGACCGGCTCCTTCCCACTCTTCAGAAACACATAATGAAATAACCTTTCATCTCATCATCTCATTCATCATTCACCGAAGCCAATAGATCGTGGCCATCAGTATAGTGCGTTGTTAAAACCCAGACTTCAAATTGTGGTTGTGTTACCACGAACAATTCTCTGAACTTCCACCAGATGTCTCCAACCACACTACATGAGCTTCTTAATACTGTTGGGCAACTAATAGCCTGAATAACGGCGCCGAGTGATGATATAACATCTCCTGCAGAGTGGTTTGTGTATAGCAGTTGACAAGTTGGTTCTGACAGTTCAGACAGCTGAACAAGACTTCCCGTTACAGCGCACGTTGCAGGTAGAGAAGAAGTATCTAGCCCATCTCTAAGCTTGTATATCAAGCGAACATGCAACCCAGAGGAGCTCTTCTCTGATTGGTCAGAGCACGTTGAAAAGTTCACAAACCATGTTGCGCATAGCACAAAACATACAAGTGAACGTACCTTGATATTTTTACATGTTTCAATACATCTGACGTTGTCTGGCCACGGTTTTAAAAGGACAACAATGAGCTTCAAACGTCTGATTCCGCTATTTCAAAGTATTGTATTTGTATTTCTATATATGTATTATATATGTATATATATATATGTATTTCTATATTGTATATGTATACGGTATAAATGCCATGTTCATAATGAAAGCATTATGGATGCTATTTCCCTACAGTTATATATATTAGGGATGAGATTGATTCTCAAAATCGGGAATCGATTCTCTATGCTCCAGAATCGATTAAAAATCGATTTTGAAAAAAAAAATTAAAAAAAAAAATTAAAAAAAATTTTTTTAAAAAAAAGTTAATTCTAAAAAAGGTAGTGTAATTTGAAACTTTTTTTTCAACCTTCCCAAGGCGTTCACGTGAAAAATAGCTGCCAAAGACTTCTTTGAACTGTACTGTACCACTCGGGTATTTCCGTCAATTTGCTCGGCTGTCAGACGTAAGCGAAGGGATGTCCAGATAGTAATATCTCAACAATACAGAATAATATAGACAGCGAAACGAGCACTTATTACGACGTAAAGAAGTGCAGCACTGAACCAAATTTTTTTTTTTTTTTGGAAAAATTGATGTTTTGATTTGAGAATCGTTTTACATCAGAATCGATTAATCGATGTTATCCCTAATATATTTACAGTGAAACCTCTTGGCATCGTTTCCAGATCCATCGTGTTCCTGCTTCAATCATTCAACTCCCATATAATCAACGTTACATTTTACCCTTGAAAAACAATGGATAGAGGTTTGATTGATTCTCAAGGGAAATGACATCTCTACTGTGTTTAGATGGGTCGTGCACTTGATGGACAGAGAGAGTTTGATCAGATGGGTCGTGCACTTGATGGACAGAGAGAGAGAGTTTGATCGAGAGCGCAGTGCTTGTACCTGAAGTCGTCGGTCTCCTTGCGGCCGTAGTACTGCTGGGCGTAGATGAAGAGGTTGACGAAGGCGTTGATCTCCGTCTCGTTGTACCCCTCACCTCCCCTGGCCACCACTGCGTTGCTCTTCACCTTGCCCAGGTTGCACGTGCGGTAATCCTGCATGCCGGCCCTCGTACCTATAACACAGCACTCATCATTCCCTCTCGTTGTTCTTCCAACACAATAGACTGGAGGTGTGCCAGTTTGAGAATTCAAGTTCCGAGTTTCCTAGCTAATCAGGCTCTGGTATGTTAGGTAACGAACATAGATTTATCGATCCACTATCGTATTGAGCATCATATTCAACTGTTCTAATACTGTCTAAACAATCAACCCCTCCAAACTAATGACTAATGAAGTTGATGGTTCAACATTAGTTACACTTATCGCCCGGCTGATCTAGGCACGCGCCCGAGTTGTTGTCGCATCACGTGAGACGACAGCTAGGCGAGGCATGGCCGTTGCAATATAAGATACAATCTTGTAAATTTGCCTCTCCTACATATTGCCTAAAGCAGGGTTTCCAATTACGATTTTTTCTTGTCGTTCGACACGATTTTCCCAATTGACCAATCAAAAGCCAGTATTCACCCATACAACATGGCGGTTCACGACACCGTTTCGGTGTCGTGATTGTTGACTCGACTTCGACTTTCGTCGGCCGAAATTACAATTTTACCGGAAGTTACACCACGATTGTGATTCATCTCCTTCCGGTTGTTGGGATTTATATCGAACGATAAAAAAAAAATCGGCGCAAGAAAATATCGTTTCACCTATCCATAAAAACTGCATTTTCAAACATCACCACGCTTTTAGAATCTCGTTGTTAGACTTTTCATCCAGAATTGTTATGTCATTTGAAGTAGAATTATTTATTCAGGCGGTTTAGGACGACTCTTGTTTGTATAATTACAATTGCACGACTTGAGAAAAGTGCGTTAAGCTGTAATCTGACAGCTCAATTCTTCACATTCGGAGAAGCCTGTGAGTTTGAGGCAAGGAAGGCTATGGCTATGACGTTACGGCACACTGAGGACCGAGTGTTGTACCTACCGTCGGGACAGAGCAGCTGGTAGTCGCCGGTGTAGATGTTCCGAGCCCACCACTCCTTGCGCTTGCCACCCGTGTTCTCCGACACCGTCGTGTGCTTGACAAACGCCACGTTGCCGCCCCCCTCCACCAGGCACCGGAACGCCCCTGCACACACGCAACAAGCTCAACATCATTCACATACATTACGACACTGTCTTGGATTACTAGAATACCTGACGGACGGAAATGTACAAGTTGTCTGTGATTTCTAGACGACTGATAACCTGGCCTTGGGTTTGTTACAAAACCTTCAGAATATACCGCAAGTAGGGGTGTGCAAATACATGTTTTTCATTTCGAACCGAATCCGAACCGAATCTTCATCAAAATTACCGAACCCGAATCTTTTCAACTTGCATTGTGAAGCGTAATAATGGGACAACGACACCGCTGATCAAGTTACACTTGATCCAGAAAGTGAAAATCTTATCTCAGCATTCTCATAATTACCCCTGCATAAAACATGTCATGCAGCACAAGTCTAACCATTACAGCAAATTCTTCTTCTTGAGAATTGAGAATGCAAAGTTGCCACGTTTTTGACGCCAAGATTCAAAATTTTTGAATCTTTCATGTTGGACCGAATTCGAATCTGAAAGTGGATTCGGATTCGATTTGAAAAACATGGATTCGCACACCCCTAACTGCAAGCGTACTGGATGCATTTCGAAACCTACTCCGAGTAATTAAGTAGAGAATCTATGACTTGGGTGAAAGGGAAAGAAAGAACAGCAGCTTACCGAGATTTATGAGTAGAGAAAGGCCTACTCATAGTGGAGAGCCCGTTGATAGAACACAGAGATGAAAGTTACTTGAGGTTTCGACGTTTTGGCTATTGCCTTGGTCACAGTAGAGTAGAGAGTGATGAACCAGAGAATCTAAGTAGAGAATCTAACCTCCAAGCACTCTTGTCCAGTCTATCGTGTGTTATCTTGTACTCTATTCGCTTGTTTCTTCCAGCCTGTACGTCCACCTCATTACCTCTCTCACTCTGTTCCATCTCATACCATATCATCCATCACACTGTCCATGTGTTTCTTCCAGCCTGTACGTCCACCTCATCACCTCTCTTACTCTGTTACATCTCATACCATATCGTCCATCACACTGTCCATGTGTTTCCTCCAGCCTGTACGTCCACCTCATCACCTCTCTTACCATGTATCATCAGCAATATTCATCCATCTCATATCGCATATGATTCAGCCTATAAATATACATTATAGGCCAATCACTAATTTAATTTGTCCATTTTGCATTATGATAAACTTTACATCTGCTGTTAATGGAAAGAAGTGATCATTGCCCAAGAGACTTACTTCAAAGTGGAAGATATCAACATTCGTGTGGTTTGTGTCCGGATACATATCACAGAAACAGTCTTAATGTGTTTCGGACATTTGGAAACTGAAAGACTCTTATCAAATCAAAATGGGATGGTAAGATCGCCCTTGTGGTGCTCGTCCAAACAATCCCATCTTTCATCCTTAGCCTTCATTGGGGAGCAATGATTTTGTATCAAGTTTCGATGTTATAAAAAAAAATATATCGTCCATCTTATATCGATATAAGCTAGAGGAGACACTCAACGTTAAGAGGACATGGCAATATTGTCTTGGCCGTTGCCCACTCACCCGTGTAGCCGTAGTAGTCCTCGGAGGCGTCTCTACGACAGTACCGGAAGCTGGCTCCGTGACAGAGGTCGCACATGTTGTCGTACGGCACGCCCGTGTTGTACTCCGCGCTCAGAGCTCCGGGCACGCAAGACTTGGTGAAGTACTCGGCCGCGGCGCGGATAGAGTTGCAGCCGTAGCTGCGGATCCAGCCGTTGGAGATCAGGTAGGCGAGAGGCACGATCCAGCCCGCGGCCGTGTTGATGCCCGTGTGGCAGGTGGACTTGCCTGCAACACGGCAGACGTTGGACAACTAGCGGAACAAGAATCTATCCGGGGGTTCACAGCTGTTATCACCGTGGTTACCCATGCCCTAGTCTCTAGATAGGCAAGGACTCCTAGTCATAACAATACACAGAGACATGGAAAAATAGCAACTGCTATAAAAGCAATGAGATCTTTAAATGCTTCAATGAATGTTTTTCTAATATTTCTTTGAGTCGTATGAAAATCATGAATCAACAATAAACAATAACACTGACCCTCTCAGCACAACGTAATCTACCCCAACACATTGGTTGAGTAAACTTGAGTGAATGTGGCATGTACCTCTTTTTTTGTAAACAAAGGGCCATGTGTTTAAGCGGTATGCAGAAGTGTTAGAACCGTGGTCGTTACGAGTGCCAGAGTGTTGTTTGGAGGGGGGGGGGAGCAGCATGTGCAAGCCAGATGCGACTGATGGTCTAGAGAGTAGTAGAGGAGGCCTAAAGTCTTTCGTTTTTCCCGCCACACAAGCGCGCTTTGTTTAAAAGTTACCTATCAGTGAAAATGAAGAAGAAAAGCTTGAGTTGTGAAAAGTGGCGGGTACCCCTAGCATGTACCATTTTATGTAATGTAAGCCTACTATTGAATAGCGCACTGACGCTAAATAAATGAGCATTATTATTCAGATGTATTGGTGCATTGATATCACAGGTTAGGTTGGGTTTGACAAGTTCAACAGTTTCGTTATGAAACAGCTGAGCAGTTGCCAGGACAACTGGTTGCTCACCCTTGAGGTACGTGAGCTCGGTGTCCGGGTCATCCTCCTTGGAGACGGCCACCACGTAGTACTCCGGTTCTCCCAGGTTGTAGACCTCCGACACAAACGGGATCAGGTCGTGGTTGAGTCCGGCCGTGTACACGTCCCCCGCATCTAGCACGGCCACGTCAGCGTTCCTGCACAGACAGCACAAACATCAGGCAGACAGCACAAACATCAGGCATGACGGCACAAACATCAGGCACGACAGCACAAACATCAGGCATGAGAGCACAAACATCCAGTTCCTTCAATAAACAAGCCTCTCATATTCATTACACCCCGATCACACTGTATTTGTGAACATTCTTGCAGATGTGCTAGATGCACGGTGGCAAGATATTATTATTCTATTGGATCATTTTCTTGAATTCTAATCATTTCTTTGCAATTCCTTCTTCTTCGAGTTTATTCCAGTCTCTCATCGTCCTCTGGACAAAACCATTTTCCCCTATATTTGAGTAAACTCTCTCCACCTCCATTCTTTCTCCTCCCCTATTACTTCTTTGGAACCCCTTCCCAGCTCAATGTGATCACTAACTGCTGTTGAGCTAACAGAGGTTACGCGGGCGCAAAGGGCGATACCGCTCTAACCGAGGTGAGGTGTTTACACTGATAGCCATGAGAAGGTTGTTAGTGACGTAGCTCGGACAACTGAGGCACCGCTGGGTGTGGCTTCGAGTCCCGCATACGGCATGGGTTTTTGCAAACATTCTTTCACTTACATTCATAATCACCTGCTCATTCGTACCCCGTATAACCTAGCTGTTGGTGTTAAGACTAGGAAAACGCTATATACGCGTTGTAAGACGAGGGGAAAGTAATAGTATGTCGACCTCATTGCCAAACTTTTGCCTACATTCGCCAATTGGGTAACATTTGAGTTATAAATGGGTAAAAACTGCTTCGAGTGGTACCAATTTAGCACATTTCATGTTTTTTCTTCAAAATGGCTGACCCGATCAAGCTGAGAATTTCCAGAAATGTGTATCAAGATGTTATTCAACTTCACACAAAATTTCATTTTTTTTTAAAATGAAAATTTTTCAATTTTTTATCTGCCGTGTTATTCTAATGGGTATTTTTGAAATTTCTAGAATTCATAAAAAAAAAGTTGATATCCGATAATGCCACAAAACTATACAGATTTAAGTTAGATGAGGAACCATGATGAAAAAAAGTTTGAAATTGATAGCTGTAGCCGTTTGACCTGTGGAGAACCGACAAAAAAACATTAAAAAAAACAAAAAAACAAAAACATAAAAACGAACACCAATTTTTTTCAGTATGTCAAATTGAATCCTCGCTAAAGCTCGTCTAATAAACTAATGGCGTTAACATGGTTTGCTGAACGAGATTAAGACGTTGATCACTGTTAACGCTGATGGAGTTGGGTCCACACTGCACGGTAATCAAGTCGTTGATCGTGACGGGGAATCAGGCTGTTATCCCAGACACACGTCTGCTCAAGTGAGGCTGTCAAGGGTGTTTGTCTTACCCGTTCTTGATGGCCTGCATGCAGTGGATCTGGCTGTGGCCCTTGTAGCAGGCCATGTCTGGCTTCAGCAGCTGCGCCTTCAACGCCGTCTGAAACAACAACACACTCCTCTTTACAAGTTTCATTCCTTGATTCCATCTATTAGCTCCCACATGTTGATTAGTTTCTTTAATGAGTTTTTCACTTCAGTAAGGTTTTTGTGTGGTCCCCTGAAAAACGTTTCAAAGAGGTTCTATTGTATCAACTTTTCCTGGCCGGTTCGTTTCGCCTCGAGATGGTGGTTTAATTTACACTCAATGTTTAGCTAGATTGGAGTATTTAACGTCAGCTATCCTACGATACACAGTACACTGTTGGCCTACCTATCAGCTACTCTATACTTGGACACTTGTAAACACAGCTTCCATTTCTTCTTTTCAAAGCACTCAGAGTTTGAAGAGTAGCACTCTGGTGAATCTATTTACCAAAACAACACTGGAGCACTGATTCACTGAAACAGTTTTTTGTACGCAGTAGGCCTACGGTACCGGTTACACCACTGGATAACGTACACTAGTCATACAAGAGAAACAACCCCATTGATATGTTTAGAAAAATAGTCTCCACAAGCGGGTTAAACCTACGCCTCATCTGCCGCCTGCATTTGCAACTGCACTTTTTTTACAAATTTCCCAACTAACTTCACCTGCTTTCACCTCCACTTGGGTATAATTTTGGGAAATATAGCGTCTATAATGCTTCTATTCCAAATATAGCCTCTATATCGCCAATACATTGAAAGAGAGGTGTATTGTTAATACAGCTATTGCGTACCCGCATCTTGATGCACTTGTCGAGCTCGGGGTCGGAGGTCACGCACAGGGTCATGCGGTTGACCGGGCACTGCCTGACCCCCAGGATCAGGTCAAGCGAGGAGCCGAGGTAGCCCTTGTACGTCTGCTGGGCCTCTGCCAGCGGCAACACGTCCATGGCAACGTCCTGCAACACAGCCACAAGTTAACACTCCACCACTCCACGTCCAGCACTCCACCGGGGACCTGTTGCCACGGTTACAGTACCTGGAACAGCAGGTTGTGGTGCAGGCCGTATCTGGGGGCCGACTCAAACAGCTTGAAGGTCTCGTAGAGCACCACGCTGGGGTCAGACCTGTTGCTCGTGCTGTATGGGTCGTACGATTCGTCCAGCTCGCGGTCACGCCCGCCTGACCAGTCACGCGCCCCGCTGCGGTCGCTCGACCAATCCCCGCCACGCCCTCCCTGCCACGAGTTGCGCTCCGACTTCTCCGTGGTGCGGTCCACCTGGTTGCGGCTGCCGTACGTGCTGTTTCCCACGGGGCCACCGTACAGGCTCACGGCACGCTGGCAAACAAGGCAGTGTATTACGTGTGTGTGCAACACTTGCAATGCAATGGTATGACAACAATGGCAAAGGACTGTGAACACGAGATTGACTGTGGTCAACGGTCTACTTCTAGGTCATCTACGAAACACAAAGAGCAACGTAATAGCTTGACATTTTACGATGGGAATCGCAACGGAATCTTTGCAAAGAGTTAAATTCTCAAAGATTACGTCAGAGCTCCTCCTGGGTTGGTAGACGAGTGACGGGCCAGCAGCTTACCTTGAGGAAGCGCTGGTAGAGACGTCGCAGTTCGACACTGCGAGCCGACGTGGTGACGACGGTGTGAGTGGGCACGTTGCCCCAGTTACACGCCCTGTACTCGTCCACGGACCTGCGGCTTCCGTCGCGGCACAGCAGCTCAAAGTCAGACGCGGCCACACCACCTGGACACAAGCCACACCATTTTTTTAGTTTTTTTCATTTATTGAGACTTTATTTTGAAGCTGAAACTACAAAATCGGCGATATTCAGCATAAGCTGCTCCAACATATAACCAAGTTACTAAATACTAAATCTTAATAATACTAATATAATAAGTGATAGTTCTTATTAAAATGTAATCATTAAAACTTAAACATGAACTTATACATGAGCTCATATTCTTCCTTTTTTTCCTGCCAGTTTAAATTTAAATGTTGTTTTCCGCTTCTTTTTCCATCTGATTTGTTGTTCCAAGAACAGATTCTTTGTTCTGGTTCTGAATTGATTCTGCGTCAACACTTTGTACTCTCCAGGTGTATGCCTGCTACTGCATGCGGTCAGACCTCTCTTGACGCGGACGTTACTTCTTGAACAACACCACAACTCTCAAACTACATTCTATAGAATAACGCCGATACACAGTTTCCTGATTTCAGAAAAAACTAAAAATCATCTCAATTTCAGGAATTATAATCAATTTATTGACATAGTATTACTTTACGCTCGTCCAACAACGCGTATATAGCGTTTTCCTAGTAATGATAATGAATAGTAGTACGTAGTGGGAGACTCGAGTTTGTTGATTCTTATATAACTTCCCAGCACTAATGTACAGTCCATGTGTTTCCTCCAACTTGTTCACACCTCATCACTCTCACATCACTTGTTTCTCTCACTCTGTATCACCATCTGTCATTGCATCCATTACAGATTAATATTAATTAAATCAAGTCCTACTACAGTAGAACCTCTTTAGTAAGTTTCTCTTTAGTACATTTTACACCTTAGTAAGTTTTATTTTCTAATCCCATCTATATACTTCTACATGTTAAATAGTCTCTTTAGTAAGTTTTACACTTGAGTAAGTTTTTTCTGTCTGGTCCCCTGAAAAACGTACTAAAGAAGTACCACTGTTTAGTGGGATCTCTATAGTAGGGATGACATCGATTCTCAAAATCGGGAATCGATTCTCTATGCTCCAGAATCGATTAAAAATTGATTTTTAAAAAAAAATTTGAAAAAAAATTTGAAAAAAAAATTTGAAAAATAAAATTAAAAAAAAAAAGTTTATTCTCAAAAAAGAACTGTAATTTGAAACTTTTTTTTTCAACCTTCCCAAGGCGTTCACGTGAAAAATAGCTGCTAGAGACTTTGAACTGTACTGTACCATTTGGATATTTCCGTCTATGTTCGACTGTCAGACGTACCCGAAGGGATAGCTTTTGTCCAGATAGTAATATCTCAACAATACAAAATAATATAGACAACGAAATGAGCACTTATTACGACGTTAAGAAGTACAGCACTGAACCGAATTTTTTTTTGTTTGAAAAATCGATTTTTTGATTTGAGAATTGTTTTACATCAGAATCGATTCTTAATCGATTCTCGATTAATCGATGTTATCTCTACTCTATAGTACATTTTTCTGGGGACCAGATTTAAGAAATGTTTCAATTTGAAGAACTTATGAAAGGAACCTGGACGTTGAGAGCACATGGAGCATATGGGTGGGATACTTATAAACAAGGTGAATGTATAAACAAGGGTTGTTACTGACTGAGGTCGAAGGCGGTGGAGGTCATCTCCTGCACGGTGGTGTGCTTGAGGAAGGCGATGTCTCCAGCCTCCACCAAGCAGCGGAAAGCCCCCTCGAAGCCTGCGTACGGGTCAGCGCTCGTGCACCGGCCGCCCGGGATCTTCCCGATACACAGTCGGCACAGCTTGTCCGAGTTGTCCCCTGCAACACACGCCAGCCGTCAGAGGTGCGGTCATACCAAGTTTCAGACGAGAATGTTGTGAGTTGATAAAAGAAAGAAAGATCATTCATTCCTAAAGAATATGAGAAAAATAATCCACATTTCTGGGATAAATGTACTTATTAGAAGAATATGTGTGAATCTGTAACTATAAGTAATTGCTAATTGTAATTGTAATGGACAACTTGATACCGGTACTGTACTTTCTTTTCATTATGGAATTTTTGTACTGTGAATTTAATTATGTAAATAGCTTACTGCTAATATTGATTACATTACATTACAGCAGACTATCATATACCCACACCCATACTAATAACATGGCCGGTATCTGTGGTTTCTTGCCGTCAGTTCAGAGCCAGAGGTCCTGATTGCCTGTCGCGATTCAGCGACTCTAACTAGATGTAGATCAATCGCTTCCACCATAGATCAAGTAGTCTCGTGGTAGGCAACGCCGCGTGGTAGAGCCTATGCTCACCAACAATCACAAAGTTGGCTGATCACAGCGCTCCTAGTAGGATTGCCACGCGTAACACTAGACTGTTCAATCAGGGCTCTGCGACTCTCTATCACGTAGGGATATTTATTTACTCAGTAGCTACGGTGCCGGTGGCATTGCTGAACTTATAGAATCCATCAATCTCATTGAAAACAAATGTCCCTGCTAACATGATCATCTATTGAGCAGTGTGTAAAGCGATAGTTTGCTATCAGCAGGTGGGAGCGTTGCTAGGTCACGGGATGGAGCGTTGCTAGGTCACGGGAGGGAGGGTTGCTAGGTTACGGTCGAGGGAGGGTTGTCTCACCGATGGGGTTGTACTTGTCCAGCAGGCTGTTGACGGCGCAGCTCGGCCCGAAGAAGTTGAGCGTGGACTTGACGTGATTGTTGCAGTCGATCACCTCCATGCCGCCCTCGCGCATCAACTAAACACACACACACACACACGCTCAAATCACGGTCATTGCTTCAACGTTCTAGCAGAGCTTCTTACAGACATTTAGAATTACTATAAACACAGGTCTTATAGCTAATTATAGCAAATACAAAGGAAAAAAAAAAAAGAAAAAAAGTAAATCCATCTTTAAATTTTTTTCTCTAGGTCAAATAAATTGTCTTAATCAGAGCAAAACGACATAGATGTCGACGCGCTTTAAAACTCAAATATTGATGATGATTATTGTTTGCTCAACGACCCCACCAACAGCTAGGTTATACGGGGGTACGAATGAGCAGGTTATTATGAAACGATGATGTGATGTTAAATGAAAGGACGTTCACAAAAACCCATGCCTTATGCAGGACTCGAACCCATGCCCAACGGTCTCTTCAGTTTCTGCAGCCGTGCCTCAGCTGACTGAGCTACGAAGGGATATTCATCCACAGGTTGATAGATTATAGGTGAATGGAGAAAAGTACAGTTCAGAACGATGAAATGTAGCGTATTAATGTAGCGGTATGGTCGAACATTTTTATACGAGGAAATGTTGCATTTTGGCACCGTAATTGATTGACACGCATGGATGTTTCCTTCACCTTATAACTGATTGGTAACACAGATAAATATCCTCTTCAAATAGTTCATTCACAATGTATGTTATGTTCAACAAGCTATTTTATCGTAACATAAAGAGGTGCTCCAACTCCCAGACTAATAACATGGAAGGCATTTGTGGTTTCTTTCAGTCAGTTCAGAGCCAAAGGTCCCGATTGCCTGTCGCGATTTAAAGGATTCCCTCGTGAGCAAGATGTAGATAAGAGTGGCTACGTCACCGGTGGCATTGTTGAACTTACAAAATCTATCAATTTAGTGAAAGACAAATGCAACTGCAAACATTATAATACTATTGACCCATGTATAGCATTGTATCATTGTTGTTTTATATAATTTGATATAAAAGCTATAGTTGCGCTACAGACAATCGGGACCCTGGACTCGGGAACTGACCCCGGGTAGGCCTATATTTCACTTCCAAGACGCAAGTTGGAGCACCTTGTTTATATTATGATGAAATAGGTTGGTATCCCTACATCGTGGTTTATGGTTACAATTGACTAGAAACTAGGAAAACGTGGGATTTGCATTGTGAGATGAACTTAATCCACAATCCACTCCACATCAGCTCAATCCACATTTACGGAGCTTGAATTACTTCAAACGTTCAAAAACCTTACCTGCAACTTGTTGATATTTATAGTGCTGCAACCTGTTGCATATATACTTTGCAAAACCAATTGATCCAAATATTCAATAAAATGTACACCTTTAAATGCGTGTTCTTTGTTATTTCTCATCCGATTGTTGCAAAAATCTCTGAAAAGTTGTATAATAATATTGTTCATATTCGGTGAAAATTTGAGAGCTTTTGAAGCTCTCAACAAGAAGAATTCTTGTTTTTCAAGTATTTTCTCTCCGGAATGTTCTTATGAGGATTTTTCAAACTTTACAATTTTTTTTCCGGAAAAATCTTCTGACCGATTTTTCTGAAAAACAATCTCAGCCTATTCTGGTATGACAGAAATATGTAGAAAAAGTTTCAAGTCGATCGGTATCTTTTCTGACCTGTATGCCGCGCACAAAATTACAAACGAAAAAAACAAAAAAAAAAACATAAAAACTAAGCTCATTTTTTTTCGGTATGTGAAACGGAATCTTCGCTACGCTCATCTAATGAACATTTCTGTTGGAAATATTGATATATTGCGTGTAAGGACTAGGTGAAGTGAGCTCACCGTGTAGACGGGTATGACCCAGCCGGCCTGCGTGCCGACGCCCGCGAAGCAAGCCTTCTTGCCGCGTAGATCTCTCAGGCTGCGTACGTCGGACATGTTGCCGTTCTTCTTGACGACGGCGACGGCGTAGTAAAACTTCTGCCCGCCGGCGTAGACCTCCTGCATGACGGGGATCAGGCTGTGGTAGCGCCCCCCCACAAACACCTCGCCCGCGTCCAGAGACGTCACGTGAGCCTTCTCCTGGTCCAGCATCGTCATGCATTCGTCCTTGTTCACGCCCTGGCACAACAGACCAATCACAACCAAACTTCACTTGAAGCAACACAACACTACACAATGAGACAAGGAACCAACCAACGGTTATTATGAAATATCAAATCTAATGTAAAGTAGATTCAAGTAACATTGATATTGTCATTTCATAACTATTTTCCCAGGAAAATCCACTTCCAAAGCAGGCTAAGAATTATTTAGATTCAATTGTTCTGGTAGTTAAGCATTGCAATCAATTTCATGTTTTCTTTCGTTTTTTTATAAATTATATTTAAAAGTTTTTGGCCACAGGCTAATTTTTTGTATCCATTAGTTGAGCCAGTTTTGGTTCACTTTCAACCAAAATGTCGGTTCTTCATGAAATAACACAGCTATACATAATCCATCGCATTCAAGTGAGTTGTTAAACAATAAAATATTAATAACTCGTAATGTGTGATGGCTTGATTCAATAGATGTAATCAAAATCTATTGACAAACACAAATTTCAGGGGTTATAGATGAAAATATGCATGATGCTTCTTTAAATATGAAAATTCTATCAAATTAAATTGATAAATCTTAAGTTCAAAGTCGAATTAACATTTACCAAATTGGCGTAGGCCCTACCGGTAGTCCAATTTGTATTTATTTACATCATGATACACAAATAGGCCTAATATATGAACAAAGACAGAAAAATGATACCGCTCTGTCTTGTCGAATAATTGTAAATTCGACTGTGCAAATAGGCCTAACATTGTATCCAAACAACACCCACCTGTTTGCATTCAAGCCGCATTCCATCGGATCCAAACCGAACAAGATCTCTTTCAACAGCTTTGGCAAATGCTAAACATTTCTGTTGCTCTCCGGGGCTGATTGTGCACCATATCATATTATTCGTGTCCTCCTCGGCATTTTCACCTGTATAAAGAAGAATAATTGTATGAAGGTGTGGCATTCCTAACCTATCAACCCTGGCTGCAGTGTACTGACATAATTAGGACCGAATATTTGGCGTTCATAGGTCGCTCATCATGTTCTAAGTAGTAATACCGGAACAAATCTTACCTTCACATACGTACACACAACATAGCAGTGCGAAAAATAATATAAAAATGAGTTTACAAGTCATTTTTAGGCTTGTAAATAACAATTAACAAAATTATGACATACAACCGCCGCCCATGACTGGTTCCATTAGTGACGTAAATTGATCTAAACTAGTCACGGAGCATTCTGAGCGAACCGAGCGGAATCAGAGAAGCCGAGCGGCTCGACTGGCATGGAAGGCAGTTAAATTCAAAATCTCGGTGCAAATTAGATGATGAAATATCTGGAAACTCGTACATGAAATGATAAATAAATAAATATCTTGTTGCAGTAGAGACCAAAGACCTTATATAATAATAATATACTAATATAACCAACCATTAGATTTTCGGACTGTTTCGTCGGTGTTAACTTTCTACAGTAAATTATCTGTTATTAATAAACTAGCTGGCAAAAAAAATATGAGCAGCTTGAAAAATATTAATTAATATTAACATATGAGAAGCAGACTAATAACTAAAACTAGACATTCAATTTTAACCGAATTCAAATTTGATGGAATTGGATTTGGATTCCAATAATAATAATATTGTTATTATTATTGTGCAATTAGATTGATTCATAATTACGTATGTTATTATTGAAAGAATTAATTTAATTATCTCAGTCGGACAGCTGCTGCTTATAAATAAAATACTATCAGTACTCACATCTCTGCTTAAACTATGTTGAAATAATTGTATTTTGGGGATATTTTGTGTTCTTTATGCAGTTGCAGCGCAGTGGTTCTTCATTCTCAATTTACTTCTCAGACTCTTCTATATTTTCTGCTCTTCTTGCTTCTTTGCACAGCTCATTCTACTCCCTTAATGTTCTTTGGGTGAAATCACTCCTTTGCAATACTGTTCTAGCCCTGTCCGCAGCAAGCTGTTTCCCTCCTCTGAACTCTCATCCCTATCCTACCTTTCCCACTCCGTAAAACCATTCTTTAACCATCTAACTGAATCTTTCTCTTAATTTGTCAACTTTCTCCTGATCATTTCTTTCTATCCTAAGTAAGTCCTCTCACCCTTCTTGCAGCTAGTCTCCGCACCCCCCCCCCCACTTCTTTCATCAAATTCATGTTGTAGGGATTCCAGACTGAGCCAGCATACCGGTACTCCATCATTGGCTGTATTGGGCTCTTGTAAGCCTTCTCCCTAACTAATGTCAATCCATGTCCCCCTAAGTTGTCTCATTACAAAATTTAGTGATTCTATTCCACTTTTTGACAATTTTCTAATATGTTACTCCTCCCCCCCCCCCCAAATTCTTATATTAGTAAATTCAAAGATATTTATAGGCATCCGCACCCTCAAAAATATTACCACCAGATAAAGACCTTTTATTATTATTATTATTATTGTAATTTTCAATGATGAGTCCTTTTTTTTCTCAAGACGTGGACCACCTTTAATTTATTTATGTTTATACTCTCATTAAATTCATTTTTACCCACTTGTTTAATAGATACTAGGCCAAGTCTTAATACTTTAATGCCTCAAAATAATGCCAGTGTTCAAACATATTCTTAATTTACATATTTATTTTGCTTAAAAGTGTAGGACTACAATTAGGTAACTTAGTTTTACAGTTTGCTCTACAAATCTATCCTACTAGTTGTATAGTCATGTAGCCATATATTAATAAGGTAAATTCAGTTCATCATTCTAGCAGGTTTCTTCTTGAACCAGTTAGGTTCAACTCACAATAAATAACAATAGTTCTGCATCAATACTACAGATCTTGGTGTTGAACCATGAAGGTCTGATTATTGGATCAATGGGCTCAAATAGTCTCACAAATAACTAGTATGGGGCCTATAGATACTGATTATTCTCAATTGGTAGCCAGATCGAGAGAAAGAAATTGAGCCTACTTCATCACTGGAATACACACGACATAATCTGAACAGATGTAGAGTAGACACTAACACAGCACAGTATTGGACTTGGAATTAGCATCAGCTTGGAATGGAATGGAATCGATTGAACATTACACTATGGGAACTGAACCTGCCAAGAGCTAGGATGACTTGGTTCACAAGAGGTATTGAAGGCCCATACGTGCTTTATACTAATGCACTTTATTGGTGTCTTTAGTCACTAAGAGAATGCTGGTCCAGCTACGTTGCGCCATGCAGCTTCCTCGGAGAACAAAGTACATTCGTTCATTCTTTCATGAACATTCCTTCGAGAGTTTTCTTCATCTTGACCACCTCTTCCTTCTCACCGTCCTTGATCATCTTCTTTTGCAACAAACTGAATTCAATTTTGAGCTCCTTTTGCATTTGTTCAAAGTTCTCGGTGGACATTGTTTGTTGCGCTTCCATTTTCTTCAGGAACGTTTCCTGAGTCTGACAGATTGTACTGAAACGTTCATTCAGTGCTACTCTATTCAGCTGGTTGAATTTAATCAACTGATTGAAAATCCTTGTAGCTTTTTCTTCTTGTTTTGCCATACGAGCCAAGTCAGCTTCCCATAGGCCAACTAATGATGCTACCTTTTCTTTCATTTCATTCAGCAGCAGCTTTTGGTTCTCTGATTGGTTGTTCCACACCTCGGTTACTTTACTCTGATTGGCCTTGATTGTTCCTGAAATGTATTGCTCTATACGCTTCTTCTTCGACTGTACGCTTTTTATCATGCCCGAATTGTACATTTCCAGTATCTTATTCATTTCGTTTCCAAATCCATCACTTATGATTTCGTCTTCATCATTACCGGTATCTTCATCTTCAATCACTTTAACGTTACGCTTCATGCTCTTCTTTTCAGGTTTTTCAATAAACTTTATCTTGTTGGCTTTTTTTTCAATGGAATCCTTTGGACAAAGAGCCTTCAGTGGTATATTGTCATCAGATGATTGGCTTTCAGAACTTGTACCTGCTTTGCTGATTCTGGAATTATTTTTATTCATTTTCTTGTCTCTTATTCAGGCCTATTATAACGATGAAGTTAAATTACTTGAAAATGTCTTCTGCAAGATTTCGTGTTTTGCAATCGAGTGGGTTCTCTGCAACTGATTAATAATTATTGTTGTACCTTTTCAACTCTCAATAAAATTGGAACTTTGAAGTGAAATTAAAAATCGAATGTAACGGGATTGGTTGTTGAACTTTCAGGCAATGGGATTGGTCAACTATCTTTCAGGCACTGCCAACTATGACCAAAGATTGTGGTACCTTGATTCGACCAAAAGTCCAAAAATACTACTCAACTTGACTATCAAAGAGACAGTGGATTGGTGGAATAAAAATGGACCCCGACTTACTTCTGTTTAGTATTTTTTACGTTTTCTGTGCAGCAATCTTCATATTTCCACCCAATGAATTTGTATCAGCGGGTTGTACAATAGAATATTTGTGTTCAAAGTGGCTAGGAAGTGAATATGACCGTTTTATTCAATATCACATTCGTAGGGTCGTTTTCACTATGGCCTGTCACTCTCTGCTGCCTTTAGGTGGGTACATACAAGTTAGGTTAGGTCGACTTGGGTCTTCTTGAGACTTCATAATACACTACGTTGCTTCAGACATTGATTCAATACTTCAGACTAGGCACTAGGCCGACTCATCTTTCGCCCAGGAGATTATAATTTGAAACAGCGAGCGCGACTTGCACCGTGAAGCGATTGATTCAACGTGACAACATGACAAATTAGGTCTAGGCCCTAGCCTAGGCTTAGACTAGGCCTAGAGACAACTTGTTTGTTGATTCGAGTTGAAACTATTTTGTTGACTTGTACTTTTGGTTCCTCAATGTGATTGGTATCATGTAGGCCTACGCCTAGGTGACATGACAGAATTGGTGAATTCAAGTTCAGGCCTATTGGTCTCTCACTCGTTCTAGAATAGAGAGGTCTTGTATCGGACTATCTCGGTGCGTTGGAAGGCTGATACCAACAGTGCTGCTAGTTCCATCAAAATCCGTGCGGAATGCTAGGTGAAAAGAGGCCGGCCACATGGTCCAGTTGACGTTTGACAGCCACTGACAGTCGACGTCTTGACACCATCAATGACGTAATTTGGTGCGTTTGTACGCGGAGCGTGGTCTACTGGCCTCTCTTTTAACCTGGCGTTGCGCAGGGGTTTTCGTGCAGCACTGTTGGTATCAGCCGAAATAGCTTCGATACTGGACCTCTCTATTCTAGACCGTGGTCTTACATCTGATTTTTGACCAAATTGCAAATTAGTGTACGTGACAGTAGTTTTTACTAGGATAGACATGTCTAGAAGTTATAAAATGCCCTTATTAGGCCTATGCCAAGTAATGAGCCCACTGTACAATCATTAATAGGTCCTATAATTTAGGCAGGCGTATTGGGCAGAAGATGTCGATTGTATTGGGCGCAAGGCAAAATGTGTGTGATCAAACAACTTGAACGTTATTTTCATTGCTACCGGTACTCAAATGTTTCATCTGAGCACTTATTATTATTATTATTATATGTAAATTATTTATTTTTTTAATAACATCAAAACTTGATGCAAAATCATTGTTCCCCAATTGAGGCTATGGATGAAAGATAGGATCGTTTGGACGGGGCACCACAAGGGCGATCTTACCACCCCATTTGGATTTTTTGAAACTAATGAACATCAACACCAGGACTGCGCTGTCTGTGACCATAATTTTTCGCCGTAGATAAAAGTCTTTCAGTATAAACACACGAATGTTGATATCTTCCACTTTGAACCAAGTCTCTTGGGCAATGATCACTTCTTTCCCTTGACAGCAGATGTAAAGTTTATCATTAAACAAAATGGACAAAATAAATTATGCTGCATTCATCACTGATCAGAGCAGGTTCTTGGCATATTTGTACAAAAATTTTCAGCTGAAACACACTTTTTATAATATAGTAGGGCTGACAACTCGCAAAAGAAAATTAATTGAAAATTCCTAATCGTTAGGCCTCTAAATATTGAAATGTAGGCCTAAACTATAATATCGAGTAGGTATGAAAAATTCAGTTGTATAATCAAATAGTTGCAAAATAATTGAAATGATGGGTGATTAATCGATGGCAATAGTGTGATAGTTCTCTTTTGTTTGGCTTTTCAGGTTACATCCTTGGAGTGTCATGGCTGCTCCAACGCGATCCATTGACAATGTTCATCCGAGGAGACATTACCTGGAAGTTGTTTGTGGTTGCATCGTTTTCCATTCCATTATACGTCGCGTACAAAGTCAATAAGTGGTACTACGACCAATGGAAAACTCATCCAGTAGCGCTCAAGTTGGCAAAATTCAGCAATTTCAACACAAGCTGGTTGACCGTGGCTTCAGATATAAACCTGGAGTTCAGACGGTGAGTGACGGTTCATGTCTCGGCAACGTCGGCGATGTGCCCAAGCCTTGTGTGTGTACCTGGGCCTGCAGCACTTGATCAGACAAGAACAGGCACATGGTCACGTCAGCCCTGAGCCCACATGTAATAATAACAAGTCTTTATTAGCATTATCACACAAGCTTACTCCGTAGGCAGGTGAACAATTCATCACATGGGGAAATAAAATGGTTGACAAATCTGTAGAGCTTCAAATATAAATTACCACTTTTGTCGTTTATTAATCATTAGTAAATTTGTCTAGTATTAAAGATTCTCTGACTTTTCGTCTGATGAACAATTGTCCAAGCCCCTGTGGCTCAGTCAACTAACGCACACTGTGCTAGGAACTGGAGTCGGGTCGGGCGTGGGTTTGAGTCCCGCATAAGGCATGCTTTCTTCTTTAAACGTCCTTTCACTTATCATCACTTCATTGTTTCATCATCACTCTTCATTCGTACCCCCGTATAACCCAACTGTTGGTGGGGTCGTTGAGCAACATTAGGAAACGTATTGTTTTGCTGGGTTGCGTCTTGTAGGACGGGGGGTAATGTGTTGTTGCCCGCAGGTTCGACAAGATCAACCTCCAGCTGACCTCGGTGACGCGTGTGGTCGCCACGGACAACTGGGTGCTGAAGCTGACGCCGTACGGCCTGTGCGTGGCCCACCAGAGCGACACGGCCCTGATCCTCAGTAGCAGCGACACCCACCAGGTGGCTCCCAACAACCCGGGCGGGGCTCAGTTCCTCACCATCGACGTGAGGTCTACGCGCGCCGGCGTCTCCTCCTTCCAGATCCGGCTCAACGCCCTGGACTTCAAGGACCTGCAGGACAAGCTGAGCCGGCCGATAACCGTGCTGAACAACGTCAAGTTCCACCGCACGCTCACCGACCGCTTCCTGGAGGCCTTCCACGAGCAGGTCGGCCAGAACCCGCTCTTCAGCACCGTGCAGGTCAGCATACCAGCAGCTTACCCAGGGTCACAAGTAGAGGACAGCACAGAACCTCGTGTGCTTGTGTTCTATCCATTACCTCACGAGATATGTTACTCCTGCAGCTCGTTACGATCTCAGCGGCCATATTGGACTTTTACAAATAGAATCTGAGAAAGGCATGCTATATCATCACTAATGTCAAATATGTGTGAAACTTCCCGGTTTGCAAAGCGGTGTGAAGCTACTGCCGAGACACAGCCTTCTTAACGTTGAGTAACGTATCTCGGTAATATAGATCTATGTACAGACGTCAGGCTCTCCACTATTAATAACTCTACTTACGGTATGAACCTCAGTAAACTGTCGTTCTCTCTTTCTCTTTTACCCAGTTCATACATCCAGCCTCGGGCTGTTTTCCTAGACACACTGTTTCAATGCATCAGTCATACAAAGGACATCATAATACTGAGACTAGATTTTAATAATAATTAATGACAGTATTTATTTCCATAATTGGAAATCATCTCAATTTCAGAAATTATGATGAATTCTTTTGTGTCCTCCAGAGACTGTGAGTCATGACGTAGGCATTTCCGACCCTGCATAGAAACATGAACAGAGTCAAGTAATGTCTACGTCACGACTCAGAACAAGGTGTCGGGTCTTGGAGGACGAATGAATTAGTTACTTATACTTTCTGAATTGAGATGATGATTCTCTTAAATTATGGAAATAAATCTCGTGATTATTTGCCATCTCGTTTGAAAGTCGTGATGTCTTTGAACTTTGATTCAGCATCGAGAAGTGTTTGGGCAAACGTTGGGGTTCTGGGATAAGACTGATGTACGCAAAGGCCTCGATATTATAAGCTATCTGCGGCACATTCTCAGCTTGAGCAGTGAGCACGTTCAGGGAAGACACTGTATAATGTACAGTCAATACGCCCTGCATTGAACACTACTTGAACTGCACAAACTGAAAGAGCATCGTAATTGACTGCCACAAGCCAACGAATGTTTGACAATAAATATTTTATTCAAACAAATTGGAATGAAAGATTTCGGGTTTTCATTGCGCTTGTATTTGAATTGGGTTTTAACGACTCACTTTACTGATGGCTACGATCTATTGGCGTCGGTGGATGATGAATGAGATGATGGGATGATGAGATGAAAGGGTATTTCATTAGGTGTTTTGGATGGTGGGAAGGAGTCGGTCGTGGCCTGTTGTTAAGGAACCATCACAGTATTGACCTGAACGACAGAGGGAAACTACGAAAAACCCCTGTCAGGATGGTCAACCATAGCGGGAATCGAACCCCGGTCTCCCGAATGACTGCTCAGTGTGTTACCACTTACCACTTGTATTTAATCTGAAAAAAGGAGTGTAACTGAATGTTTTTAGAAAAATTGTAATTTTCTTACAAATAATGCCTATTTCTTGTAAATGTTGATTGATCGTTGTGAAGGCCCTAACCCTACTCTGTGCCTAGGAGCTGGAACCCTGCATGGGCTGCATGGTGGCTCCCTCGAGCGTGAAGCTGCAGAAGCTGTGTCAGGACGCAGCGTGCGTGTCCTGCTTCTGCCGGCCCATGTGGTGCCTGGACTGCATGGGCAAGTGGTTCGCGTCCCGCCAGGACCAGGATCGTCCGGAGACCTGGCTGGCCTCCAAGTGCACCTGTCCCGTATGCCGGAGCAACTTCTGCGTCAGGGACATATGCTCCGTGCAGGCAGACACCGCGTAGGCAGGCTCCGTCTCCTCTGCACACGGAACCGTTCCAACTTCAGTAAAATGGACAGTCTGATTACGTGGACGCGGTTGGTATAAAGGGCGTGTCGTGAAGAAGAGTGGTTAGCATCACGCAGCCTGGTGGAGCTGTATCGGCCGAGACCAGCAGCTGTGTACAGCATGAAGCAGAAGTAAAAGTCTCTTTGCCACCTGGTCAAACAGTTGACCATGTTATATTGCATAGGATTTCATTAAGGATTTGTGCCATTTCACATTCCACTGTTCAATTGTTCAACTATTGTAGGCCTACCTTGGATTTTACCCATGTCTATGTTATGTCTATGTTATGTCTATGTTATGTTTGTGTTCATGTATGTTAGTGTTGTCTTTTTATTAAATTAGCATTAGTGGGAATGTATTTTTATGTTGTTAATAATAGCATTAACCACAATTACCCACTTGGTGACGTCAAATATCAGAGCCACATCGAATTGTAAGATTCTTCAATGTCAATTTTAATGACATATTATAATCAAGAAGACCGTTTTTGGACATTTCTTGTCCGAATGTGTCTAAAAATAGAATTGTGATTAATGCTATAAAGACTAAATAAATAAATAGACAGTTATAAAAAGACAGAAACGGACTTTTACTTATGCTTCAAGCCGTACCAGCTGTTGTGAGCCATTTCACTGCCTTCTCTAGCTGGTTGCGTAGAGAGGGTGTTATGTTGGCGTCAAGCTAGAGGTCCGAGTGGCTCTGGGGCGAGGAAAGCTCACGGGCGTGCGAGTACGAATGACTTGCGGTGCGTCTTGACTAGAGGATCATCATTATCTGTGATACTGGCCGTTTCCCTCTCGTTCTTCGGCAACTCGAGGTTTAGTTTTCCTGTTTCTATTGTTACAATGTTATTAATAAAAACTAAGGATATCCTGTGAATAAATATGTTAATCTTGAGATTGTTTAGTGGTGTTTTGGTTGAAATATTGTAAAATAATAAATAAATATATTGAATAGACGTATAATAATACTGAGTGGTTGAATTTCATTGCCTGCCAACGTAATGATGAAAAATGTACTCGGAATATTTCAAACATTTCTTGTTTTTCATTACAGTGAAACCTCTCTGCATCGTTTCCAGATCCATCATTTTCTTGCTTGTATCATTCAGTTTTTCTCACCCCACTCCCATATAACTGATGTTAAATTTTCCTGGATGGATCATTTTCCTGCATGAATGGTTTTATTTTCCTGGTCCATTGGAGGTTTCATTGTATACCATACTATGTATTTAATCTACTGATAGATTGTTTATTGTCTTGTTTTACATTACTTCGTGTATCACTGATTGAGTTGAAACTAACTACGTTATATAGGGGATAATTTATCAACATGTTGTATGTTTTCATTGCATTGTTTTGTGTCAACTTATGTCTAGAGTCTTGATGTGTGATATTTGTATGATGTGTGGAAATCCATACAACAGTTAAGAGAGACAGATACAGTAATAGTGGGATGTGGTTTATAATTCACTATTTGAACATGAGTTGCTATCTGTGAAAAGTGCTTGTCTATACTGTCTGACGGTCTGATATGTTTGCTACATCAGTTAATAAAGCAGTATTACTGAAAGCAGTTGGTGTCTGTTTGATTTACCTCTTCCTCACAGCATGCCTTGAGAATGTTTATCTTAACTTACAGCTGTGTGTGGTTTGGGCTATTTCTGGACTCATAAATCACAGGCGGTGGAAAACAAAATAAACAAACGGGAGACTTGAGTTGAGCTGAACACTTATCAGAGAAGTGAGCTCAGAGTAGCGTCCAAGGCACATCCTTTAGTCTCTGTTCTGTGATTGGCCCTACGTCAGATTGGAGACCATTCGGCACTCGTACGCATCGTGCTGGGACGTTGGTTGAAGCGTGAGCATATTGTCAACACATTGTTGCGACCTGCAAGTGCTGCTGTGGGCTATTTCACCGCGGGTACGTTCGTGTCCTAGTAGGCCTGTGCGATTCGTTGATAGACAATATTTACAATACCGGTGGGAAAAAAATATCTTCCCGACCCATAACTTTTAGCCAAAAGCATTTATATAGTATTTGAGAAGTGCAAGACGTTGAGTTAGGCCTACCACTGGCTGAAGGTCGTTGACCCGGCCTCACCATGTGGCTCCAAACGTTCAACCTGTCCGGAGCAATCAGGCTCCGCATGCCGACGGATGACAGGCCCAAGGCGAGCCGCTGTGACTCGACCACCTCGTTCACGTCCGAGGTGGCCAGCAAGTTCCGCAAGGTCAAGCTCAAGTTCAGGCAGAGGCAAGGTAAGCCACGCTCATCTCGGCACTTGGTAATGCTATTGGAGGTCACCATAACAACACCAACGGAATACAATTATTTTCATCATAAAAAAAAAAGATTTTCAAATACATATTATGCTCTAGGTTTTGTCGAATATTAACAAATTAAAAGAGGTTTGAGGAGTTATAATTTACGTAGATTACCATATCAATTAATCTAAATTCTTTGAATGTATAATACTTTGAATGTATAATTCTTTGTTATGTTACTTGTTTGATGCACTATAATTACTAATTTGTTGACAATTCATAAATGATAGCTTACTGCCTTAGTCATTAGTAATGCTATTTATAAGTTATATTGTAAAATATGTAAATTGTGTACTGATTTTCTTGTAAGAGGGTTAAAGGAATAAACACTACTTGAGCACAGCCAAGACATGACAGAATAGACATTCTGAATGTTAATACAGTACAACCTCTACGCATTGTTCTGAACCATTCATTTCCTCTCACCCTCATAATAGCTAGATGTTCTTGTAAGAATGGCCTCCTAGTCCCTTGAGAGGTTGCACTGTGCTATGAGGTTGAGAGTTGGACTGAGTGGCCTGCTCTAGCCTGCCTGTGTCTGGTGGTAGATGAGGAGTGTGACTTGGACGACGGGCCCCCATTGGTCCGGTACAAGCCGGAGAGTCTGGAGAGCCTCACACGATCCACCCAGTTCTCCAGGGATGAGATACGCTGCATCTACAGGGCCTTCAAGCAGGAGTGTCCCACCGGAGCCATCACGGAACCCATCTTCAAGCACATCTACGCCAAGTTCTTCCCCCTCGGAGGTATTTGCATCAGTAACATTGGTTTCGTCAAGTAAGCTAGATCTAAATGTGAGATAATAATAATAATGAATAAGATAATAATAAAGAAGAATAGATAGTTAATAGCTGGAAACTGAAAATAGAACAAAAATAAAATTGAGGGTAGTGAAACTGAAGTAATTGGAGGAAGCTGATATTGCAGGAAAGCAGAGCTTCTCTTCGCTAGATCCAGTTCATTTCTCACCATTCTATTCCATAGTGAAATAACTAGAGACATGGAAAAATACCGATTGCTATGAAAGTGCTTGAGTACATGTTTTGCTAATATTTCTTCATGTTTCAATACATTTAATATTGTTTGATCAAAGCGCTACAAACGTTTGATTTCACCAAGTTTCAAAGTAGTGGCGATATAGATGCTATTGTTCCCACAATTACATCAATCGAGATGTAAAGGTATGATATATCGGTTGGAAAATTTGAATAACCAAAGTGCAGCTACAAATAGAAGCCAGTGGCAGATGAGGCGTAGGTTTGAAACCACATGCAGGTATTCAATTGGGATGTTTCTCTCGTATGCCTATTGTGCGTTATATGGTTTCATCAGAACCAAGATGTAGTGATACCAACATACTCTATCATAATATAAGAAGACTCCCGTACTAAAAACATGGCCGGTATCTGTGGTTTCTTGCAGTCAGTTCAGAGCCAAAGGTCCTGATTGCCTGTCGTGATTCAGCAGATTCCCTTGTGAACCAGAAGTAGATAAGAGTGGGTAGGATATCGGTGGCATTGTATAGCATTGTTGATCGTGTATAGTTGAATATAAAAGCGACAGTTGCGCTATGAGCAATCGGGACCCTGGACTCAGATTCTGACCCCAGAAATATTTCACTTTGTTACGCGAGTTGGTACACCTTCTTAATATTATGATGAATAATGTTGGTATCACTACATCCTGTTCGCATCGTCACATTGCTGGTTCAAAGCTAGGCCATCTATTTCACTTACATCATGTGGATAATATAGATGGCCTGGTTTGAAGACAGTGCAAGATATTCACAGAGGTGTGTGAATCTTTAAACACAATATGAAAATCAACAGTAAATCGTAGAGAAGGGTAGTAGTGCTTGGCGTCACTAACAACCTTCTCATGGCTATCAGTGTGAACACCTCACCTCGGTTAGAACGGTATCACCCATGATGCTTTGCGACAAGGTCATAGTGTGACCACAGTATATTTAGCGTAAACTACACTATGTTTCAGTAGCGTCACTTAGGTCACTTAGGACCGCGCTGTCAAGTCACTCCTGGTGTACAGTCACGGAAACACACCTGGTTGCGCAGACATTGGTGTTGCCCCTAGCAACTGCATGTGTGTGTAGATGTAGGTGGTCGTTTTGCTCAAGACTGTCGACTGCGTAATCATGTTGGCTTACATTCTTGTTGTCGAAGCAGACACAGACCTTAGCAGTGGAAACTCATTTTACATCTTCATCATTATTATAAGTCTCACACAGTTGTGCATAAATGCACGGTGGCAAGTTCCCTATCCTTGGTCACGACTGTTTGACCACATCCCTAACCTTCTGGAGGACTTGTGTTATCCTTCCATTCCCCTCAAGTACACTTCTAGTAAGCCCATTCCAGTCCTTACCTGTCCTATTTAAGACAGATATAGACTTGCAGCAGGCTGTTTGATTGAGTGAGTGACGCTAGTAGATAGTATGAGCGCTTGTTCCAGACGCCTCTCAGTACGCGCACTACGTGTTTGCCACGCTGGACCAGGATCAGAGTGGAACCATCACGTTCGGAGAGTTCATGCTCGGACTGTCCGTGGTCATGAGGGGCTCGCTGCACGACCGCCTTGGCTGGGCATTCAAGTGAGACCCGTCACGTTCATTGTGCTTGTTCCAGACGCCTCTCAGTACGCGCACTACGTGTTTGCCACGCTGGACCAGGATCAGAGTGGAACCATCACGTTCGGAGAGTTCATGCTCGGACTGTCCGTGGTCATGAGGGGCTCGCTGCACGACCGCCTTGGCTGGGCATTCAAGTGAGACCCGTCACGTTCATTGTGCTTGTTCCAGACGCCTCTCAGTGCGCGCACTACGTGTTTGCCACGCTGGACCAGGATCAGAGTGGAACCATCACGTTCGGAGAGTTCATGCTCGGACTGTCCGTGGTCATGAGGGGCTCGCTGCACGACCGCCTTGGCTGGGCATTCAAGTGAGACCCGTCACGTTCATTGTGCTTGTTCCAGACGCCTCTCAGTACGCACACTACGTGTTTGCCACGCTGGACCAGGATCAGAGTGGAACCATCACGTTCGGAGAGTTCATGCTCAGACTGTCCGTGGTCATGAGGGGCTCGCTGCACGACCGCCTTGGCTGGGCATTCAAGTGAGACCCGTCACGTTCATTGTGCTTGTTCCAGACGCCTCTCAGTACGCGCACTACGTGTTTGCCACGCTGGACCAGGATCAGAGTGGAACCATCACGTTCGGAGAGTTCATGCTCGGACTGTCCGTGGTCATGAGGGGCTCGCTGCACGACCGCCTTGGCTGGGCATTCAAGTGAGACCCGTCACGTTCATTGTGCTTGTTCCAGACGCCTCTCAGTGCGCGCACTACGTGTTTGCCACGCTGGACCAGGATCAGAGTGGAACCATCACGTTCGGAGAGTTCATGCTCGGACTGTCCGTGGTCATGAGGGGCTCGCTGCACGACCGCCTTGGCTGGGCATTCAAGTGAGACCCGTCACGTTCATTGTGCTTGTTCCAGACGCCTCTCAGTACGCGCACTACGTGTTTGCCACGCTGGACCAGGATCAGAGTGGAACCATCACGTTCGGAGAGTTCATGCTCGGACTGTCCGTGGTCATGAGGGGCTCGCTGCACGACCGCCTTGGCTGGGCATTCAAGTGAGACCCGTCACGTTCATTGTGCTTGTTCCAGACGCCTCT
This sequence comes from Brachyptera risi, assembly GCA_964007535.1. Taxonomy (NCBI): domain Eukaryota; kingdom Metazoa; phylum Arthropoda; class Insecta; order Plecoptera; family Taeniopterygidae; genus Brachyptera; species Brachyptera risi. The sequence continues at coordinate 50,293,448 of OZ023331.1, forward strand.
CAGTACGCGCACTACGTGTTTGCCACGCTGGACCAGGATCAGAGTGGAACCATCACGTTCGGAGAGTTCATGCTCGGACTGTCCGTGGTCATGAGGGGCTCGCTGCACGACCGCCTTGGCTGGGCATTCAAGTGAGACCCGTCACGTTCATTGTGCTTGTTCCAGACGCCTCTCAGTACGCGCACTACGTGTTTGCCACGCTGGACCAGGATCAGAGTGGAACCATCACGTTCGGAGAGTTCATGCTCGGACTGTCCGTGGTCATGAGGGGCTCGCTGCACGACCGCCTTGGCTGGGCATTCAAGTGAGACCCGTCACGTTCATTGTGCTTGTTCCAGACGCCTCTCAGTACGCGCACTACGTGTTTGCCACGCTGGACCAGGATCAGAGTGGAACCATCACGTTCGGAGAGTTCATGCTCGGACTGTCCGTGGTCATGAGGGGCTCGCTGCACGACCGCCTTGGCTGGGCATTCAAGTGAGACCCGTCACGTTCATTGTGCTTGTTCCAGACGCCTCTCAGTACGCGCACTACGTGTTTGCCACGCTGGACCAGGATCAGAGTGGAACCATCACGTTCGGAGAGTTCATGCTCGGACTGTCCGTGGTCATGAGGGGCTCGCTGCACGACCGCCTTGGCTGGGCATTCAAGTGAGACCCGTCACGTTCATTGTGCTTGTTCCAGACGCCTCTCAGTACGCGCACTACGTGTTTGCCACGCTGGACCAGGATCAGAGTGGAACCATCACGTTCGGAGAGTTCATGCTCGGACTGTCCGTGGTCATGAGGGGCTCGCTGCACGACCGCCTTGGCTGGGCATTCAAGTGAGACCCGTCACGTTCATTGTGCTTGTTCCAGACGCCTCTCAGTACGCGCACTACGTGTTTGCCACGCTGGACCAGGATCAGAGTGGAACCATCACGTTCGGAGAGTTCATGCTCGGACTGTCCGTGGTCATGAGGGGCTCGCTGCACGACCGCCTTGGCTGGGCATTCAAGTGAGACCCGTCACGTTCATTGTGCTTGTTCCAGACGCCTCTCAGTACGCGCACTACGTGTTTGCCACGCTGGACCAGGATCAGAGTGGAACCATCACGTTCGGAGAGTTCATGCTCGGACTGTCCGTGGTCATGAGGGGCTCGCTGCACGACCGCCTTGGCTGGGCATTCAAGTGAGACCCGTCACGTTCATTGTGCTTGTTCCAGACGCCTCTCAGTACGCGCACTACGTGTTTGCCACGCTGGACCAGGATCAGAGTGGAACCATCACGTTCGGAGAGTTCATGCTCGGACTGTCCGTGGTCATGAGGGGCTCGCTGCACGACCGCCTTGGCTGGGCATTCAAGTGAGACCCGTCACGTTCATTGTGCTTGTTCCAGACGCCTCTCAGTACGCGCACTACGTGTTTGCCACGCTGGACCAGGATCAGAGTGGAACCATCACGTTCGGAGAGTTCATGCTCGGACTGTCCGTGGTCATGAGGGGCTCGCTGCACGACCGCCTTGGCTGGGCATTCAAGTGAGACCCGTCACGTTCATTGTGCTTGTTCCAGACGCCTCTCAGTACGCGCACTACGTGTTTGCCACGCTGGACCAGGATCAGAGTGGAACCATCACGTTCGGAGAGTTCATGCTCGGACTGTCCGTGGTCATGAGGGGCTCGCTGCACGACCGCCTTGGCTGGGCATTCAAGTGAGACCCGTCACGTTCATTGTGCTTGTTCCAGACGCCTCTCAGTACGCGCACTACGTGTTTGCCACGCTGGACCAGGATCAGAGTGGAACCATCACGTTCGGAGAGTTCATGCTCGGACTGTCCGTGGTCATGAGGGGCTCGCTGCACGACCGCCTTGGCTGGGCATTCAAGTGAGACCCGTCACGTTCATTGTGCTTGTTCCAGACGCCTCTCAGTACGCGCACTACGTGTTCGCCACGCTGGACCAGGATCAGAGTGGAACCATCACGTTCGGAGAGTTCATGCTCGGACTGTCCGTGGTCATGAGGGGCTCGCTGCACGACCGCCTTGGCTGGGCATTCAAGTGAGACCCGTCACGTTCATTGTGCTTGTTCCAGACGCCTCTCAGTACGCGCACTACGTGTTTGCCACGCTGGACCAGGATCAGAGTGGAACCATCACGTTCGGAGAGTTCATGCTCGGACTGTCCGTGGTCATGAGGGGCTCGCTGCACGACCGCCTTGGCTGGGCATTCAAGTGAGACCCGTCACGTTCATTGTGCTTGTTCCAGACGCCTCTCAGTACGCGCACTACGTGTTTGCCACGCTGGACCAGGATCAGAGTGGAACCATCACGTTCGGAGAGTTCATGCTCGGACTGTCCGTGGTCATGAGGGGCTCGCTGCACGACCGACTTGGCTGGGCATTCAAGTGAGACCCGTCACGTTCATTGTGCTTGTTCCAGACGCCTCTCAGTACGCGCACTACGTGTTTGCCACGCTGGACCAGGATCAGAGTGGAACCATCACGTTCGGAGAGTTCATGCTCGGACTGTCCGTGGTCATGAGGGGCTCGCTGCACGACCGCCTTGGCTGGGCATTCAAGTGAGACCCGTCACGTTCATTGTGCTTGTTCCAGACGCCTCTCAGTACGCGCACTACGTGTTTGCCACGCTGGACCAGGATCAGAGTGGAACCATCACGTTCGGAGAGTTCATGCTCGGACTGTCCGTGGTCATGAGGGGCTCGCTGCACGACCGCCTTGGCTGGGCATTCAAGTGAGACCCGTCACGTTCATTGTGCTTGTTCCAGACGCCTCTCAGTACGCACACTACGTGTTTGCCACGCTGGACCAGGATCAGAGTGGAACCATCACGTTCGGAGAGTTCATGCTCGGACTGTCCGTGGTCATGAGGGGCTCGCTGCACGACCGCCTTGGCTGGGCATTCAAGTGAGACCCGTCACGTTCATTGTGCTTGTTCCAGACGCCTCTCAGTACGCTCACTACGTGTTCGCCACGCTGGACCAGGATCAGAGTGGAACCATCACGTTCGGAGAGTTCATGCTCGGACTGTCCGTGGTCATGAGGGGCTCGCTGCACGACCGCCTTGGCTGGGCATTCAAGTGAAACCCGTCACGTTCATTGTGCTTGTTCCAGACGCCTCTCAGTACGCGCACTACGTGTTTGCCACGCTGGACCAGGATCAGAGTGGAACCATCACGTTCGGAGAGTTCATGCTCGGACTGTCCGTGGTCATGAGGGGCTCGCTGCACGACCGCCTTGGCTGGGCATTCAAGTGAGACCCGTCACGTTCATTGTGCTTGTTCCAGACGCCTCTCAGTACGCGCACTACGTGTTTGCCACGCTGGACCAGGATCAGAGTGGAACCATCACGTTCGGAGAGTTCATGCTCGGACTGTCCGTGGTCATGAGGGGCTCGCTGCACGACCGCCTTGGCTGGGCATTCAAGTTAGACCCGTCACGTTCATTGTGCTTGTTCCAGACGCCTCTCAGTACGCGCACTACGTGTTTGCCACGCTGGACCAGGATCAGAGTGGAACCATCACGTTCGGAGAGTTCATGCTCGGACTGTCCGTGGTCATGAGGGGCTCGCTGCACGACCGCCTTGGCTGGGCATTCAAGTGAGACCCGTCACGTTCATTGTGCTTGTTCCAGACGCCTCTCAGTACGCGCACTACGTGTTTGCCACGCTGGACCAGGATCAGAGTGGAACCATCACGTTCGGAGAGTTCATGCTCGGACTGTCCGTGGTCATGAGGGGCTCGCTGCACGACCGCCTTGGCTGGGCATTCAAGTGAGACCCGTCACGTTCATTGTGCTTGTTCCAGACGCCTCTCAGTACGCGCACTACGTGTTTGCCACGCTGGACCAGGATCAGAGTGGAACCATCACGTTCGGAGAGTTCATGCTCGGACTGTCCGTGGTCATGAGGGGCTCGCTGCACGACCGCCTTGGCTGGGCATTCAAGTGAGACCCGTCACGTTCATTGTGCTTGTTCCAGACGCCTCTCAGTACGCACACCAAGTGTTTGCCACGCTGGACCAGGATCAGAGTGGAACCATCACGTTCGGAGAGTTCATGCTCGGACTGTCCGTGGTCATGAGGGGCTCGCTGCACGACCGCCTTGGCTGGGCATTCAAGTGAGACCCGTCACGTTCATTGTGCTTGTTCCAGACGCCTCTCAGTACGCGCACTACGTGTTTGCCACGCTGGACCAGGATCAGAGTGGAACCATCACGTTCGGAGAGTTCATGCTCGGACTGTCCGTGGTCATGAGGGGCTCGCTGCACGACCGCCTTGGCTGGGCATTCAAGTGAGACCCGTCACGTTCATTGTGCTTGTTCCAGACGCCTCTCAGTACGCACACTACGTGTTTGCCACGCTGGACCAGGACCAGAGTGGAACCATCACGTTCGGAGAGTTCATGCTCGGACTGTCCGTGGTCATGAGGGGCTCGCTGCACGACCGCCTTGGCTGGGCATTCAAGTGAGACCCGTCACGTTCATTGTGCTTGTTCCAGACGCCTCTCAGTACGCGCACTACGTGTTTGCCACGCTGGACCAGGATCAGAGTGGAACCATCACGTTCGGAGAGTTCATGCTCGGACTGTCCGTGGTCATGAGGGGCTCGCTGCACGACCGCCTTGGCTGGGCATTCAAGTGAGACCCGTCACGTTCATTGTGCTTGTTCCAGACGCCTCTCAGTACGCGCACTACGTGTTTGCCACGCTGGACCAGGATCAGAGTGGAACCATCACGTTCGGAGAGTTCATGCTCGGACTGTCCGTGGTCATGAGGGGCTCGCTGCACGACCGCCTTGGCTGGGCATTCAAGTGAGACCCGTCACGTTCATTGTGCTTGTTCCAGACGCCTCTCAGTACGCGCACCACGTGTTTGCCACGCTGGACCAGGATCAGAGTGGAACCATCACGTTCGGACTGTCCGTGGTCATGAGGGGCTCGCTGCACGACCGACTTGGCTGGGCATTCAAGTGAGACCCGTCACGTTCATTGTGCTTGTTCCAGACGCCTCTCAGTACGCGCACTACGTGTTTGCCACGCTGGACCAGGATCAGAGTGGAACCATCACGTTCGGAGAGTTCATGCTCGGACTGTCCGTGGTCATGAGGGGCTCGCTGCACGACCGCCTTGGCTGGGCATTCAAGTGAGACCCGTCACGTTCATTGTGCTTGTTCCAGACGCCTCTCAGTACGCGCACTACGTGTTTGCCACGCTGGACCAGGATCAGAGTGGAACCATCACGTTCGGAGAGTTCATGCTCGGACTGTCCGTGGTCATGAGGGGCTCGCTGCACGACCGCCTTGGCTGGGCATTCAAGTGAGACCCGTCACGTTCATTGTGCTTGTTCCAGACGCCTCTCAGTACGCGCACTACGTGTTTGCCACGCTGGACCAGGATCAGAGTGGAACCATCACGTTCGGAGAGTTCATGCTCGGACTGTCCGTGGTCATGAGGGGCTCGCTGCACGACCGCCTTGGCTGGGCATTCAAGTGAGACCCGTCACGTTCATTGTGTTTGTTCCAGACGCCTCTCAGTACGCACACTACGTGTTTGCCACGCTGGACCAGGATCAGAGTGGAACCATCACGTTCGGGAGTTCATGCTCGGACTGTCCGTGGTCATGAGGGGCTCGCTGCACGACCGCCTTGGCTGGGCATTCAAGTGAGACCCGTCACGTTCATTGTGCTTGTTCCAGACGCCTCTCAGTACGCGCACTACGTGTTTGCCACGCTGGACCAGGATCAGAGTGGAACCATCACGTTCGGAGAGTTCATGCTCGGACTGTCCGTGGTCATGAGGGGCTCGCTGCACGACCGCCTTGGCTGGGCATTCAAGTGAGACCCGTCACGTTCATTGTGCTTGTTCCAGACGCCTCTCAGTACGCGCACTACGTGTTTGCCACGCTGGACCAGGATCAGAGTGGAACCATCACGTTCGGAGAGTTCATGCTCGGACTGTCCGTGGTCATGAGGGGCTCGCTGCACGACCGCCTTGGCTGGGCATTCAAGTGAGACCCGTCACGTTCATTGTGCTTGTTCCAGACGCCTCTCAGTACGCACACTACGTGTTTGCCACGCTGGACCAGGATCAGAGTGGAACCATCACGTTCGGAGAGTTCATGCTCGGACTGTCCGTGGTCATGAGGGGCTCGCTGCACGACCGCCTTGGCTGGGCATTCAAGTGAGACCCGTCGCGTTCATTAATCGCTCTCACATTCACACACTTTTCACACATTAGCCATTTGATTCAATGTGCAATTTTATAAATATATGCGTGCATGATTTATATATATTTTTTTTTCTAATATATATTATTTGAACCTATATTCATTTTTTTCTCCATGCACACCCTCTCCACGGGAAAGTCTTTTTTTTTTTTTAATAACATCGAAACTTGATTCAAAATCATTGTTCCCCAATTAAGGCTAAGGATGAAAAGTAGGATCGTTTGAACGGGGCACCACAAGGGCGATCTTACCACCCCATTTTAATAATTTAAAACTAATGAACTTCAACACCAGGACTGCGCTGTCGGTGACCATAACTTTTCGAAATATCTTAATACGGAAAGACTGACCAGTAAAACAAATGTAGTTTTTTTTAATACTGAAAACTCAACTTCTGAAAAAATCATCTTTTGGGACCTTAAAAGTACCTAATTTTCAAAGGTTTTGTTGTAATTAATTACTCTTACTTGGGTTTTGCACATTAACTCAATTCATATCTTGATTCCTGCCACTTGACTGATTTCTGTCGATGTGGACAATAGTTGAACGTGAAGGTGAGAGCACGCGGAACACGAGGGTTGCTTCAAGCACAACAATGATTCCACAAATGAGAAACGCGACAGAACAGACAGAGTCAACAGATTGGAACTAAATTAAACATGATTTTTTAAAATTATCTCTCAATTTTGCTTCATCAAAAGTTGTTTTTCATATAATGATATGAATATTCCCAAGGATTTAACCGACTTTAATAACATTGGTACCGTAAAGTGGGGTGACTTTAACCCACTGGTGTGACTTTTGCCCTTTTGTTGGAAAAAGTTTCAAACTGCTACAAACTGAAAAGTTTTAATTTTGTCGTATCCATTTTTTTGATATGTTAATAGATACGTATCAAAATAGATACGATAAAACTTTCTCATTTGTATAAGTTTGAAATATTTTCCAACAAAAGGGCAAAGTCACCCCACTCTACCGGTAGCTTGTTCCCTCGTCTCGGGCCGAGAATGAGTATGAAGGAAGGTTTGAACGTGTGTCTAGACTGTATGACGTGAACCACGACGGGTTCATCACCAAGAAGGAGATGCTGGGAGTGATCATCGCGGTCCACAAGCTGATGGGAGGCTGCGACCACGCAGGCACGCACACCCCGCACACGCACGTGGACGCCATCTTCCAGGTACCATCGCTCCCACGTGATCAACGCTCTCAAGGATCCTGGCCTTCATTGGGTTCAACATCAAGTTTCTATGTTATTCAAAAAATTATAGGCCTATATATATAATGTATAATCACATACTTGGGTACGATTATTATTTCTGAAAAATTAATCAGTTTTGACCAATCTACAATTCTAGAAATTGTTCATATTATTATTATTATCAACTCTTGCAGTTGCACATAAATGCGCGGTGGCAAGTTCCCTATCAATCCTATCCTATCGCCTCCCTAACCTTCTGACGGAATAGCTTCAACCCTATTTCATCCTCCTCAAGTATACTTCTACTAAGCCCATTCCAATCCCTACCTGTCCTATTCAGGAAAGAGAACTTACCGACATCTAATCTAGCCCCCTTTATAACTACTGCTCTATCATGACTTCGCCTACCCCCATACCCTGACTCATTCCTTTCAATCAACCTATTCAACTCTCCCCAGCCCCCTTCTCCTTCCATTACCCTGAAGAAATTACAGATCTGATCCTCCTTTCTCCGTATTTCCAATTCACGCCATCCCAAGTCTCGGATCATCTCAGATGGACTCTCCAATATTCTCACCCTCTCCCCCCTTTCATTCTCCCCCCATTTCCACCTCCTAACCCTACCTGTAACCCTTCTAACTGCAATCCTTTGCACCCTTTCCACATCCCTTATCTCACCTAATCTATAAGGATCCCAAACTGAACTAGCATATTCCACCATGGGACGCACTAACGAGAAATAAGCCTTTTCCTTTATCTCCATACTTGTCCCCCTAAGCTGCCTCATTACAAAGTTTAGTGCATTTATACTCTTTTTTTTTATATATTTTTTTTACATATTACTAATATTTTTCATTTATTTTTGAACAATTTGTTTTCTACAAGAGATTCATTATAATGAACGTAACTTTAAAGAACCTTGACAATATATTATTTCTGAGGAAAGATATGAAGGAATCTGTACGTAAGTTTCCCATAATGTCAATGTTTAACTCATTTGCTTCCTGTTTGACTTCTTGTCCAGAATACTGGTGTCCAGCCCCGAGAACCGAGGAATCTGACACCGAAATGAAGGGTTGATAACGAGAACTGTATTGCTAGGCTTCCTTGAACGCAGGATTTGGACAGCTTAGCCGCCATATTGGGAAAATGACCAATCAGTGACATTTCAATTGTTTAAAGTAACACAAGGTCCGTAAATGTGGATTGAGCTGACAGAATATTTTTCATTCTAGATTTCCATACTTCTAAGCTCATCTCACAACGCGTATCCCGCGTTTTCCTAGTTATGACAATTGTCAAGTGTTCAATTAAATCTGTGCTAACACAACTTTCAAATGAATACCGTAATACTATGTAGGCCTATAGTTATACACAGAAAAAAATCTACTTCTTTGGGATGAATAAAAATGAAAGGAAAAATCCAATTACAAACTAGACCTACAAACAAATAACGGCAGGCCTATCTATTTCCCAAATATTTTTATGTATTAATACAGTTCTTAATTTTCATAGGCCAATCAATACGTCCAGAATGTATTAAATTTCCACATTATCAAATACTGTATCTAAACAAGTAGTTTGTCAAGTTGCCTCTGAGTGACTTGTCGGCTTGGCGCCACTGACTCACGTGAACCTGTGCTTTCAGAGGCTGGACGTCAACCAAGACGGCCTGGTCACAGCCGACGAGTTCATCAAGTATTGTTCAAACGTAAGTGATGCCAATAATTCCTTGCACGCCTGGCTCCAGCAAGCAGACTGTTAGCAATACGTACGTTGTCTATATTCCAGAATGAAACCATCTGTCAGTCATTTGCCATCTTTGATGATCTCTGGTGAACTAGGATTGTGTGCCCCAAGGCTCAGTCCTGTACCCCTAAGACCTGTAGCCAAGGCAAGAGGGTGTGGGATCAGAGCTTGAAGTCCTGGCAAGGACTTGATGGTGTGCCCCCAAGGCTCAATCCTGTAGCCAACGCAAGAGGGCGTGGGGCCAGAGCTTGAAGTCTTGGTGAGGACTTGATGGTGTGGCTCCAAGGCTCAGTCCTGTACCCCCAAGAGCTGTAGCCAACGCAAGAGGGTGTGGGACCAGAACTTGAAGTCTTGGCGAGGACTTGATGGTGTGGCCCCAAGGCTCAGTCTTGTACCTGCAAGACTTGGTGTAGAGTCCACGCAAGAGGAAGTGAACTATAGCAAGTTATTCCTCACACATAAAATTTTGATAATCAACCTATTCTACGTGATTTTGTGTGTTTTAAAAACTACACCAACTTTCTGGAATATGGATTCTTCAGTGTGGAGAGGAGGCCAGTTTGGCTAAAAAGGATATTATATTATGTTTTTTAAAATATTATTCAAAAAAACAAATGTATTTAAAAAAACAGTATGTTACAAGATGAAGTTTTCAATGAAATGAGATTTGATTCAACATGCGGTGGAATCATAATAATATCTATTCACACAAGAACATACACTTCAGTAATGATACCCACAGCGTAACAGTTTCAGCATCAACATGACATATAAACTGTAAGAGTGGCTCTCCGCTTGAACGTATTGTAGTGAAACTGCTTCACACCATTCAGAGAAGTACCTTACACAGTAAACATTCACACAATATGATACATGCTGTTTGTAGATTAGAATCAATCATACACATGTAAGTAGGCCTATATTCATATTATGTACATTCATTCTCAATTTCTGTATATTATTAACCCTTTTAGTGCCACCAGATTTGATCCAAAATGTGTCTAAGAATGCCAGGCAGGTTTTGACCGATTTACAGTGAATCACAAAAAAAATCATAACTTGCCAATCATTCGGTCAAATCTCATGAAATATTTTTTGAAATGTGATGGAAGGATGGGCACTTGGATAAGGAATACTGGAATTTCATATTCAATCTGACAATAAATAAAAAAATGACTTTTATTTTTATTTTTTCCAACTGTCAAAATATTTGTTGGGTTCATGACAATGGTACAGATAACAAATAATTTTCAACATTATTTTAAAGAATTGCATGATGAAGAACGAACTGTTTTGAGTAAGAATCATGAGTTTCATTCATTTTTATGTGGAATTTCAATCATTACAAACTATCATTCAAAAGACGACGACATGACATGAACTAGGCCTACTCTAGGCCTGGGCGTGGGCCTAGCCACATTTTTATCAGGTACATCACTCTCTTTGCCCCTTTCACTCGCATCACTATTTCATCTGAAGATGGGATAATGCATCTTCCGAAAAGTCACTTACTTCTTCCTTATCTGATTCATCTACTAAATCCCTAATCACTTCTTCAACTTGAAAATAATCACGTCTTCCACAAGACGCCATTTTGAAAACAAACGAGAATAACATTTTGTCATATTTCAGCCAAATGTAAACAAACATAGACGGCTGTAGAAAAATGGTGGAATATTGACCTTGGTGACACGAAATTCGTGTGAATAGCAGCTTTCTGAATATGTCACTACTAGCGCTATCTTACAGAAACTTTGGGAACTACTTTGGTTCAAAGCAAGTGCCGATATACCGGCACTTGGCATTTCTCAAACAATATTTTCAGTGCCGATAAATCGGCACTTGGCACTAAAAGGGTTAAATGACTGAATGATATATTATTATACAGACTTGGCTTGCCGCCTCTATTAAGCTCGATGGCAGGTTGCTAGAACAGCCTCCATTAAGCTAGGTTCCCATAACGATTTTTTCACGTGACGTCCGTCAAAACATCGGACGGCATCGTTGGTGTAAAATAGATCACGTTCCCAAACCGTTTTTCCCCGTCACATAAGGTAATGCGTTCCATCGGCAAAAACTAGAACCTGACTCCTTCTTAGGCAGGTATATTCTTTAATTGCCTCGATGAACATTTCGGGATCGAAACCAACCATTAAAAATGAATTGTTTCTATAACCTCAAAATATGAAATGGAGTGTGATTTTGCTCACGATTATACAGTGATATCGAAATAAAACGGAAATGCGACAATGCGATCCTACATTCGAATGCTGGTACTCTACACGACATCTGCAAATCGTCCCGTCCCGTGCCGGACGTGAAAATATTGGAGTTGGCTCTACTTGGACGGGGAAAAATCATTGCCTCCCACCGTTGTTTTCTCTTGCGCGTGATTGGTTGAAAGTTGGCGTCGACCGAAGTTTTGACGGACGCCACGTGAGAAAATCGTTATGGGAACGTAGCTTAGAGCCTGATGCTATAAAGCTAGAACAGCCTCTTGGAGACGATGTAGAACACGCAGGCCAGGAAGAAGGCGAAAGCAAAGAACAACAGCACCTTGTCGGTGAACTCCCTGCGCCCGTACTTGGCCAGCAGCTTGCCTGACTGTGAGATGACGCTGCCCGTAGTGAGGAGCTCCTCCTTGGTCCCCTGGACCGTGCTGGACGAGTTGGCTGCAACACACGCTCTACGCTCATGATACTCGCCACGCAGATCTGCCCTCAACAACCTCACTAGCTTTCTACAGTGCAGGAGACTTTACAAGTCACCATCAAACGTCTAAATTATCTACATTATAAATTTCAATGGTGCTACCATACTATAATAATTTTATTGTAATGTATCAAAAAATGTATGGATGATTCATAATTTTGCATTATTAGGTCGTAAGTACAGAAAAATAATATGTTTCTGTTAATTATGTGATTTATGTCTTACGGTACTTAGATTACCTTCCAAGTTTTATTTCATTTTTATCCATTGCACGAGGAAAAAAGTCTGTACATTGTACCATTGCACCGGTATATGTAATTTTAATTAATACACATTGTAAGACGGTTAAATGACAACAAACATTATTGTCAATCTCCAAGTTTCATTTGGGCTACCTAAATTTTATATATCGTATTATTTTACTGTACTTTCTAGTCTCATACATACATCTGTTCTTTATTTTTCACAATATTAACACAATATAATTTGTAACACGACAGCTAATAAATACAATTCAAACAATACAATTGTTTTTGAAAGAATGAAAAAGCGTATCCTCCTTCAGCTATGCCCTTACACCATCAACGAGTATTTACAATATGATTTTTTACGGGACACTCTGTAACCATATTATCAAAATAATATGTATTTAATGAATTCTTGACATGTTCTATAACTGGTTTTACTTTGTCTAACAACTCTGAACTACATTGTGTTCTACTGAATAAATACAATTATTATATTAAATAGGTCAAATGTGTTGGATTTCATCTGAATTCAACTTGAATTTTGGATTGAGCCACTTTAGGTGAGCGCAATAGTAGTAAGAATCATGGCATATTCAAATATACGTTCTCGTGTGTAGCACATTTAGCTCTCTGAAGAATACTCGGTGCATGTGACAGAATGATTTCCCCACGTCTCTACGATACTCTCTCTTTCGCACAAGGCCAGCAAGCTCACCCAGAGACTCCAGCGTGTCTGCGCTCCTCTGATTGGTCTCGGCCAGGTGTCGGCTGATGGACAACAGCTGCTCGGAAACGTTGGACGTCATCTTGACCAAACCCTCCTTGTCCTTCCTCCGCCTGTGCCGCACCATGGACTCGTCCTTGCTCTCGTCCAACAGGTCGGCCTTCTCCGCACGCTCGATGCTCAGCAGGCAGGACACGTTGGCCTTGCGGAACTCTGCCGCCGTGCTGAGGGAACACAGCTTTCACGTCATACACAGCAAGCCGTTACGCACAACCACACCACCGAGATACGTTACTCAACGTTAACAAGGCTGTGTCTCGGCGGTAGCTTCACACTGCTCTGCAAACTGGGAAGTTTCCAACATATTCAACATATGCTAGTGATAATATAGAATGCCTTGCTTAGATTCTATTTGTAAGTGACCAATATGGCCGCCGAGATAGGAACGAGCATATGACGCTATCGGCTGCAGGAGCAACGTATCTCGGTGAGGTAATATATATATCTATGGCCACACAACAACAATTTCAGAAAAAAGTTTGGACAGTACATTTTTCGGACGTAGCAGTTGGTTGGGTAGATGAGCATTATTACATTTTATTTTCTCAAGCGAAAGAAAGAACACCAGCTTACCTTGAGAGATGAGTGGAGGGACTCATCATGAATTTAACGTACAGAAACACATGAGAAACTGATGTTTTGACTACTGCCTTGGTGACTGTAGTACGCTCCACCCGTTGCTCAAGGTAAGCTGCTGTTCTCTCTCTCGCTTCGACACGCGCCGGCCTACCTTGTGAGCTGTTCGCGATGACTAACAACTTCCTTCAACAGCTCTAGCCGCTCACATTTCTTGTCTTGCTCTTTTCCGATCGACTCGAGCTTGTCAATCTGCTTTCTGAGCGCCGAGATTTTAGAGCGGCCTTCGCTGTTCAGCTCATTGAGAACTTCCAGAGGTCCCGCGCAAGTCTTTATGTCCTGCAACGTTCAATAGTTTTACTTGGCGCCATTCAACCATGCAGCGTAGTACCCACAACAAGCAATCACAGACAAGATTCAAGAGAAATATATACCAGGGGGAAGTACCCAGGAGCTAATATGGCATCGCCCATGTGGTGCCCTGTCGATCGATACCACTTTCATTCCTAGCCTTAATTGGGAAACAACGATTTTGTATAACGTTTCGATGTTCAGAAAAATACAAATAAACTGTGCAACGGTAATACCTCGTTCACATTACAGAATTTAACTACAGTTAAGTAGATACCGGTAACGTTAGTCAAGTTATAATATGAACGGAACTTGGTTGGTAGTTAACTCTAGTTATGTCTTAACTAAGTTTCTGGAACTCAGCTACCTAGCTTAAATGCGATCAAAATCCACCGCCTTCGCAAACAGCAACATCATTCGTATCGTCACATTGTTGGTTCAAAGCAAGGCACTCTATATTATTTACATTATTCAAATGATATGGATGGCTTTGTTCAAAAACAAGGCGAGATAATGAAGATATCAACAGAAAATCTGTACATCTATAAATACAATATAAAAATGAACAGTAATCAAACAGGAAGATGGCAGTGCATGTTGTCACTAACAACCATTTCATCGCTGTCAGTGTGAACACTTTACCTCAGTTAAGAACGGTGTCATGCATAATGCTAACTGCAGTTAGCTTAACTGCAGTTAGTGATCCATAGTGTGAACGAGGTATAAGTAGGACTGATCATTTTGATGCTAATTGATGTTTGTGCAATGTCTTGAGCCAGCACTAGCAGAATGCGTCGTGGAGAGAACTCGACTGCTCAAGGCAAATGATTCGATGCAATCTGCTTGTATGTTGGATTGAGAGGGAGACGGAAGAACTTGGGCCTACATATTGCTGAGCGGAGATAGTCACCGAGATGACTATTTGTTTCCAACTTTGTTGGCTTGAGGAGATGTTCCTATGTAAAGTTACCGGTATTTGAATCTTAAAACAAATGTTTTCTTCAAAACTATCACCAAGTACCAGAATTCTGGTACAATCGTACATAGGCCTACAACGTCTAGTATTAGGCCTACTCTGTGTTCCAGGCCACAAATGGCTGTGTGCATGAGGACAGCAGCAGCCTGCATTCAAACAAACTACAGAAATAGACACTATGTCTCAGGTTGTCATACTACAAGGCATTGACAAGCAAGATGATTTTTATTGATATTCGGTTTAGCGACGCATTGTACGAGTGATGATAACTTAGATCTATTGATGTTGGATTTGAATGATGAGGTGAGATGAATGTTCTTCAGGCAATAAGGACAGTGGGTAGGGAGCAGCCATGGCCCATATTGTAGGAACCATCTCGGCAATTATCTGGTCTAGGACCCACTTAGGGAAACCATGAAAAACCTTTGTAAAGTTGGGCGGAGGCAGCATATACTCAATGGTGGCAGGAATCAAACCAACTGACTCGATCTAGGCCAACCTACCCTCAACGTCCAGCCAAACGGAGCAGCGTGCCACTGAGCTACCATTGTTTACACTTACACTATCACACTTCTTTGACTCAATATTGAATGCAATTAATTTTATGGAAAATTGAACTGTGTAAACGGGGATTAGGTTTTGATGATGTGGACAAGTGAGAGATCACATGAAATTTAGGTTTAGGTTGGAAAATGTCACTTGTAGCCTACATACCTGAATTAGAGCTTTAACGAGCAGGTTGTGGTTAACAATTTCTTGTCGAACTAAATTTATAACGTACGTATCATCCATAGTTCCCGTGATTTTTCCAGTGGTCGACACTAAATTACTCTAAGCCTATTTTTTCGCATTTGAGAGCGATTGACAGTGACAGCAGCTGACAGCCAACGACAGCGAGGACAAGTACGTGCTGGCAGTGCAATCTAGCGGAATATAAACCTCATGGGGTTGGCAACATTGAGCTCGACATGTGATCATGATCATAACCTCAAAAAGTAACGAACTGTCAAACTGACAGATTAGAAAAACAATGATCGACCAAACGTATCCCAGGTAACAGCTTACAAAGACTACATTTTATATTCATTTTCCTGAATTATTGTACGACATTCAGCTTGAAGCCTTTAAATTAATTCAAATATTAGCTCATGGCAAAGTGTAATAGATTGATTTTGATATCAGTGTAGACCTAGGGTTGGAAATTAAATACTAGGCCCAGGACCTATATAATTTTCAAAGCACAATTCCCTAGGCTTACTAGGCCCCTAAGCTTAGACCTAGCACTGTGCTATCGGACATCATTTTGTGCCTCGGCTTGACGTATGCCTGGGCTAGGCTTATCCGATTGTCAGATGCTGGATAACTGAGTTTGTTTCAAACAATCAATTAGACGGTTGAAATATGTCATCAGATGATAACTTGACTGAGGTAGGCCTAGGCCCTATGCCTTTGACTTCCTGTAGACCAATTGAACCAATAGATTGAGACCTAAATTAAAATAGGCTTTTGTAGGCTTACATTTTAAACATGTACATACATTTTTCAAGGTTGAGCCATCTGAATCAACCGAGTCCATCAGAGGAACAGATGTGCCAAGAGAAGAATCATCTGCCTTCTTGGCACTGGAAAAAGCTTATCGAGCAGTCCTCGCAGAGTTGGAACAGAATGAGGGTCTGTCAAACTACTCGACGGAGTTTACGCGTCTCTTTGAAGCTTTATATGAATCACATAACAATGAAGAAAAACTGAAAGCAGAATGTGAAGAGGTCCAAACTCAGCTTGCCGAGCATGCGTCTAAAATTGCTTTAGCCATGAGATTGCAGCAGGCCGATCAAGAAACTATAGACCATCTGAAAACGGTACCAGACCTGTGGACTTGGGTTCTAGGCTAGAAATTAAACTAAGACTGACAGACTGACAGTCTGTCAGACTGTCAGTCTCTGACAGTCCGTCAGGGACTGTAGGCCTGCACCATTAACGATTCTATATTTCATTCAACATATCCAAGTCCTTAAATACCAGCTTAGGTTATAATATTATAACATGGTTGTATGACATTTGTGACACAATAATTAATTACTGTATTACCTGGCATTGAGACGGGTTGATCATTCCCAGGCCTTCTAAACCGTCATTCAGGAGACTGGGGTTTGATTTCTATCCTTGTAGACCATCCTGACTGAGATTAATTGAGGTGTGGGAGCTTAATGGCTGTGTGGTCAAGTTGACACTGATATTAATGGCTTTACCTGAAAGAACTTGCTATTTTATTGCGCTATCAGAATAATAGTAAACAGCGCTCGTACGTAGTTGGTTCCACATGATCATCGTGTCCTAGTACGCTCGAGTTGTATGTAGTCAACTGCAAACTGTAACTGAGTTCCTAGGCCAGGCTTCCTTGTTTTAACATAGTACTGGTACTGGTACTAGCACAACATGTGTGAGGATTCCCCTCCAGTTGTTCCTCTATAACAGAGCGCGCCCATTTCCTTCCCACTGTCCACAACATCGAAACCATTAACCATTCATCTCGTCTAGCTCCCCATCTCATTCTTCATTCACCGACGCCAATAGATCTGACTATCATCTAGCTATTATTGAACCAAAGTTTTTTAACAACAATCTCTCAAAATTGTGAAAAATGTTACGTAATTTCCTTCACTCGGACCTAAGTTGTCATGATTGACGAGCAGTTATAACATGAAGGACTCATTCTACTTGAATATTTTTGTTGAAGGAGGTGGAATCGTTATGGAAGACGGTTGATTCTGCGCACGCTCGTGAGCGCATTGCCTTGGAAACGATTGAGAACCTCCGAGATCAAATCGGCCGACTCAACTCTGAGATTGAGCTGAAAGCGAGACAAGCAAGCGACCATGGAGGAGACTCTGAGTACGACACTTGATTTCATCCTATTGTATAATAATAATAGACCAGCCAGTGGCTTCTTTAATCCCAATCCTATTCATCTTTATATCTAGGCTAAAGGGCCCTGGTATTTTGGATTCAATAATATGGAATCTGGGATAGATGATTATTATTATATACCGGTATGCTTACATTGTTCAATGATATCATAGCTCAGTCAGCTGAGGCACCGCTTCAACTGACTGAAGTCACCGTTGGGAGCGGGTACAAGTCCCGCATAGGCACTGGTTTTCTGAACATCCTTCCACTCATCATTACTTCATATTTTTATTATCATCCGCAGGTCCGTGAACCTGGTCCCCCCCCTATCAGCACAAAGTCTGAAACTTTGCCCAGAGTTAGTGCTAGGCCTCTAGATGTTATGACAAGAGTTTCAGATTTGTGCTGGGTAACTTTCCGAGAGAATCTATTGTCACAAACGAGATGTCAAGTTCACAGCTTCGGCACAAATTCTGAAACTGCACACATATGTCGCCAAGCTCTTATGTCGAGAGTTTCAGAAACAATTTTGAGATAAAAGTATTCAAATTTAGAGATTACAAATAGAAAAAACTCACCCTTCTATGAACGTGATGTTTTCACCGTGTTTTTACCTATCAGCCACAACGTCGCCGAGAAGGTGTCGGGCGTGTCAATTTTTCACGGCAACATTGTGGTCGAACGGAATTTTTTAGCGTCATGCCGTGTCCATATTCGGATTTAGTGGACTGTTGTTCATCTGGATGAAACTCATCTGGGAATTCCGACCCGAAGTCTGGAAGATATGGGTCAAAAACCGGACACATCTGTTTTCAGAATTTCTACTGTCAATCAACATTGGCCTTATGGGACTAAAACAAGGGTCCAGTTTTTGGCCCATATCTTCCAGAATTTGGATCAGGATCTTCGAGTGAAAATTATTTCTAGATGAACAACAGTTTTTTAAATCCAAATATGGACACGGCATTACGCTGACAAATTCTGGTCAACCACAACGTCACCGTGAAAACCCCTTCCAGCCGCCACGACCGACACCTTCCCGACGACGTAGCGGTCGATAGGAATTTTTTAGCGTAATGCCGTGTTCATATTTGGATTCAACAGACTGTTTTTCATCTAGTATAAATTCACTTAAAAATCTCGATCCAAAGTCCGGAAGATATGGGCTAAAAACCGGACCCATGTTTTAGTCCCATAAGGCCAATGTTAATTGACTTAGAAGAAATCACATGGATCATGAATTGGAAGTTTTTTCCAAAAGTGAAATGCTCGCCATTTCCACACCGGTCACCCGATTGAGCTAAATTTTCAGCACGTGAATTTGGATGCAATAATCAACGAATGTCAAAAAAAAAATGCAGAAAAAAAATTAATTGACAATTTTTTTTTTTTTTGTAAGGTGTTGTTTGTTGTCACAACGGAAAAATGTGGTGGCGGGCAAACGGGTGGGTGGAATCGATTGCAGTAAAGACCGCTGGATAGAGGAAGGTGTTCTCACATCTAGAAAAAATTCAACCCAAAATCCCGATTTGGAGTTCGGAAATATGGGCAAAAAAACGGGCCCATGTTTTTTTTCACTGTTGTGCCCTGTGTGGTAAATGGACCATTCGAGATATTACAGAAATCTCTTCGAATAACAGCTGAAAAAACGCCACAAAAAATGAAAAAATATGTAATCTTTCTCTTCAAATTTCGTGTTTTTCTTAAGGGTACCCCCTTGACAAAATTTTTGTTATTTTTTTTTCAATTTGTGTTTTTGGATTTGGATGTTTTCTAGATGAAACAGGGACCGCTGAATCTGAATCTAGACACGGCATTGCGCTGAAAAATTATGGTCGACCGCAACGTCGCCGGGAAGGTGTCGGCCGTGTCGACCAGGGTGGTTTTCACGGCGATGTTACGGTCGACCGGAATTTTTTAGCGCAATGCCGTGTCCATATTCGGATTTAGCAGACTGTTGTTCATCTAGAAATGATTTATCCAAAAATCGTAATCCAAAGTCCGGAAGATATGGGCCAAAAACCGGACCCAAGTTTTAGTCTCATAAGACCAATGTTAATTGACTCTGAAGAAATCACATGGATCATGAATTGGAAGTTTTTTCTGAAAGTGAAATGCTCGCCATTTCCACACCGGACACACGATTGAGCTAAATTTCCAGCACGTGAATTTGGATGCTATAATCTACGAATGTCAAAAAAAAAAATTCCGAAAAAAAATTAATTGACAATTTTTTTTTTTTTGTAAGGTGTTGTTTGTTGTTACAACGGAAACATGCGGTGGCGGGCAAACGGGTGGGCGGAATTGATTGTGGTAAAGACCGCTGGATAGAGGAAGATGTTCTCACGTCTAGAGAAAATTCAACTCAAAATCCCGATTCGGAGTTCGGAAATATAGGCAAAAAAACGGGCTCATGGTTTTTTTCCACTGTTGTGCCCTGTGCAGTAAATGGACCATTGGAGATATTACAAAAATCTCTCCGAATAACAGCTGAAAAAACACCCCCCAAAAAAGTCCTTTTCCTCTTCAAATTTCGTATTTCTCTTAAAGGTACCCCCTGACAAATTTTTTATTTTCTTGTTATTATTTTTTCAATTTGTGTTTTTGGATTTCAATGTTTTCTAGATGGAACAGGGACCGCTGAATCAGAATCTGGACACGGCATTGCACTGTAAAATTCCGGTCACCGCAACGTCGCCGGAAAGGTGTCGGCCGTGGCGGTTTTCACGGCGATGTTACGGTCGACCGGAATTTTTTAGCGCATTGCCGTGTCCATATTCGGATTCAGCGGACTGTTGTTCATCTAGAAATGATTCATCCAAAAATCGTAATCCAAAGTCCGGAAGATATGGGCCAAAAACCGGACCCATGTTTTAGTCCCATAAGACCAATGTTAATTGACTCTGAAGAAATCACATGGATCATGAATTGGAAGTTTTTTCCGAAAGTGAAATGCTCGCCATTTCCACACTGGTCACCCGATTGTGCTAGTTGTTCAGCACGTGAATTTGGATGCAATAATCTACGAATGTAAGAAAAAAAAAATTAATAAAAAAAATTAATTGACAATTTTTTTTTTTGTAAGGTTTTGTTTGTTGTTACAATAGAAAAATGCGGTGGCGGGCAAACTGGTGGGCGGAATTGATTGTGGTAAAGACCGCTGGATAGAGAAAGATGTTCCCACATCTAGAAAATATTCAACTCAAAATCCCGATTTGGAGTTAGGATATATGGGCAAAAAAACGGGCTCATGGTTTTTTTCCACTGTTGTGCCCTGTGCAGTAAATGGACCATTGGAGATATTACAAAAATCTCTTCAGATAACAGCTTGAAATACGCCCCCCCCTCCCCAAAAATAGGCTTCTTTCTCTTCAAATTTCGTGTTTTTCTTAAAGGTACCCCCTGACAAATTTTTTATTTTCTTGTTATTATTTTTTCAATTTGTGTTTTTGGATTTGAATGTTTTCTAGATGGAACAGGGACCGCTGAATCAGAATCTGGACACGGCATTGCACTGTAAAATTCCGGTCACCGCAACGTCGCCGGGAAGGTGTCGGCCGTGGCGGTATTCACGGCAATGTTACGGTCGACCGGAATTTTTTAGCGCATTGCCGTGTCCATATTCGGATTCAGCGGACTGTTGTTCATCTAGGAATGATTCATGCAAAAATCGTAATCCAAAGTCCGGAAGATATGGGCCAAAAACCGGACCCATGTTTTAGTCCCATAAGACCAATGTTAATTGACTCTGAAGAAATCACATGGATCATGAATTGGAAGTTTTTTCCGAAAGTGAAATGCTCGCTATTTCCACACCGGTCACTCGATTGTGCTAGTTGTTCAGCACGTCAATTTGGATGCAATAATCTACGAATGTCAGAAAAAAAAAATTAATAAAAAAAATTAATTGACAATTTTTTTTTTTGTAAGGTGTTGTTTGTTGTTACAATGGAAAAATGCGGTGGCGTGCAAACGGGTGGGCGGAATTGATTGCAGTAAAGACCGCTGGATAGAGAAAGATGTTCCCACTTCTAGAAAAAATTCAACCTATAATCCCGATTTGGAGTTCGGAAATATGGGCAAAAAAACGGGCTCATGTTTTTTTTTCACTGTTGTGCCCTGTTTGGTAAATGGACCATTCGAGATATTACAGAAATCTCTTCGAATAACAGCTGAAAAAACGCCCCCCCAAAAAAGTCCTTTTCCTCTTCAAATTTCGTGTTTTTCTTAAAGGTACCCCCTTGACAAATTTTTTATTTTTTTGTTATTATTTTTTCAATTTGTGTTTTTGGATTTGAATGTTTTCTAGATGAAACAGGGACCGCTGAATCTGAATCTGGACACGGCATTGCGCTGAAACATTCCGGTCAGCGCAACGTCGCCGGGAAAACCCCTTCCAGCCGCCACGACCGACACCTTCCGACGACGTAGCGGTCGATAGGAATTTTTTAGCGTAATGCCGTGTCCATATTTGGATTCAACAGACTGTTGTTTATCTAGAAATAATTCATTAAAAAATCTCGATCCAAAGTCCGGAAGATATGGGCCAAAAACCGGACCCAAGTTTTAGTCTCATAAGACCAATGTTAATTGACTCTGAAGAAATCACATGGATCATGAATTGGAAGTTTTTTCCAAAAGTGAAATGCTCGCCATTTCCACACTGGTCACCCGATTGAGCTAGTTTTTCAGCACGTGAATTTGGATGCAATAATCTACGAATGTCAAAAAAAAAAATGCAGAAAAAAAATTAATTGACAATTTTTTTTTTTTTTGTAAGGTGTTGTTTGTTGTCACAACGGAAAAATGCCGTGGCGGGCAAACGGGTGGGCGGAATCGATTGCGGTAAAGACCGCTGGATAGAGGAAGATATTCCCACATCTAGAAAAAATTCAACTCCAAATCCCGATTTGGATCTCGGAAATATAGGCATAAAAACGGGCTCATGTTTTTTTCCACTGTTGTGCTCTGTGCAGTAAATGGACCATTTGAGATATTACAAAAATCTCTCCGAATAACAGCTGAAAAAAAACCCCCCAAAAAAGTCCTTTTCCTCTTCAAATTTCGTATTTCTCTTAAAGGTACCCCCTGACAAATTTTTTATTTTCTTGTTATTATTTTTTCAATTTGTGTTTTTGGATTTCAATGTTTTCTAGATGGAACAGGGACCGCTGAATCTGAATCTGGACACGGCATTGCGCTGAAACATTCCGGTCACCGCAACGTCGCCGGAAAGGTGTCGGCCGTGGCGGTTTTCACGGCGATGTTACGGTCGACCGGAATTTTTTAGCGCATTGCCGTGTCCATATTCGGATTCAGCGGACTGTTGGTCATCTAGAAATGACATATCCAAAAATCGTAATCCAAAGTCCGGAAGATATGGGCCAAAAACCGGACCCATGTTTTAGTCCCATAAGACCAATGTTAATTGACTCTGAAGAAATCACATGGATCATGAATTGGAAGTTTTTTCCGAAAGTGAAATGCTCGTCATTTCCACACTGGTCACACGATTGAGCTAAATTTCCAGCACGTGAATTTGATTGCAATAATCTACGAATGTCAAAAAAAAAATTCCGAAAAAAAATTAATTGACAATTTTTTTTTTTTGTAAGATGTTGTTTGTTGTCACAACGGAAAAATGCGGTGGCGGGCAAACGGGTGGGCGGAATCGATTGCGGTAAAAACCGCTGGGTAGAGAAAGATGTTCTCACATCTAGAAAAAATTCAACACAAAATCCCGATTTGGAGTTAGGAAATATGGGCAAAAAAACGGGCTCATGTTTTTTTTTCACTGTTGTGCCCTGTGTAGTGAATGGACTATTTGAGATATTACAAAAATCTCTTCGAATAACAGCTGAAAAAACGCCTCCCCCCCAAAAAAGCTTTCTTCTCTTCTAATTTCGTGTTTTTCTTAAAGGTATCCCCTGACAAATTTTTTATTTTCTTGTTATTATTTTTTCAATTTGTGTTTTTGGATTTGGATGTTTTCTAGATGAAACAGGGACCGCTGAATCTGAATCTGGACACGGCATTGTGCTGAAACATTCCGTTCGACCGCAACGTTGCCGGGAAAGTGTCGGCTGTGGCTGTTTTCACGGCGATGTTACGGTCGACCGGAATTTTTTAGCGCATTGCCGTGTCCATATTCAGATTCAGCGGACTGTTGTTCATCTAGAAATAATTCAACCGAAAATCTCGATCCAAAGTCCGGAAGATATGAGCCAAAAACCGGACCCATGTTTTAGTCCCATAAGACCAATGTTAATTGACTCTGAAGAAATCACATAGATCATGAATTGGAAGTTTTTTCCAAAAGTGAAATGCTCGCTATTTCCACACCGGTCACCCGATTGAGCTAAATTTTTAGCATGTGAATTTGGATGAAATAATCTACGAATGTCAAAAAAAAAAATTCCGAAAAAAAATTAATTGACAATTTTTTTTTTTTGTAAGGTGTTGTTTGTTGTTACAATGGAAAAATGCGGTGGCGGGCAAACGGGTGGGCGGAATTGATTGCGGTAGAGACCGCTGGATAGAGGAAGATGATCCCACATCTAGAAAATATTCAACTCATAATCCCGATTTGGAGTTAGGAAATATGGGCAAAAAAACGGGCTCATGGTTTTTTTTCACTGTTGTGCCCTGTGCAGTAAATGGATCATTCGAG
The DNA here is from genome assembly GCA_964007535.1 of Brachyptera risi. NCBI lineage: Eukaryota > Metazoa > Arthropoda > Insecta > Plecoptera > Taeniopterygidae > Brachyptera > Brachyptera risi. Next base: position 50,317,838 of record OZ023331.1, read on the forward strand.
ATATTACTAAAATCTTTTTCAATAACAGCTGAAAAAACGCCTAAAAAAAAAAGTCTTTTTCCTTTTCAAATTTCGTGTTTTTCTTAAAGGTACCGACTTGACAAATTTTTTTTTTGTCATTATTTTTTCAATTTGTGTTTTTGGAATTGAATGTTTTCCAGATGAAACTGGGACCTCTGAATCTGAATCTGGACACGGCATTGCGCTGTAAAATTCCGGTCGTCCGCAACGTCGCCGGGAAAACCCCTTCCAGCCGCCAAGACCGACACCTTCCCGACGACGTAGCGGTCGATAGGAATTTTTTAGCATAATGCCGTGTTCATATTTGGATTCAACAGACTGTTGTTCATCTAGAAATAATTCATCCAAAAATCTCGATCCAAAGTCCGGAAGATATGGGCCAAAAACCGGACCCATGTTTTAGTCCCATAAGACCAATGTTAATTGACTCTGAAGAATTCACATAGATCATGAATTGGAAGTTTTTTCTGAAAGTGAAATGCTCGCCATTTCCACACCGGACACACGATTGAGCTAAATTTCCAGCACGTGAATTTGGATGCAATAATCTACGAAAGTCAAAAAAAAAAATTTTGAAAAAAAATTAATTGACAAATTTTTTTTTTTTGTAAGGTGTTGTTTGTTTTTACAACGGAAAAATGCGGTGGCGGGCAAACGGGTGGGCGGAATTGATTGCAGTAAAGACCGCTGGATAGAGGAAGATGTTCCCACATCCTGAAAAAATTCAACTCATAATCCCGATTTGGAGTTCGGAAATATAGGCAAAAAAACGGGCCCATGTTTTTTTTTCACTGTTGTGCCCTGTGCAGTAAATGGACCATTCAAGATGTTACAAACATCTCTTCGAATAACAGCTGATAAAACGCCTAAAAAAAAAGTCCTTTTCCTCTTCAAATTTTGTGTTTTTCTTAAAGGTATCCCCTTGACAAATTTTTTTTTCTTATGTTATTATTTTTTTCAATTTGTGTTTTTGGATTTGAATGTTTTCTAGATGAAACAGGGACCGCTGAATCTGAATCTGGACACGGCATTGCGCTGAAACATTCTGGTCGACCGCAACGTCGCCGGGAAAACCTCTTCCAGCCGCCACGACCGACACCTTCCCGGCAACGTTGCGGTGGATAGGAATTTGTTAGCCTAATGTCGTGTCCATATTCGGATTCAGCGGACTGTTGTTCATCTAGAAATAATTCATTCAAAAATCTCGATCTAAAGTCCGGAAGATATGGGCCATAAACCGGACTCATGTTTTAGTCCCATAAGACCAATGTTAATTGACTCTGAAGAAATCACATGGATCATGAATTGGAAGTTTTTTCCAAAAGTGAAATGCTCGTCATTTCCACACTGGTCACACGATTAGGCTAGTTTTTCAGCACGTGAATTTGGATGCTATAATCTACGAATGTCAAAAAAAAAAAATTCCGAAAAAAAATTAATTGACAATTTTTTTTTTTTGTAAGGTGTTGTTAGTTGTCACAACAGAAAACATGCGGTGGCGGGCAAACGGGTGGGCGGAATTGATTGCGGTAAAGACCGCTGGATAGAGGAAGATGTTCCCACATCCTGAAAAAATTCAACTCAAAATCCCGATTTGGAGTTCGGAAATATAGGCAAAAAAACGGGCTCATTTTTTTTTTCATTTTGTGCCCTGTGTAGTAAATGGACCATTCAAGATATTACAAAAATCTCTTCGAATAACAGCTGAAAAACGTCCCCCCTCCCCAAAAAAGTCTCTTTCCTCTTCAAATTTCGTGTTTTTCTTAAAGGTATCCCCTTGACAAAATTTTTTTTTTTATGTTATTATTTTTTTCAATTTGTGTTTTTGGATTTGAATGTTTTCTAGATGGAACAGGGACCGCTGAATCTGAATCTGGACACGGCATTGCGCTGAAACATTCTGGTCGTCCGCAACGTCGCCGGGAAAACCCCTTCCAGCCGTCACGACCGACACCTTCCCGACGACGTAGCGGTCGATAGGAATTTTTTAGCGTAATGCCGTGTTCATATTTGGATTCAACAGACTGTTGTTAATCTAGAAATAATTCATTCAAAAATCTCGATCCAAAGTCCGGAAGATATGGGCGGAAAACCGGACCCATGTTTTAGTCCCATAAGACCAATGTTAATTGACTCTGAAGAAATCACATGGATCATGAATTGGAAGTTTTTTCCGAAAGTGAAATGCTCGCCATTTCCACACTGGTCACACGATTAGGCTAGTTTTTCAGCACGTGAATTTGGATGCTATAATCTACGAATGTCAAAAAAAAAATTAATAAAAAAAATTAATTGACAATTTTTTTTTTTTTATAAGGTGTCGTTTGTTGTTACAACGGAAAAATGCGGTGGCGGGCAAACGGGTGGGCGGAATCGATTGCAGTAAAGACCGCTGCATAGAGGAAGATGTTCCCACATCTAGGAAAAATTCAACCCATAATCCCGATTTGGAGTTAGGAAATATGGGCAAAAAAATGGGCTCATGTATTTTTTTCACTGTTGTGCCCTGTGTAGTAAATGGACCATTCGAGATATTACAAAAATCTCTCCGAATAACAGCTGAAAAAACGCCCCCAAAAAAGAAAAAGGTCTCTTTTCTCTTCAAATTTCGTGTTTTCCTTGAAGGTACCCCCTTGACAAATTTTTTTTTTGTTATTATTTTTTCAATTTGTATTTTTGGATTTGAATGTTTTCTAGATGAAACAGGGACCGCTGAATCTGAATCTGGACACAGCAATGCGCTAAAAAATTCTGGTCGACCGCAACGTCGCCGGGAAGGTGTCGGCCGTGGCGGTTTTCACGGCGATGTTACGGTCGACCGGAATTTTTTAGCGTAATGCCGTGTCCATATTCGGATTTAACTGACTGTGTTACATCTAGGAGAAATTCAACTTAAAATCCGGATTTGGAGTCCGGAAGATATGGGTAAAAAACCGGACCCATGTTTTTTTTCACTGTTGTGCCCTGCGTGGTAAATGAACCGTCTGTGATATTGCAAAAATCTCTTCCATGTAACGGACATGTGACGGGACGGGGAAGAGAGAGAGAGTAATAGCGTGGTCCAACAGGCTTGGCACGGCCAGCAAGAACAAGGACGTACTGGCTCGTGAGAGAGAGAGTGTGATTGCGTGGGATGTCTGTCTGCCAGGCTTGGCACGGCCAGCAGGAACAAGGACGTACTGGCGAGAGAGAGAGAGATAGAGTGTAATAGCGTGACATGAAAACAATGACGGGACATTGGTCCCACCGAAAGAGAAGTGTCCGCGTAGAGTGTTATAGCGTGGGATGTCTGTCTGCCAGGTTTGGCACGGCCAGCAAGAACAAGGACGTACTGGCGCGTGAGAGAGAGAGAGAGAGTGTGATTGCGTGGGATGTCTGTCTGCCAGGCTTGGCACGGCCAGCAAGAACAAGGACGTGCTGGCGAGAGAGAGAGAGATAGAGTGTTATAGCGTGACATGAAAACAATGACGGGACACTGGTCCCACTGAAAGAGAAGTGTCCGCGTAGAGTGTGATAGCGTGGGCTGACTAGTCTGTCTGTCTGCCAGGTTTGGCACGGCCAGCAAGAACAAGGACGTACTGGCGCGTGAGAGAGATTGAGATAGAGTGTAATAGCGTGACATGAAAACAATGACGGGACATTGGTCCCACTGAAAGAGAAGTGTCCGCGTAGAGTGTTATAGCGTGGGCTGACTAGTCTGTCTGTCCGTTAGGTTTGGCACGGCCAGCAAGAACAAGGACGTGCTGGCGAGAGAGAGAGAGCGCCTCATACAAGAGATAACGTCCATCAAGGAGAAGATGCTGGAGCAGACCGTCGCTCAGGACAACTTGGAGCGCAAGTACTCCGCAGCCGACCTCAAGCTCAACGAACTCGGCCAGGAGTTGGAGGTACGACCGTCACATTACAACCCTGGATGACGATATTTATTTCCTTAATATCAGAGAAAACTAGTTATCAACATCTCAATTGCAGATATCATAATACATTGTTTGTCCTCCAGAGACCATGAGGCATGACGTAGGTATTTCCGACCCTGCATAGAAACATGAACAGAGTCAAGTAATGTCTACGTCACGACTCAGAACAAGGTGTCGGGTCTTGGAGGACGAATGAATTAGTTACTTATACTTTCTGAATTGAGATGATGATTTCCTTTCTTTCATACAAACTAGGTGAGTAAATATCGTCAGTATTTGTTGAGATCTGGTTACAAGGTTGATTGTATGTACCGGTAGTCATAGAGGAGAGGGAAATTCATGCTCGGGTAATTAGTGAATCAGTTTGATTGGATGTAAACAGCAGTCCGATATTTCCCTCTGATGAATGTTGATGAATGGCATATTACAGCGAGATAACGTACACGCATAAAGCCACTTGGGGTGTGAAGGAAAGAGTAGCCTCGTCTCTCGAGGTAAGCTGCTCAACACAAATCACGGATAATAACATGTCATTTACACGTGGAATTGCTTTGAAAGACGTAATTACGTAAGTGAGTCAGGGAATGTCATGAACTCTCACCGTCCTGCTAGTAATATCTCATTGTTATTGTTTTATTCCCACCATTGTCCAGCCTATTGTCCTTACGGAGGTGTCCCTCTCTTGAGACTGCCTCCTTCGATCACTGTCCAAAACACCTGTTGTTCCAGACCAAGGCTCTGGAGGCCCTGAAGAGCGTCAAGTCCAAGGAGCGCCTGGAGCAGGACCTCCAGGAGGCCCGGGGGGAGGTGGAGCTCAAGCAGCGGGAGGCTGAGATGGTCAACAACACTGTCGACATGCTCAACAAGAAGATCAGCAAGCTGGAAGTGGCCGTCAAGGATGCCAAGGTACGCTCGGAAACAGTCACAAGGCGTGGACTATTTCCTTGGTTCTTCTTCAGGCCTACGTCTTCACGAGACCACACAAAGCTGTAAATCAACCACGGTAATATTGTCATCAAGCGCATAGCAACCAACAGCTAGGCTATACCATTGAGTGAATGAATATCCTCACAGTATAGAGGCAGGCAGACCCTGGTAGTGTTACGCCTGGTAATCTTGCTAGGAGCGCTGTGACTAGCCAACTATGCCATTATTGGTGAGCATATGCTCTATCACGCGGCATTGCCTGTCTGGAGACTACTTCATCTATGGTTATAATCGTCTGCATGAATGCAAGATGCCGTTTGACGTTAGCTTCAAGCGGCAGAATGTATGATCTACCCCACTCTATTGTAGCCTGGATTTTGTATGATTGATAATAAATATTCTCCCTACCCATGGAACAGCGCTTGTATAGCACGATGTGGACGTTGATGGCAGAGAATTGTTTCAGCACGCCAACGAGCGGCTGAGCCGAGACAACGAGGGGCTGAAGAGCAGGGTGGACAAGTGGGGGCTGGACTACGAGGCTCAGGCCCGAGTGCTGGAGCGGGCGGTTGCAGAGAGCTCCGACAAGGACAAGGAGATACTGGTAAATCTGTCCCCACAACCAAACAGAATGGAATCATTTCCAATGATGTCTAGAGGTGTGCGAATCCATGTTTTTCAAATCGAATCCGAATCCACTTTCAGATTCGGATTCGGTCCAACATAAAAAAAGATTCAAAAATTTCGAATCTTGGCGTCAAACACGTGGCAACATTGCATTGTCCCTTCTCAAGAACAATTGCTGTAATGGTTAGACTTGTGCTGCATAAAATGTTTTATGCAGGGGTAATTATGAGAATGCTGAGATAAGATTTTCACTTCCTGGATCAAGTGTAACTTGATCAGCAGTGTCGTTGTCCCATTATTACGCTTCACAATGCAAGTTGAAAAGATTCGGGTTCGGGTTGAGAAACATGGATTGGCACACCCCTACTGATGTTCTTATTCTGGGACACAGTGAAACCTCGATGTACCGAAATGAACCCATCCATGCAGGAAGATTCAACATTGATTAGTAGTAGAGTGGGACAAAACGAATGATGGAAGCGGGAAGGGAACGATGCGTAGAGGTTTGTAAGATCTCGGACTCAAGAATTAGGGGTCTTATGTAAAGATACACATTCATCACAATTTGAATGAAAGTTGTTTATTCACATATGAATACGCAGTACAAGAGGAGTGGTCACCACGAGTGTCTGTAGATTGACTGCCTCTCTGGTGGAGTTTTCTGACCAGCCTCCCATTCAACTTCACCCTCACTACCAAGACAACACTGTCAATGTTAAACCTTTTCACAATGTATAAGATAAGAGTAAAAGCTAAAACAATAGATAAAACCAAACAAAATATGCATAAACAAATCGAGGATTCATTGAAACTGATTACCGCATTGTTACGAATATAAGCCGAGAGTTTTTCTCAAAATTTCGAGCCAAAAGTCACCCTTGGCTTATATGCGAATCTCGGCTTATGATCGTTCAAAAATACGTTTTTCTTTCTCATTTTGATTGGGTGCACTATACACCCGCACACTCTTAACAACGGAATCAACTTGAAACTGCGAAATATTCCACTGAAAATACGTTTAATAAATGTGTTATCATGAAGAAGCATGATTTTCCCAATTTCAATCATCTTTATTTGGCGCGCAGTTATAAACATAAGCACGTTGAGCTGTTAGCTGCATGGCGTCCGTGTGGTCTGACCTTGACAAGCACGAGACTGCAGCTGCTTAGCGTGAAGAAACACTCGTTCGTCCGACTCGGGACGGCCATGATGATGGCATGGGGCCCCTCGGTTTCTCACAAGTAGTTTCGGCCAGAGGCACAGCTTTCTATTGCGCGCAATACGAAATAGACTGAATTCCACCCATGAGGCCGGAAGAGTGATGATTTACCTAGACAAGGAGAGTATTCCTTTTTTCAATTATTGGTCCAAAAGTTTGGGGGGTCGGCTTATATTCAGGACAATACGGTACTTATTATCTGAATAATCAGAAGGCAAAACGTGAAAAAGTGTGACTAAGTAGCGCTGAGATGGGTGTGTGTTGTGTTTAGCGCAAAGAGGAGGAGGCGGTCCGCCAGCACAAGGCCCTGCAGCTGCTTCAGAAGAGGCACGATGCGCTGGAGCGGAGGCTGGGCAGGGCGATGGACCAGAAGGCCGACACGGAGAAGGAGCGGGACCAGCTCAAGGAGGGGGTCCTGGGGGTGGAGCGGGACCTGGAGGCGGCCAGGAAGGAGGTGGAGGGCGTCAAGCGGGCCGTAGAGGGGCTCACCAGGGAGCGAGAGATGCTGCAGAAACACATCGGCAAACAGGACGGTCAGTCAGCCACCTACGTTCTCTTACGTTCTCTCTCCTTGACCCTAGCCAGCCACCTACGTTCTCTCCTTTCAGCTGCAACCAAACGCCATTCAAGCCGTGGATAAATTATAGAAAGGGAGTTCAGTAGAACCTCTGTTATGAGTTTCTCGTTTATACGTTTATCGTTTACACTCCACATGAACGTGATGGAGACAGTCATTCAATGTGGTGACAGGACGTTGCTTGTTTCAGCTCTGGGGCGCGAGCATGCGAAGATGATCAAGGTAAGCTTGTTGTTGACGTGACGTTGCTTGTTACAGTTCTGGGGCGCGAGCATGCGAAGATGATCAAGATCGGTGACCAGGTGAAGAAGAAGCTGGAGGCTCAGCTGGCCGAGCAGCACAACGAGACGTACCGCCAGCGCAAGGTCATATCGCACCTCGAGAAGGACAGAGACAGGTACACACAGCGTTATCTCACCCTTCACGGCTTACAAACTTGATGTTATTAGCTGAGGCAACGTGGACGTGAAGTTAGTTCCTTTTATCACTACTACACCACGCACGATCGATAGTTCTTAAAGTGTGGCCACATATTTTCAACCCGAGAGGGATAGGAAGTGAAACCGGCAAAGCAATGCATGTTGGTTGGCAGGTACATCGGAGAGGCCAAGGAGCTGACGCAGCAGGTGGAGGACACGGTGGAGGAGGTGCGGCTGAAGCAGCAGGCGTGCGTGCGTTGCCTCATCTGACGGAAGGAATGACAGTGACAGTGGATGTTGGCAGGTACATCGGAGAGGCCAAGGAGCTGACGCAGCAGGTGGAGGACACGGTGGAGGAGGTGCGGCTGAAGCAGCAGGCGATCTACGAGCAGAAGAAGAAGCTGGCCGAGGGCGACACCAAGTACCGCATGCAGCAGAACCTGTTTGAGCAGGTGCGCGCCGACCGCAACACGTTCAGCAAGAACCTGCTCGAGTCTCAGGACCAGATTGCCGAGCTCAAGCACAAGCTCAAGGTCACGTCGCACCAGATCGAGCAGCTCAAGGAGGACGTCACCACCAAGGAGCAGATACTTGTCAAGTCAGAGTTCGGTACGTTGCCACTACCATAGTTACTTTCCCCTGCATCCGATAGCGACGTATGCTCATTACAATCTCGCCGCACATATTGGACCATTCACAAATAGAATCTATGCAAGGCATTCCATATTATCACTTATATATGTCCAATATGTGGGGAACCTCCTGGTTTACAAAGCGGTGTGAAGCTACTGCCGAGACACGGCCTTGTTAACGTTAAGTAACGTATCTTGGTGATGTAGATTTATGCTCTGATTACCTCCCTCAATTCAGTTCCTCGTGGTTCAGTCGTTCTTTGCTTCAAACAAATATACAAACAAAGCCCACCTTTCATTCTTTTCTCTAACATTTGTCATGCTAGATATTCAGTCATTCTGCTTTGTCTTTCTTTCTCTACCACTCCATTGCTATTTCCAGCGGTTTGCCGCCTCCCTACTCTTCCCAGTAACCTACTTGTGGCACGGAGATACTACTCTACGACACTAGTATACCACTGTAACTAACACACTAGCATATCCCAGTGTAGGTCTAATAAAAGAGTTGTATGCCCTATCTTTGAATCCAATTCCTGTCCATGATGAAATTGTCTCATGGTGAAATTTAGCAATCTCATCCCCTTCTCAATTAATTCTTCTTATGATTCCTCTCACACTAGATGTCTCAGATATAACCCTCCTCCTCCTCCTCCTCCAGTATACTATCCCCCATTTCGAATGCTGTGATACTTTTATTATTCTCACTTCTGGAGAATTGGAACATCTTACATTGTCTCACATCAAGTTCCATTTGGCTTGATTCGATCAATGTCTAAATCATTTTGTAGTTGAATCTCATATTTTAAAATCATTTCCATTTGGTTCAGCGACACGCTGTAATGATAAAAATAAAATCTTGCCCCCAATTAGGCCTATCCTGCATCTGCAATAGTCTAATTTTTGATATAGTAGAGGTGTAATGACAGTTCCTTGTGGCACTCCTGATGTTGGCAGCGCTGCAGAAGCTGGACAAGGAGAAGGAGGGGCTGCGCTACGAGGTGCAGAAGGTGACGGTCGAGCTGAAGGAGAAGAAGGCAGACTTCAGCGAGCTTCAGACGCAGGCCAATCAGCTTCAGCAGCTGATCAAGATGGCCGACGACGACAAGGAGAGGCAGAAGAAGGACATGGACATGGTGAGAGAGCGCGAGAGAGCTTGGCCCATCTGGCTTCAGGCTCAAAGCAGTGCCTCGACTGTCCGTGCCAAGCTGACAGCTTCCAGAGATAGAAACATTTGACAGACCTATTAAATGTGCTGAGATCTTCAAGATCTGCTGTAAATGAATCTGAGGCATGAAATTGTCGGACATTTCATCTTGTTTAACTGTGTGTGCAACATTGTGCCCTGTGCTCATCGTTCCGTACGAGTCCTCGTACAAAATATCATTTTGATATCTAATAGATGATTACCTTCTACAATATGACCAGCCCCGTTCAACAAATGTCCTCTTGAGGGCCTGAGGTTTTATCCCAGCATCGGCTCCTGGGATAAAACCTACGCTTTTCTCACTTGAATTGACAGTATGAAACTTATTACGATCTTCATCTGTTTCTTAGATCCAACATTGAATTCTGATTATGTTTTCACTGCAGGAGTGTTGCTGACCTCTTTTAAGAGCTATCAACATAAACATGGGAAAAATATCACTTTTCACGTGGTTTCGATCCAAAAGTTACTCAAATCATCAATGTATTATTTCTCAAACTTCTATTCCGTCCACGTTCAATATGTCCAAGTGGTCTGTAGTGTCCTCAGTGTATTGACCACACTCGTAGCGAGTGCGATGCTTGAGACAGTGCCGGCGTGATTGCAGATAATGAACGAGCGAGACATCCTGGGCACGCAGCTGGTGCGTCGCAACGACGAGCTGTCCCTGCTCTACGAGAAGATCCGCATCCTGCAGCACACGCTGCACAAGGGCGAGAGCCAGTACGACCAGCGGCTGGAGGACATTCGCCTGCTAAAGCTGGAGATCAAGAGGCTCAGGTGGGAATACGACCCAACTCTCAACACACATCGAGTGCTTTCACTCATCATTTTACAGCATTATCTCCAGCATTGTTAGATAATACAGTGGAAACAAAATACCGGTAGTCAAGTTTGTTTCACATTTTTTGTATGAAAATTCAAATATATAGATACATTCAGAACTTCCAATACATTTCCTATAGGCTTTGATATGTTGATTTGTTTTCTATTGCAATCAGTGGGAACCTTGCACATGAAAACCAAAGTATAGATGAATCGGGTGAAAGGGAAAGAAAGTACAGCAGCTTACGAAGGTTTATCAGTAGAGATGGGCCTACTCATGATGGAGAGCCTGTTGATAGAACACAGAGTGATTTGTACAAACACACGAGGTCCTGTGTTCTATCAACGGGCTCTCCGCCACGAGTATCTCTGCTATTACAGTGAAACCTCCATCCATCATTTTTCAAGGAACCAGGAAAATAAAACCATCCATGCAGGAAAACAATCCATGCAGGAAAACGATCCATCCAGGAAAATTTAACATAGATTATGTGAGAGTGGGGTGAGAAACAATGAATGATACAAGCAGGAAAACGATGGATCTGGGAACGATGCATAGAGGTTTCACTATAAACCTCGTTAAGCTGCTGTTCTTTCTCTCTCTTTCACCAAGTCATATATCAAGCCTCAGGCTGTTGCACTAGACGTTGACGGAGTGAAGTGGGACTGTTGCAGGCAGGAGAAAGCGATGCTGGCCAAGAATATCAACAACATGGCCGACCTGCGGCAAGAGCTGTTGCATCTGGAGCGGGACTTCACGCGCGAGAGCCTCAAGTGTCGGGCGCTGGAGGAGGAGCTACAGAACCCGCTCAACGTGCATCGCTGGAGGAAGCTGGAGGTGAGGGGAACATCACTTGTTGAAACCCTCGTTAATCCGAGATGGAAGGAACCCCAAATATGTACGCCAAGATGCATTGAGGGTTGCGTTGGTTTGACGCCGGGAGATGGTGACTTCACTAATTTGAAAACACGTTCCATTTCCTGAGAACCACTGATCGCTGTTCTATCTAGTATTGTTTTGTATTAACGGCTGACAGATTGACAAACTTGATGACAGCTGTTATTAGCTGAGGCAACGTGAATGTAAAGTTAGTTCCTTTTATCACTGCACAATCGATAGTTTTCGAAACGTGGCCAGTGACGTGGCACATATTTTCAACGTGGGAGTGATATGAAGTGAGGACGCAGCCCTCAATGCATCTTGATGTACGTTGAGTAAACGTATCTCGGTGGTGAAACGGAGAGGTGTCTGTGTGCAGGGCTCGGACCCGGCGGCTCACGAGCTGATCCTGAAGATCCAGCTGCTGCAGAAGCGGCTGATCTGCCAGTCGGGAGAGGCGCTGGCGCGGGAGCAGCAGCTGCAGGAGACCGAGCAGCTGTACAAGAACCTGCGCCAGCTGCTGGTGAGGCAGCCTGGACCCGACGCCGCCGTGCAGCTGCAGGAGACCAGGCACCAGCTGAGGGACCGTGGCTTCAAGATGAGGGTAACCACTAGCCACCATCTAGTCATACTGACATATATCAACAAGTTGTATCAACTCGCGACTATTTCCGGGGTCACGTCCCGATTGCCTCTAGCGCAACTATCGCTTTTATATCAAACTACATAAAACAACAATGCTACACACGGCTCAGTGGAATTATAATGTTAGCAGTTGCATTTTTTTTAACGAAAGTAAGATATTTTGTGAGTTGAACAATGCCACCGGTACCGTAGACACTCTTATCTACATCTAGTTCACGAGGAAATCCGCTAAATTGTGACAGGCAATTGGAACCTTTGGCTCTGAATTGACGGCAAGAAACCACAAATACCGTCCATGTTATTAGTACAGGAGTCTTCTCATGCTATGATAGAGTATGTTGGATCACTACACCGTGGACTAGGGCTGCCCAACTGGGTTCAGTGTACCAACACGCAGGGCTAATCAGATTGATAAAACTTGACAGCAACACTTGACTAGAGTGAGTGAGGTGGGGCTTGTTGCAGGCCATGGTGTCGGAGCTGAGCATGTACGAGGCCCAGGTGGCAGAGAATAAGGTGGACTTGGAGCGAGTCAAGGAGGAACTGCTCGACGTCAAGAAGAAGTACTTTGCTCTGGTGAGTGCGTAGCTTACTGCACGTGATCACTCCCGTACCAGCCTCGCAGCGTCCCAGCGCTCCAGCCTCCCAGCGCTCCAGCGTCCCAGTGCCCTAGTGTCCTAGTTTACCAGCGCTCCAGTGTCCCAGCTCTCCAGTGTCCCAGCATCTTGGTGTAGCTTAGTGCACGTGATCACTCCCGTACCAGCCTCACAGCATCCCAGAGCTCCAGCATCCCAGCGCTCCAGCCTCCCAGTGCCCTAGTGTCCTAGTTTACCAGCGCTCCAGTGTCCCAGCTCTCCAGTGTCCCAGCATCTTGGTGTAGCTTAGTGCACGTGATCACTCCCGTACCAGCCTCGCAGCGTCCCAGCGCTCCAGCCTCGCAGCGTCCCAGCGCTCCAGCGTCCCAGCATCTTAGTGTAGCTTAGTGCACGTGATCACTCCCGTACCAGCCTCGCAGCGTCCCAGCATCCCAGCGCTCCAGCCTCCCAGTGCCCCAGCGCTCCAGCGTCCCAGCATCTTAGTGTAGCTTAGTGCACGTGATCACTCCCGTACCAGGCTCTCAGAGCTCCAACGTACCAGCGCTTCAGTGTCCCAGCGCTCCAGCGCCACAGCATAGCTTAGTGTAGCTTAGTGCACGTGATCACTCCCGTACCAGGCTCTCAGAGCTCCAACGTACCAGCGCTTCAGTGTCCCAGCGCTCCAGCGCCACAGCATAGCTTAGTGCGTGCGCATGATGGCCCGTATCACACCCGCGATATGGAAATGGTTTCAAGTAACGGACAGAAGTTAACCACTTGTTGTGATTCCAGAAGCGGCGCGATCAGGTGAGCAGGATGAAGGAGGCGAAGGCCATCCTGCCGCCCGTCTCCCCGTCCAGTGATTCCAGGCCACGCTTCACCGGAGGAGGGTTCAGCCTCAGTCCCGGAGCTCAGAGCGTTGCCAGCAACAGGGCCTAGCGCTCTGACTCTGTTCACGTTGACTACAACTGAGGTTCTATTGTTATGACAATTGTCAGTAAAAATTGACGTCATCCTACATTTGTGGCTAATACTTCAATATGTTGGTATTCGTCTTGTGTTCTGTGATTTTATATTGGAATGATTGTATTTTTGAATTGATGTATATTATATGACATTCAGTATAATTATATTCATCTATTTTACTTCAGTCATTATTATTTTCAATTTGAGTTCACATCAAATGTATTGTTATTAATCTTATTCTGGTTGCAAACGCTTGTGCTGTTTGAAGCTGGGATTATTACACGTGGCCTAGCTGTACACAGGACTTGTTTACTCATCATTGTTATTTGCCAAGTATTACTCTTGAACTTGAAGAATTGTACAGTCTGTATTATTTACCCCACCTTGCAATAAATGCAACAACTAATCGTACTTGTTACATCTGGAGCCTCATCCCGTGTCCTGATCACTAAACCTACCTGTTGTACCTTTAGTTCACCATCTATTTTACTACATTATACTGTATATGTATGCTATACTCTGTAAGTGATATACTTTCACTATTCAAAGAAGTAATTGTCAAAATTAATTTACAACAAAAATCAAATTGAATGTACAATTACGTGTGGCAATAATTACTTGAGAGCTAGGCAAACGCAGCATCTGCGTTGTAAGATGAGCGAGATATCTGGTATAATAAGAGTCGTTGAAGTAGTCCTACCTTTGCTACTTTATTGACTCTGATATTCTACACACCTTGACACATATGAAAAATACTTCATTGCTGGGCTAATATCGAATCTAGAAAGCAGTGAATCTCGGCAACCTAATTCTGCCTTTATTTTTATGATATATTTGATGAATAAAAACAGTTATTTTAATTTTTTCCTTCACAACAACTGGTTAGAATTGCATACAAAATGGTGATAACGTGTAAAATCCATGTATACACATTCAGAGAAAATTTCATCCCATTTGGAGAGATTTTATTTTTCAACATTTTCCGACCAGCCAAATCTTATGGGGTTTTTAGAAACTTCGAGATGATATTTCTCAAAATCGGTCCAACCGATTCGTTCCAAAAAATATATACTTCTAAGTTGTATGAGTTTGCCCGTACAAAAAAAGTTTCATGTTGATCAGTCAACCCCTGCGACCTGTGCATTGCTTACAAACAAACAAAAAACACAGACATCCCTATAAGAGTGGGATGGAGACTTTGCTACGCTCATCTAATAAAAGAACCGGCCGTGCCACACTGATGCCAACCTCCAGTCACACGTCACAGGCAGTGTTGGGTAGTCAACTTCTGCGTTACATCTACACTCGGCGATCTTCAACCTTCTTCAACGGAATAAAACATTCATTTGAAAGTTCGGAATAATTATTTCTCCTGCTCCACACAATCTCACTATCCGTACTTCCCTGTCCAAATTCCTAATGAGATGGACTATTTTACGGTCTATCCCGAATGTATAATATTCCCTGATCGGGATTTCATCATGTGATCACTTTATTGATTAATTTAATCAATCAATTTATTATCTAGATCTGATCAATTTATTATACTCCAATGAGAAATTTATGTCCGGGTCAAAGTCAGTCTTTGCTTTCTTTCGAACCACAAATGCAACATTTATTTCGAAGGTGAGTATTCTGATAATTTAATAACCAATAACGCGACAGAGTCTTCTTGAGACCATAGGTGAATTACAAATTTTCTTGACTCATATTACGTTTCCCTGTGTCAGGAACGTGAAGTTACCCATTTCATAGCATCGTGCACTTCAATTCAATTCTGCTTGGTGTTATATGAGGGGACGTGCGGGGGCAATGAGCCAAGTGTTTCCTGTTATTTTCCAGGCCATATTGACGAATAATGAGTTGCACTTGGCATACAGTTTTGATTTCACACCTTCTATATCGGGAAGTTTTTGTAGTTGCTAAAATATTTCAGGCCTTGGCTCCAAGTTTTTACCCGTCAGGGGTTTTGGTGGGAAATTTCTTCTACATGAAAACAGCTGATATGCCTCGAGTGAAAGCTCGTAATAATGTGTATCATTATTATATTGAAATTTTCTGAGAATTTTAATTCTCTCGAAGGAAATAATTTTTACGAATTTTTTCCTCTGGGTTATTCTTGTGGAATTTTTGAAAACTTTGGAATGAGTTTTCTCAGAAGTGGTTCAACCGATCGCGCCTCAAAACTATACAGTATCGAATTAGATGAGGGCACTTGTGTATGCCAAGTTTCAAATGAATTTTCAATTCCGTTTGACCTGTTTAGCGCGAACAAAGAAAGAAAAAAACCCTTTCTTTCGAGTATGGTGAAATTGAGTGTTCGCTTCGCTCATCCAATGACTTGCATCTTGATTAGGAAAGTCAGTTGACTTATTGACAATTAGTATATTTCACAAGACTTTCCGAGCCCACGTCATCATGTTAACACATATTCATCCAAGGAACAATAAGCTTTGTGTAGAACAAGTTTTTTTAAATACAATTCTGAATTTTGTAATTATTCTAAATTTAGCATAGCTTCTGGTAATTTATTTTAAAGTTTGAATTTCAAATAATTTGAGTTCACCTGTGTAAGTTTTAAAAATGATCTTTTTCCACTCAATATATTATTCAATCTAATAGTTATACTGTCCTAAAAGTTCCAAGTTATAACTCGTTTGGTTGTATTTCAGAATTGCTTGCAAGCTAACTTTACCTGCTGAATCCCTGAATTTCAAACATTGTTATCTCAGTAACATTTTCATCTAGGTACGCTTTTGTTGTTTTGATTTCCTACTAGTTTTCAACGGTGAGACATAGAAAACTGTGGTCTGTTTTATCATGTTATCAATTAATTAACTTTGCATTCCAAAAACATGTTGAAATCATAACTCATTTGTAAAATGTAATTTTATCTTGTATTGGCAACAAAATCCTAATTTTTAACAAGATGTGAAGTTCAAAAAATTCAAAAAAGGTTTTCATCAAATATTTTCCAAATTCAAAATGCCAATCATTATTTTTTCAACAGTCCTCAACAATATAAAAATGAATGAATTTTTCAAGTGTTGGCACAAAAATGAAGTAGGCTTTTTTGTAACTCATTGTTAATTCAAGTTTTTAATTGATAATTGACCATTGTAGATCGTCCGCCCTCGTGATGTCACAGAATATAAAAACCAATCAAGTGGACAGTGAAGCGGGGGAAAATAGGGAAATAACCAATCAAGGTATCTAAAATTTCTCCTGCTTCGTATAAGTCACGCCCATCTATATTGGTCAATTGAAAGAAAAAAAATTAATTAAATGTTTTCAATTTTTAAATTTCTTTCTACTATATTATTGACCTTATCCCAAAATTTCCTACCAATATGTCCCATATCTCTAGACTTTCACTTTTCAGTGCACGTTCCCCTCAAATCACCGTTATTTCCAGTGTCATGATTGTGAAATTGATTGGGTGTTTTGTTATTGTGAATGTTCTTCTACACATTGAATATTGATAATAACTTGGAAATTATATAAACTGAATAGTGCTAAAATGCCTGAATGGATAAATAAGTGGCTAGTGAGCTTTAGACTGGTTTCTGAATCGTAAGCAAAGTTTCCCAAACCTCACTCCATAGCTAATGTATGATTGCGATTGTGCGTAATATGGCATTGAGATCCCAGCATCATCTCCTGGACCACCCGTACCACGTCTCACGCGCACAAAGCCTTGCGCACAGCGGGCACCGGGGTCACTCGCTGCTATGGCAACTAGCGTGACCTACCCGACACGCAGGAATGCTGGATACATTTTATTGTCACCGCATCAATTGATTTGATAAACGTCGACAACTAGCCACAAAGCCATTGCTTCCTTATAAAAGCAAACGATGAGAGTTTATGATCTGAGGTCCCCACCCCTTCTGATCTTCTCAAACTTTTGATGACGCCAATCGTTTTCTTTTCTTTTCTATAACATCGACACTTGATACAAAATCATTGTTCCCCAAAGGAGGCTATGAAAGAAAGATGGAATCATTTGGACGGGGCACCACAAGGGCTATCTTACCACCACATTTGAATATTTTTACCATAATTTTACTTAGGCTACGTTTGTGCTGGTTTGTGCCGTTGACATTTTCGTTTGGGCTATACCCTCGTTCTGCCCTCGAATTGCAAATCAAAAAGGGGGTGCTAGGGGTACACTAGCCCCCTTTTTTTAAATGTGAAAATGCAACGTTTCCAATCGTTTGTGCTGCTCTCCTTCTGCCCTGAAATCGCATTTTATTATTTATACAATTTTGACTACCCCCTTTGACAGTAATAAATCAAACTAGCAATTTGTCAGCTGACAGGTCCTATCTATAGGCAACTCACATTTCGTCCCTGTGTAAAGGGCTTGCCTATCTTGCCCGAACTAGTTTTGAGAGAGGAAGCTGTGAAATGAGGGGAGTGGAGCCCCCCCGCTCATATTATCCCCCCCAGCAATCCTCGCCACTGATCAGACCCTATCATTGAACGAGCCACGTGCGTGGTTCATGTTTGTTCAACAGACTGTATCCAAATAAGATGGAAACAGCGCGGCGCCCGAAGAGCGTATACCGGAATAAAGTATACTCGGTTGTGTGACATGGGCTTAAGTGTCCAACCCTGACCACACTCCATTCATAACTACCCCGAGGCCCACAGTCGACTCTACTCCGGTATACGCTCGTCAGCAGCTTCGACATTCATAACTACCCCGAGGCCCACAGTCGACTCTACTCCGGTATACGCTCGTCAGCAGCTTCGACATTCATAACTACCCCGAGGCCCACAGTCGACTCTACTCCGGTATATGCTCGTCAGCAGCTTCGACATTCATAACTACCCCGAGGCCCACAGTCGACTCTACTCCGGTATACGCTCGTCAGCAGCTTCGACATTCATAACTACCCCGAGGCCCACAGTCGACTCTACTCCGGTATACGCTCGTCAGCAGCTTCGACATTCATAACTACCCCGAGGCCCACAGTCGACTCTACTCCGGTATACGCTCGTCAGCAGCTTCGACATCCATAACTACCCCGAGGCCCACAGTCGACTCTACTCCGGTATACGCTCGTCAGCAGCTTCGACATTCATAACTACCCCGAGGCCCACAGTCGACTCTACTCCGGTATACGCTCGTCAGCAGCTTCGACATTCATAACTACCCCGAGGCCCACAGTCGACTCTACTCCGGTATACGCTCGTCAGCAGCTTCGACATTCATAACTACCCCGAGGCCCACAGTCGACTCTACTCCGGTATACGCTCGTCAGCAGCTTCGACATTCAATCAAAATCTGATACTTTTTTATATTAGGTTTAACGACGTACTAGAATGATATCTAAGATCTATTGGCGTCGGACGGATGATGAATGAGATGATGGCGTGAAGGTTTCTTAGATATGTGAAGGATAGTGGGAAGAAAGCGGTGTATTGTGGGAATCATCCCAGCATTAGCCTATATAGACTACAGAGGTAAACCACGATGCACCCCTGTAAAGATGGACAGTGGCGGGGATCGAACCAGGTCCGATATGCCCCTCACCTCAGCGACTGTTGAAGTGGTTGGTATTTGAGTGTTCACCTGATAAAGTGTGAGTGAGGGAACTGCTATTGAAAGCGGGTCATCCATCTTGCCACGGAGCTGTGTACGCGCCCCCCGCCGCGGTGTTGTCACTGCGCATGACGGGGTTCCTCAGAGGGGTGACTTACACACTCATCTGCATGGCGTTGCCATCTCACCTCCTGCAGGCCGTTGCGTCACCAGGCAGGCAGGCAGGCAGAGGGAGGGAGGGAGAGAGAGAGAGAGAGAGAGAGAGAGAGAGAGAGAGAGAGAGAGAGAGAGAGAGAGAGAGAGAGACAGAGAGAGACAGAGAGAGACAGAGAGAGACAGAGAGAGAGAGAGAGAGAAAGAGAGAGAGAGAGACAGACAGAGAGAGAGAGAGAGAGGGGGAAAGAGAGACAGACAGAGAGAGAGAGAGAGAGAGAGAGAGACAAAGGGAGACAGAAGACAGACAGAGAGAGAGATGATCTAGTATTTTGCTTCGTTCCCTATAGCAGCGGTACAATAAGACAGCTAGACTGGATTACCACACATATTAGCAACAATCGCTGCTCTAGACTGGCTCAGATGTTTCTCCTGGCGACGACAGAGCAGGGCTATAGGTGGTTGTCATGGCAGCAGAAGAGGAGGAACTGCAGGGGTTGATTGATACTCTGGAGTTACACAAATAGCTTTATTGACTCATTATCACATGTAATACCTCCGTCTGTATCAGGCACTCCACTGTCTTTACACCATGCACACGCTTTTAACAACACTCACATTGTCTGCTCCATGCAGTTTCACGTCAGTCATTGGCTGTGTCTGCACTGACATGAAGACAACCACGTTGTACATGCTTCGGAAATAGACTCTATGCACACTATATAATATACATACTATCTAGTAGGCTTATCTCACTGAGACAACCTGGCATGCACTCACGAGAGAAACACAAGTCTTCACGTGTTATGTACATATGTGTTATCGCTAAATCAGTCTAGTAGGTTTACCAGCAGCTTCGAACTGTCCTCGAGGCACTGCTGTCAGGCTTGGCTTGTTGTCTCTATAGGCACTGCAAGGCACTCTATAGGCACTGCAAGGTACTGTATAGGCACTGCAAGACACTGTATGGGCACTGCACTGCAAGGCACTGTAGGCACTCTATAGGCACTGCCAGGCACTCCAGTCACCGAGTGCCAAGCCGGCTTCTGGACTTGCAGAAGCCGTCCACTCTGCCACTGGAGATCTGGCCCAGGCTCATTGGGGGACCTAGGGCTGCTACAGGGGCTAGGGGTGGGGGTAGGGTGCCCAGGGGCTAGGGGTGGGGGTATGGGGTGTTGTATCATTTCTTCTTGATCTCCCAGACACTTGTAGGTTTACATCCTTAATTTGTACTTAAAGACTAATCCCATTCTACTGATAGTTTGTATTCTTGTTTGTTGCGATTAGGCATATAGCTTGTCTGTACATCTCGTCACGTATACCAACCCTGACACAATATGGCAAACGGATTAGGGTGACAATGGCCTATCATCACCAGGACCCAGGGCTGCTGCAGGACCTAGCTAGGGCTGCTACAGGGCGTACAGGTAGGGGTAGGGGGGCGGGAGGGGCGGCAGGAAGGGCAGCAGCACGGCACGGTGGGCCTACAGGGCTGCTACAGGGCGTACAGGTAGGGGTAGGGGGGCGGGAGGGGCGGCAGGAAGGGCAGCAGCACGGCACGGTGGGCCTACAGGGCTGCTACAGGGCGTACAGGTAGGGGTAGGGGGGCGGGAGGGGCGGCAGGAAGGGCAGCAGCACGGCACGGTGGGCCTACAGGGCGTACAGGTAGGGGTAGGGGGGCGGGAGGGGCGGCAGGAAGGGCAGCAGCACGGCACGGTGGGCCTACAGGGCGTACAGGTAGGGGTAGGGGGGCGGGAGGGGCGGCAGGAAGGGCAGCAGCACGGCACGGTGGAACTGGGGCTGATGGGTCCTCGCGTGTTTCTTCAGGTGGTCCTTGCGGCCGAACCGCTTGCCGCAGGAACCGCATGCGTAAGGCCGCAGGCCGGAGTGGATGCGTTTGTGCCGCGTCAGCTCTTCGTTGCGCGTGAACGTCTTGCCGCAAGCCGGCTCCTCGCACTTGAAGGGCCGCTCGCCTGCAACAAACACACTCCGGTCAGCTGGAGGCCCTAGAGGCCCTAGAGGCCTGTACGGTCTTGTGCGATCTGGCAGCAAGCGAAGGTAACAACGCATTCTCTGGCCGGTCAGAACATTGATATATATATATATAGGCCTATAACCTTATACCGAGATTCCTGCAACCGATAGCGACATATGCTCGTTCCAATCTCGGCAGACATATTGGACACTTACAAATAGAATCCAAGCAAGGCCTTCTATATTACCTCACCGAGACACGTTACTCCTGCAGCCGATAGCGACATATGCTCGTTACAATCTCGGCGGCCATATTGGAGATTTACAAATAGAATCCAAGCAAGGCATTCTATACCACCTCACCGAGACACGTTACTCCTGCAGCCGATAGCGACATATGCTCGTTACAATCTCGGCAGACATATTGGACACTTACAAATAGAATCCAAGCAAGGCCTTCTATATTACCTCACCGAGACACGTTACTCCTGCAGCCGATAGCGACATATGCTCGTTACAATCTCGGCGGCCATATTGGAGATTTACAAATAGAATCCAAGCAAGGCATTCTATACCACCTTACCGAGATACGTTACTCCTGCAGCCGATAGCGACATATGCTTATTGCAATCTCGGCGGCCATATTGGACACTTACAAATAGAATCCAAGCAAGGCATTCTATATCATCACTAATATATGTCTAATATGTGGGAAACTTCCCGGTTTGCAAAGCGGTGTGAAGCTACTGCCTAGACACGGCCTTGTTAACGTTGAGTAACGTGTCTCGGTAATATATATCTGTGACCAGACGGCGTCCATTGTTCCAAAGAGAGTCAGTGAGTTGGTCTAGCAACTGATCTGTATGGTGCCCTGCCATCATCTAGGTCTCGACCTGGTCACAACTGGTGACGTCACATGTGTCGTCACGCAGGTCGGCATTGCGCAGGTCAGCCAGCACAGATTCTGTCGGACAGATTCAAGTCGATATCCATCTCAGAACACGAGAAGATCACATCCGTGCATTCGTCGGTTCGGCACGCACAGTGACCTTCATCTGCTTTGTTTTACTGCCATCATTAGCATCATTTGTTTGATAGACTCTAGTTACTAATTCGTTGATAAATCATAAATGATGACTTACTGCCATACTCAAATGTGATGCTATTTATAAGTTATATTGTAAAATATGTCAATTGTGTACCGATTTCCTCGAAAGAACTGGGTTAAAGGAATAAACACTACTATACTACTACTTGGTCAACACTTTCGGGTGCTCTGCTTATATTAGGCCTACTCTTGTGACGTTTGATGAAGAGTTATTCCCAAGTCGCTGAGCTCTCAATGTGAGCTACAATCTCAGCCGGACGTGCGGAGGTTTGAGGTGCCGTGACTGCGCCATGCACGCTAAGTTAGGTTCCCTTGACGTTTTTTTCACGTGACGTCAAAACATCGGACGTCATCGTTTGTGTAAAATAGATCACGTTCCCATACCGCATTGTACCCATCACATATAAGGTAATGCGTTATATCGGCAAAAACTAGAACTTTCGAAGGCAACCATCGAAATCAACGAGTCAACATGACACCATCTCAGGCAGGTATATTCTTTAATTGCCTCGATAAACATTTCGGGATCGAAACTAATCATTAAAAATGAATAATTGTTCATATAACCTCAAAATATAAAACAGCGTGTGATTTTGCTCGCGATTATAACAGGAATACCGAAATGAAATGGAAATGCGACGATGCGATCCTACATTCGACGGTTGGTACTCTACACGACATCCGCAAATCGTCCCGTGCCGTGACGGACGTCAAAAGTTAAAATTGGCTCTACTTGGATGGCGACAAATCGTTCCCTCCCCCCGACGCATTCTCTTGCGCGTGATTGGTTGAGAGTTGCCGTCGGCTGAAGTTTTGACGGACGGGACGTGGGAAGCTAGCTTAACGGAGTCGCGCGTGATATAGAGGTTTAAAGTGTCGGTGGAGGTGCCGGTCATGCGTGTCTCACAACTGCAACAAGTCGCTATCAGACCAATCAGTGCCCATCTAACAGAGGCCCGTTTATAACATACTTCAACATTCAAAAATACGAGACAAATTTAAAAACCGAATATTGATATTTTGTATAACGATTAGAGTAAACGTCAAGGACACAACTTGTGCGCTGCACCGAGTGGCCTGCAGGATATCACTCTGCTCTCTACCTGTAGGCCCACCTGTTCCTGTTGTTAGGATCATTCGGCCGATCTCCCGATCAGAGGTCTTGGGAGGAACAAACATGCACTCACTCACAGGCCTACTCAGTGAGATAAAGTCCAGCTAACGTCCGGGTTTACTAATTAATAGTTAGAGGATTCGTACATTCGGCTCTGAATGGAGTAACTGTTTTTACCAGCGTGTTGATGTGAGGATTAGCGTTAAACCTGGGATTAGTGACAATGTTTTTTTATTATTTTTTATTATTTATTGTATTTTTATTATATATATATATCTTTTTTTTTTTTCATATATTATTTTGATTAGTGACATTCCATTGATTTTGAATAAATAAAATGGGGTGGTATAAGATCGCTCTTGTGATGCCCCGTCCAAACGATCCCACCTTCCATCCATAGCCTTAATTGGGAAACAATGATTTTGTTTCAAGTTTCGGTGTTATTAATAGGCCTATCTACATATGACTGTGTCGATGGTAGTTATATGTGTAATAAGCATGTGTGGATATTGCCCGCAAGGACGTCGTTAGGGGGTCCAAGGTGACACCAATCGACATTTGCGACACCAATAATTTATCTTTTAAAACAAAAAATATATAACGTTGACAATCAAATATTGCTCCTAATTTTTTTTTTCACATTGGGATTTAACGACGCACTGTACTGATTACTACGATCTATTGGCGTCGGTGGATGATATATGTTATGATGGGATGGTGATATTGTAGGTTATTTTATTAGGTGTTTATGGTTAGTGGGAAGGAGTCGGTCGTGGCCTGTTGTTAAGAAATCATCCCAGTATTGACCTGAAAGACAGAGGGAAACCACGAAAAACCTCTGTCAGGATGGTCGACTACGGCGGGAATTGAACCCGCGGTCTTCTGAATGACGGTTCAGTGTGCGAGCCACTGGTCTCAGTGCTCCTAATCAATGTGAATTACATCAGTGCGCACTCGACTCCTTCACACTACCTTTGAAAACTGATGAACAAATACCAGGTTGATAAGTGTAAGCAAGTGCCAACCTGTGTGTATCCTGATGTGCCCCTTGAGCTGGCCATTGTTGCTGAAGGCGACCTGGCAGTGAGGGCAGCGGTACTTCTTGGGCCGCTGCTTCCTGCAGGACGCCTTCTCCTGCAGCTGCAGCATCCTGGCGTACTCCTCCAGGGCCAGCTCGTACTGCGCCTGCGCGAACACCGGCTCGAACGCCGACACGGGCACGACGTCGTCCCGCCACCCTCTCCGGGGCCGGTCTTGTTGCGACGCCGGGCGCCGCGACGTCGTGCTGACCGTCGCGTCCTGGTCGGTCCCAGCCTCCGGCGCGGTCCACGGCCGGAACAGGCCCATTGCTGCGCAGCTCATCTCGCCTACAGGCCGCTTCTCATCACACCACGCGGGCTGTGGGCTGCTGTTAGATCTAGCAACACACGGGCTGTTGGCTGCTGTTAGAGCTAGCAACACGCGGGCTGTTGGCAACACACGGGCTGTTGGCAACACACGGGCTGTTGGCTGCTGTTAGAGCTAGCAACACACGGTCTGTTGGCTGCTATAAGAGCTGTCAACACTCGGAGGCACGGACGGTTCATCAGTCAATAAGACTCATTAGGCGGAAGCAGAGACATACTCGAAGGCACAGATTATTCTCAGTCTATAAGGGCTTTAGGCGGAAGCTGAAGAACACGAGGAGGCTTTAGGCGGAAGCTGATGACCACTCGAAGGCACGGGTTATTACGCCTATAAGAGGTATCATTTATAGGCGTAAGAGTTATTGACAATCGAAAGCACGGGCTAGACCGAGAAAGCTATATTAGTCTATAAGCTCTACTAGGCTGGGCTGTCAACACTTGAAACACTCGGAGGCACGTGTGATTAGTCTATAAGAGCTACTAGGCTGAGGGCTGTCCACGCTTGCTGGTATAAACACTTGAAGGTACGTGTGAGATAGGTGTGTGGTAGTCTATAAGAGCTACTAGGCTGTGTTATTAGCACTCGAAGGCAAGGATTAAGAGGCTCCAAGAGCTGTCAACGCTTGCTGGTATAAACACTCGGAGGCACGTGTGATTAGTCTGTAAGAGCTACTAGGCTGAGGGCTGTCCACGCTTGCTGGTATAAACACTTGAAGGTACGTGTGAGGTAGGTGTGTGATTAGTCTATAAGAGCTACTAGGCTGTGTTATTAGCACTCGAAGGCAAGGATTAAGAGGCTAAAAGAGCTGTCAACACTTGAAACACTCGGAGGCACGTGTGATTAGTCTGTAAGAGCTACCAGGCTGAGGGCTGTCAACACTTGCTGGTATAGACACTCGGAGGCACGTGTGATTAGTCTGTAAGAGCTACTAGGCTGAGGGCTGTCAACACTTGCTGGTATAAACACTCGGAGGCACGTGTGATTAGTCTGTAAGAGCTACTAGGCTGAGGGCTGTCAACACTTGCTGGTATAAACACTCGGAGGCACGTGTGATTAGTCTGTAAGAGCTACTAGGCTGAGGGCTGTCAACACTTGCTGGTATAAACACTCGGAGGCACGTGTGATTATAGTCTATAAGGCCTACTAGGTTGTCGGTACGGATTAAGAGCTGTCAACACTTGCTGGTTCAACACCTGATGGCCGTGGTGCCCGCTAAGAGGATTACTGTCAAGTGGAGGGCTCTCGTTAGCTATGCCTCTTATAGCTTATAGCTGTAATAGACCTCCACCCTGCCTGTCACTGCGTTAGGGGTGGTTCCCTAGGCCCCTCCCTCGGCAGCTGCATGATGTCATCTCACACAATCATCAGCTTTCAATAGCACGACTTGATTCGAAATATTTCTAGGCCATGTATAAGAGGTAGGTAGGATCGTTTGGACGGGGCACCACAAGGGCGAGCCAATCACCCCAATATAATTATTTAAAAACAATGAATCATTTACCAGCTCATTTAAAAAACACTTTACAGAGACGATTTTAAAAATGCATTGAAGATGTATCTCTTGGAAAAATCTTACTATACAGTATCAATGAATTTCTAGCCAGATGACTTGTTTTTATTGTGCTGTTTGCAATTCAAATGTTTTTATATCTGACTTGGTTCATACAATACCATTGTTAAACAAACCGTTAAACGAATACAAATACAAACTTCAACACAAGGACTGCGCTGTTTGTGACCACACACTTCAGAAGCAGATAAAAGTGTTTCAGTTTCCAAAAGTCCGGAACACATTATATAATTATATAAATATAGTATTAATTAAATTAAAATAAGATATATGTGAATGTTTTTGCCCCAGGTCTTGTATTTATATCAATGTCAGAGTTGTTCCAACAAACAAAGGAGTGGGCTTCTAGTAGCAATATATCCGAGGGGATGAAATGAGGGTGGAAATGTTGGGGAGGTGGTCAAGATGTCTTGAGAACACAGGGGTGGGGAGCTTGCCACCGCGCATTCATATATAGGCCTACCACTGGATGCAAGAGATAAGCGAGTCACTCACTATGATAACTTGCCTTGTAATACAGTTAGTAGTGATCAAGCGTGGACAATAGGACTGGAAATATACTCTAAAGCGGTGCCATAGTCGGCCGAGCCACGGCGTATCGTTCAACAAGCTTCACATCCCACTGCCAGCTGTAATTTGTACATGCAAATAAAGGAATCGAAAAGCAAAAAACACTCTCGTTCTAAAACAAATGAATTAGTAACACTGTATTTTATGGAATTATTTCATTTCTGTTTTTATCGATACCAAAGAACGAAAACGACGGACTGGCAACAGGTTTCCAGACCTGTGTAAACAGCTGTAGGCCTATATTGAAAACAAAACACGTGCCGTCACCGCGGTGCAAGTTACACTTATACTTCTTCATATATCTCGCATCACTCATCGAACGTATAACTTGGTGGAAATTACATGGCTCTACTTTATCATTTTTTCGTGAATACAAACAGGAAGGCGATATACGTGTGCACGTAATTTATCGCGCAACATTTATTCTGTCTACATTGAAGTTCTCTCTGTAAAACACATCCGGCTCTCACAAGATAAAAAAGTCCACTATTCGACCAAGTAAACATTGAGGATCGCAATAATCCTGATTACAACATGAAGTGAACTGTATTCACCACGCAATACTGGAAGAGCCAACAGTCCAGCCTCATGATTCACAGCTCTGAAGAGAGCCTGGATCAGGATTAGGCAAGAGTTGCGTATGAAACATACATTGTGTATGTTCGCATGTGAAACAATGGCAAGAGAAGTACCAGCTACGAGATGAAGAAACAGCGAATCTTTTTTTTTAATAACCTCGAAACTTGATACAAAATCATTGTTCCCCAATTAAGGCTAAGGATGAAAGGTAGGATCGTTTGGACGGGGCAGCACAAGGGCGTTCTTACCACACCATTTTAATTATTTAAAACCAATGAACTTCAACACCAGGACTGTGCTGTTGGTGACCATAAATTTTCGCCGCAGATAAAAGTCTTTCAGTTTCCGAAAGTCCGGAACACATTATAAGTAAAAACCGTTTCTGTGATATATATCCGGACATTATCAGCATTGGTATTAAGAGTAAACAAAACACACGAATGTTGATATCTTCCGCTTTGAGAAGCCTCTTGGGCAATGATCACTTGTAAAGCGTACCTAAAGCTTTAATCCTAGATTAAACGCTTCCCAAGTGAAACAATGGCAAGCGAAGTGTTGAAGTAAGAGCGTCTCTGAATGGTGGGCTGTACGCATGCTCGGAATGTACGAGTAGCCCCTGCTTGCTATACACTGGATCTTTACAGTAATTCATTGGCGATATTTCATTTGATAAATCAGTTTATTTGTGAGCTCGCTCGGCTGTCGGCTCCTCTTGTGTCGGTTAGCAGAGAGATTGATGGTGGTGTATTGTTGCCTTGGTTACTGGAGTGAGGCGCATTGTGCTCTGAGTGGACCGCTACCCTAGCGTGATTCACGCCGCCTCCCCGCACTTAACGAGGCCCTCACCGACACAAAGACACACACACACACTGGCATCAGCGCTGGGATCTATTGGCGGCCTGGCTCATCAACACTGAGCCACGGTCTCCTGAGAGACAGTTGGGCGCCAGGAGTCGGGAGATTGACAGGTCACACGAGCAGAGTAGTGAGGTGACTCATCCATCACGCGTCCTGACAGCTCACTTCTTGCACTCACCTGAGACTATATCACTCTCTCTCTCTCTCTCTCTCTCTCTTCTTCCTTCACCTCTCTCTCTTCCTTTTTCACCCGTCACTCCTTCATCTCTCTCTTCCTACTTCACCTCTCTCTTTCTTCTTCACCTCTCTTGTCTCTCTTGCCTCTTTTCCTCCTTCACCTCTCTCTCCCGTTCCTCCTTCATCTCTCTCACTTCTCACTTCACTCTCGTCTCTCTCATCTCTCTTCCTCCTCCACCCCTTTCTTGCTCTCTCTCTCTTCTCTCTCTCACCTCTCTAATTTATCTCCTCTCTCACCTCTCTCATCCCTCTACTATCTCATCTCTCTCTCGCCTCTCTTCTCTCTCTCTCTCTCTTCCCTCTCTTCCTCCTCCACGTCTCTCGGCCGGCTGCAAGTGTTGCTCATCTCACCAGCCTTGAGCCCAGCCTCTCTGTCACGTGACAACAACAACAACAACAGCTTCAATCACGTAACACACGGGCTTGCGCACAAGACATGAGTGATATAGGCATATCATGTGAGACGTCATGGAAACAACTACATATGCACCTTGATTATGTCACTGCCTTCCTATTACATCCATCACTCATTACAATCGTTCCATGATTGGATTGGTTGGACTGGTGGCTTTCAACGGCTCGATTCATGTACCTTGTTTCCATTAAAACTGCTGATACGATTTGTGCGAAACCTCAGAACAATGTGTATCATCATTATATTCAAGTTATGTGGAAATTCAAATTTATTCGAAGATTTTTTTTTCTCAATTTTCACTACCGGGTTTTTCTCATCTCTTTCCTAAACTTTGAAATGTTTCGAAATGCTCGAAATACAGCTACCTTGTGTGAAGCTTGACGCAAGAGCTGTTGAACGAGCCGCTCCAGAAGGCCTATAGTCTCGCTTGGAGCTATAATAGCCTGGCTGATTGCGCCCTGGCGATCGATCAAACCACTGATTCCACACAGTTTTACATGAAAAGGCCAAACACTTCATAAATTCCACATTTGCGGAAATGTTTTGTGCGCTTTTTGATGCATCGGTTCTGGTCGGCTGATGACGCAATGCGTGACGGTCGATTGTGCGCGCGCAGGTGGGCTGGGGGCAATACGAATAGACACGTCAACGGCGATCTGCCGGCTCCTGGGAGGTCTTAGGGCTCCTTGTAGGCCCTTAGGGCTCCTTGTAGGGCTTCAAGGCTCCTTGTAGGCCCTTAGGGCTCCTTGTAGGCCCTTAGCGCTACTTGTAGGGTCTTAGGGCTCCTTGTAGGGCCTTAGGGCTCCTTGTAGGGCCTTAAGGCTCCTTGTAGGGCCTTAGGGCTCCTTGTAGGGCTTTAAGGCTCCTTGTAGGCCTTTAGGGCTCCTTGTAGACCCTTAGGACTCCATGTAGGGTCTTAGGGCTACTTGTAGGGCTTTAAGGCTCCTTGTAGGGCTTCAAGGCTCCTTGTACGGTCTTAGGGCTCCTTGTAGGGCCTTGGGGCTCCTTATAGGGCTTTAGGACTCCATGTAGGGTCTTAGGGCTACTTGTAGGGAGGACCCCTTGTACAGTCTTGTAGAGTAAATAGCCCCACATCTCATCCTTGACTGACCGACGCCAATAAGTCTCAGTTGTCGTTACACAGCGTCGTTAAACAGTGTATGGATGGACGAATGTCACGAGAAGGAAGTGCCAGTGGAAGAGAGGATAAGGAAGCGGCGATAAACAAGGCGTATAGAGGGGACAAGGAGATTCGAAACACCGTGCAGGTCATTAAGATGATGATTTGAATGAATGAGTATTGTGTTTTAACGGCGCGTTAACGACGTGGCTGTATAGAGGAAGTGTCGAGTGGAACGTGGGCTGCCTCAGCAAGTATTGCACGAGATCGAGTGTTGAGATACGCTAGACTTGAGGTCAAGTGAGAAGATGACTTGGGCTTGAGACAAGCTGCTAAACATGTTAATCCAGAATAATGAGATGTGCTGATTTAAAGGACATCGCAACCCTGGAACTAAATCTTCATGAATAATCAAGACATTTGTATTTATTCACGCTTTTATGAAAACATGATTACATGTATAAACCAAGTCAGAATTAAAAATAAGTGGTCTACAAATAGTGTTAAAATGCAATCTAACGACACGAATAAATTGGATACAAATGAATAAAAATTGTCGTGTATGAAAAGTAGCGTATCTTAAATGTCAAGTCAAGATATACGTTTCCTTCGTCTGAGAGAAAACTAGAAATTACTTCATCTCAATTGCAGATATCATAATACATTGCTTTGTCCTCCAGAGACTGTGTGTGAGTCATGACGTAGGCATTACCGACCTGTATGGAAACATGAACAGAGTCAAGTAATGTCTACGTCACGACTCAGAAAAAGTGCCGGGTCCAGGGGCCGAATTCACAAAAGGTCATAACTTTGATCCGACTCAAAGTGACGACAGTTTCTAGAGATAATACCATATTTGATCAATTATTTTTGATTTTTTAATTTTAGTTTTTTTTTAATTTGTATTTATTTATTTATTTGTCAATTCAAGATTATACAGAAAAGTTCACAATATTCCACAAAGCCTGTAAACAGGCTTATCTGTGGTTTGCATTACAATTATAACACATAAAAATCATAACTGATACAAAATAATTACAGGTATAGTGATGGCGTGTTTAGTTTTGTGAATTATACGAGTTTCAATGATATTATAATGTGCCAATATAACAATACATTTATGAGTTTTTTTTCCATTCTCCTCATTATTATAATTTCAAAATATATAAAAATTTCCATTCGACATTAAAAATTGAGAGAATATATATATATATATATATATATATATATATATATATATATATATATATATATATATATATATATATATATATATATGATGATTTTTTTATGAAACAATAACAAAATTTCTTGTTGGGAAAAATATGGGACTTATTAGACATACGATTGATACTTATAACTACAAAATAATTCAGTATGATACTAGATGATTGATTGGAGTAAATGATAGATTGATAATAATAATGGATTTAATAAGAAATTAAGATTACAAAATCAAAAATAATAGAATAAATATGGTATTATCTCTAGAAATTGTTGTAACTTTGAGCGGATCAAAGTTATGACCTTTTGTGAATCTGGGTCCTGGAGGACTAATTGATTGGTTATAATTTGTGAAACTGAGAAGACGATGCCTAGTTTGATTATTATTTTTCCTAAGGCGTTTTATTTAGATGTTATATTAGTACATTACGATAATAACGTAGACCCACAAAGTCACCTAAGATTTGACTTGTCTGTGGGTCTACACACTGTTAACATATTACATATATGGTCATTAAAATAAACATCTGGAAAGCTACGCGGCATAAGACTAAAAACAGTTGAATGTATAAATATATATGTTTCCCTTTGAATAATGCAATTGAAAGAGTGAATAGACTAAATAAGTGACTAAGGGAATGAAGCATTATATATATTGGGTATGCATCATTAGTGTGACTCTACTTTTCATCGCTGGTCAAGTATTTGCACATTCTTAGATATCCATTGCTTCAGGTCAATTTTCACTTGCGATATTTTTGATACTTTTCTTAATTCAGCCGGAATTTCATTGAATAATTTTGGAATCAGGAATTGCTTCGCTTGTCTACCACAAGAATTATAAAATGAAGTTTCCACACAATTTTCTCTCCGTCTTGTCACGTGTTGATGATTGGCTCTATTCTTATAATTGGTATCAAAATAGTTGGTAATTAAAAATATGAAAAAGTGAAGATTCTTAAAAGTGAATAGCTCATTATTTAATTTTTTAAACCCATTTTTTGATTCGATGATTTTGAATATTCTCTTTTGTATATTTTCAATCTTATTCAAATAATTATCAGTTGTACAGCCTCATGAGAGAATACCATATCTCAATACGGATTCTATAAGTGCATGATAAACTATTGCTAATGTGTTGAGATTATTGTGCTGGTCTTCAAGCTATGAAGAAATGTGCCCCTGGATTTGTCGACACGATGTTTGCTGGATGTTTGCGGTTAGGGGGCAGGGGGCAGGGGGGGCAAGCCGCGTCATGAGCACCCTCGAGGGTGACGGGCACCCCATGCCATATGGGTGAAACGCCCTCGGGGGGGACGCAGGGAATCTCCATATTCACGCCCCCCAGCCAATAGGAAGACAGCTACAACTCTTCCACTTCCCCAAATACAAGCCGATATTCATCGCCGACCTCGAGTACTTTATCCACATCTACATTCAAATCCACAGACGAATATATATATATATATATATATATATATATATATATATATATATATATATATATATATATATATATATATATATCTTTATTCATAAAAATGAGACTGCCTTTGAGTAGAAGGTTGCCTTACGACACAGAATAACAAAACAAGGTATACAAAATGCATATAAAGGTAGATGAAATAGTATCGCAATCTACAACATACTGTAAAATAACTGATAGTGATATCACTGAAATTATAAATCATTTGAAATAACTAGGAGCAAATAATTATGATGAATATGAAAAAATAGTGAATAACAATTAACAATAATTACTGAAAAAGAGACGTGATGAGATAATAATGTCCTTATAAATGGTTCCGTAGAATCGAAATACAACCTTTCAGTGCTAAACATAATTATCAAATCTATGAAATCTCTACGTTAACTAAAATCAACAACAAATCTAGTTACAGTGCCCCTAGCTCCGATTCCAATGTCTGAGATCTTACTAAGGTCTTATCTACTTCGCAAATATGCCATTGTTGGTTCATACAATATTATTATTATTATATATTCTCTCAATTTTTTATGTCAAATGGAAATTTGTATATATTTTAAAATTATAATAATGAAGAAAATGGAGAAACTCAAATATGTATTGTATTATTGGCACATTATACTATCTTTGGAACTCAAGTATGATTGACAAACTAAATACGCCATCACTTTACCTGTCATTGATTTGTATCAGTATATATTATTGTTTTCCATGTGTTGTAATTATGATGCAAACCACATATACGCCTGTTTACAGGCTTTGTGGAATATTGTGAACTTGAATGTGAAATCTTAAATTGACAAATACAAACATCAGTTTAAGGTCGTAGTTATGGGGGCAAGATCCGACGTGGGAAAATTTTCATTTTTGAGAAGAACGGGTGATGAATGGAATGGTTTAAGTGCAGAGATGGTATCAGGGGGAAAAAACTTCAGTGCAAAGGTTCTTAGAAAAAGATTGCTTAACAGCCAAAAAGAACAAAGATAATTAATTATACACTAGTTTCTTCCCACCCTTCATCGTTCATCATTCTATCATTTTATATATAATTGTTCACATTTTTTGATAAGAACACATTTTTTTATTTTTTTTTATTTTTCATATTTCTAGATTGTAATATTAGTATAATAGTGTGCAATTGTAATTGAAAATGTTGTCCTCGCCACCGTCATTGACATTTGTGAGAGTATGAAAAATAAAATAAAAAATAAAAATAAATGTGTATTATTTGGGGGATTCCAATATTGATACCAGAACTGTGGAGGATAGTATTGTTCAAGATTATTTGTTTATATTAGTATAGTCCACGGGTTTCTTAATAACTGACGCAAAAAGAGAAGAATTCCGAATGATGTATGGAGTCAAACATGGATAGATCACATATTTGTTAGGTCTAGATGTGGTCCCAGTTCAATAACCTGTTCGGCAACACTATAGAAACAGGAATAACTGATCATTCCATGGCTGCTGATATACCCACCGAAGAGGCTAATATCATGCATAGATCACATATTTGTTAGGTCTAGATGTGGTCCCAGTTCAATAACCTGTTAGGCAACACTATAGAAACAGGAATAACTGATCATTCCATGGCTGCTGATATACCCACCGAAGAGGCTAATATCATGCATAGATCACATATTTGTTAGGTCTAGATGTGGTCCCAGTTCAATAACCTGTTCGGCAACACTATAGAAACAGGAATAACTGATCATTCCATGGCTGCTGATATACCCACCGAAGAGGCTAATATCATGCATAGATCACATATTTGTTAGGTCTAGATGTGGTCCCAGTTCAATAACCTGTTCGGCAACACTATAGAAACAGGAATAACTGATCATTCCATGGCTGCTGATATACCCACCGAAGAGGCTAATATCATGCATAGATCACATATTTGTTAGGTCTAGATGTGGTCCCAGTTCAATAACCTGTTCGGCAACACTAGAAACAGGAATAACTGATCATTACATGGCTGCTGATATACACACCGAAGGGGCTAATATCATGCAGAGATGACTCATGCTCTACAATGAAAACTAAATGTATGAACGAGAATAAGGTAAATAGACTTCTGAAGAAATTTCCCAGCAACTCCGAATTTTCTCGAAATGAGTTTATTGTGTTTATATATTTTTGTGGAATATAAATTTTTGTGGAATATTTAGTGGGATAGCAAGATTATTGTGACGCGTGCTATAATTATGGAAAGTCCTGGAATTTTGAAGTCTTGAGAATAGATAGGTAGGCTGGCCGCTTGTTAGAATTCTCTTCACGAAACACAGAAAATGTAAATACCTTCGGTTTTCCATGTTAAGAATATTATCTTGTCTAAAAATATCAGAAACGTCGTCATATTTTCTAATATTAAAAGCGAAACGGATGCATCAATTTAGTACTTTTTAAATTTTAATTTTTAGACTAAAATTTCAAGTCTCTTGAAATAAATCACAAGAGACTTTTTTTTTTTTTTTTTTTTGGAACAACGCGAGGAGGCGGCGACAAAAGGCGCTGTTCCTGGATAAATGGCGAAATATAGCGGACCGATCGAATATTTCCAGCATTGATGTAAGATGAGCGAGATTTCTTACAGTTCAGTTGGAAACTCTTGTTATAACTCATATTTTATTCCAAAGACAAATGCATTCGCATGATTCATAATGTGTAGCGTGTGTGGAGAGTAAATTGATGATTACAACACACATACTTGAATATACAATCATATAATTATTCAAATTCACACGTTTATTCTACGTTTCTTTTAATTTACACGTTTACATTTTACACACGTTTCTACTCACGTCGTCACTTCCTACAGTCAGTTCGAAATGGCATCAATAGAATGCAATGTGGACTTGAGAGTATTGAAATCACGCCATGTAGAATACGTTAGATGCGCATGCAGTCAAATGGCCACAAGGTGACATGTATTCTGTTGAGGTCGATATAACACTCGTGCTGACATCGATTGTTGATGATTCGTCCATGCAGAATAGTGTCTTCCTCATTAGACGAGCTTTAGCGAGGATTCAATTTGACATACTGAACAAAATTGGTGTTCGTTTTTATGTTTTTTTTTATGTTTTTTTGTCGGTTCTCCGCAGGTCAAACGGCTACAGCTATTAATTTCAAACTTTTTTTCATCATGGTTCCTTATCTAAATTAGATCTGTATAGCTTTGTGGCATTATCGGACATCAACTTTTTTTTATGAATTTTAGAAATTTCAAAAATACCCATTAGAATAACACGGCGGAAAAAAAATGAAAAAATTTTCATTTTCAAAAAAATTGAAATTTTGTGTGAAGTTGGATTACATCTTGATAGACATTTCTGGAAATTCTCAGCTTGATCGGGTCAGCCATTTTGAAGAAAAAACATGAAATGTGATAAATTGGTACCACTCCAAGCAGTTTTTACCCATTTATAATTTAAATGTCACCCAATTGGCGAATTAAGGCAAAAGTTTGGCAATGAAGTCGACATACTATTACTTTCCGCTCGTCCAACAACGCGTATATAGCGTTTTCCTAGTTATGAATACCTACACTTGCTACTGAGACAAGAGGTCGAGTGGTTATAGCACTGAGAGACCGGGCTTCGATTCCCGCCTTGGTCGACCGTCCTGACAGGGGTGCTCTTCCCTCTGTCGTTCAGGTCAGTACTGGGTTGGTTCTTTAACAACAAGCCACGACCGACTCCTGCCCACCATCCAAAACACCTGATAAAATAACCCTTCATCCCATCATCTAATACATCATTCACCGACGCCAATAGATCGTGGTCATCAGTAGAGTGCGTCGTTGAACCCGATGTAAGTGCATATTAGAATTTGTATATAACATGTATATTCCAAGCTATCTAATAAATGTATTACTATTACTGGGAAAACGCCATATATACGTTGTTAGACGAGCGGATTGTAATAGTATGTCGACTTTTTTACCAAACTTTTGCCTACATTCGTTATAAATGGGTAAAAACTGCTTCGAGTGGAACCAATGTAGCACATTTAATGTTTTTTCTTCAAAATGGTTGACCCGATCAAGCTGAAAATTTCCAGAAATGTGTATCAAAATGTAATTCAACATCACACAAAATTTCATTTTTTTGGAAAATAAAAATATTTTCTTTTTTTTCCGCTGTGTTATTCTAGTGGGTATTTTTGAAATTTCTAAAATTCATAAAAAAAAAAGTTACCACCCGATAATGCCACAAAACTATGCAGATCTAAGTTAGATGAGGAACCATAACGAAAAAAAGTTTGAAGTTGATAGCTGTAGCCGTTTGGACCTGTGGAGAACCGACAAAAAAACGAGAAAAAAAAAACATGAAAAAAAACATAAAAACGAACACCAATTTTTTTCAGTATGTCAAATTGAATCCTCGCTAAAGCTCGTCTGATCTCATCATTATTGTACTGTGTTTATATGTATTCATTTTTATTGTATCATATCCTAGAGAGTATTATTAGTTTATACTCCACAGTTGAACCCTAGATGGGTTTTGTGGACACTCAAGAGTGAAAAGTGTCTTGTGATGATGTACATTTATTGGATGAAAATATAAAAAAATTACTATCATTCTAATTATTGGAGTTCTAGACCTGTTTATAGGTTCACTTTCATTTGGGAATATTTTTCATTCGTTTTTCTCTTAATTTAGATTTATTTATTCAGGGAACTTTTTTTCACCTCGTCAATATTTTGTTCATTCTCAGTTCAGTTCAATTTACGAATACATCTTTAGGTTGAAGTTTATTTTCAATTTGTCATCTATATAATATTTGTTTTAGACGTGTAATTATTCTCGTTTTGTTTTGTTCTGACCTTGAATGCCTTTATATATTCTAAATTATTCTCTTAGTATCACTTCAAATC
Source organism: Brachyptera risi (assembly GCA_964007535.1). Taxonomy (NCBI): domain Eukaryota; kingdom Metazoa; phylum Arthropoda; class Insecta; order Plecoptera; family Taeniopterygidae; genus Brachyptera; species Brachyptera risi. The sequence continues at coordinate 50,355,520 of OZ023331.1, forward strand.
TAAACACCCTACTTTTTGGCACTAAACGTATTCCTTTCTTACATCTTAGTCTGAACTTTACATACAATTATATATTCTTTGTTATTTTATTCTTTTTTTTTTCATTCTTTGTACATATATTCTTTGTAAAGAGTCTGATTTTATTCATTGTATTGTTGTTATTATTCTCATTTTTCACTTTCTAAGGTATTCTGCTATTTTCTCAATTGCTGGTGCTATTTCAAAATCTTCGTGTATATATGAAATGTATTTATGATTTAATCGAACTTTTTGTATGCAATATTTGTAAAAATGAGTTTGATTTTGTTTGTGTGAAAAAAGAAATGATAGTCTATGCAGATGTGATGCGTTGTGGTGACTGCTCTTGCATATAGCTGCAGTCAAGTCAGTTCAAGGCAGTCCTGATCATGCGCAATAAGCCATTATCTCGCTGCCTTCCTGTTTCATCTGCCAACATTCTGATCGCTTGAGATAATTATGGATTAGAATATATGTCTATATATGTCGTGTTGAGCTGTCTCCTCAATGGCCTCAATTGATCTGCAGAAGTCACATCCTCCAAGACGGCTGGTCCGACTTCGGGAGAATAATGTGCTGAGTCTGATTTAATTGGCTGCTTCAATGAGAATTGGCAGAAATCAATAATGATGGTAGAAAATGATTAAAAATTAGGTGAAAAAAAGGAACACAAAAAGTACTGTTTTCAACTTTTGTGGAGCCCAATCACATTGTGATTAACTTGGCAACAGTGGGGGTGCTAAATTAGTGCAATATTATCATTCGTACGAATTAAAAGACTCAAGTTAAGCCAAGTTGATGGACACAATTTATTCCTGTCTGTTCCCAGTTTGCTCTGTGGGTTGTTCTCGTCCCCCTCGTTCCAGGCCAGGATGTAGGGAGCCCGAGTGGCCACTGCTGCAACACATTCTCTTCGATAAGTTCACTTGCTTTCACCATCACCTCACCAAGATATGTTACTCCTGCAGCCGATAGCGACATGTGCTCGTTACAATCTCGGTGGCCATATTGGACATTTACAGATAGAATCTAAGCAAGGCTTTGTATATTATCACTAATATATGTCTGATATGTGGGAAACTTCCTGGTTTGCAAAGCGGTGTGAAGCTACTGCCGAGACACGGCCTTCTTAACGTTGAGTAACGTATCTTGGTGATGTAGATCTAACATATTGCCAACCTGCAGAGTAGCAAGAAGACCTGGAGCCTGGAGAGGTCTATTACAAGACCTGATTGATGAAAGAGCTGACGACATACAATGGCAATGTTTGATTCGAGTCAGTTTAGAGACATGGGGCCCTAGCAACCAGTATCACACCGCTTGACAACCGCAGCGAAACCGTGGCTAATCCGGCGCATTAGTCAAGCCCGCCTCACTTGTGTGGCTGACGATAGAGATATAGCTCCTTGATAGACTGGCAACTGTCAGGCCACCTAGCCCCCATGCGACCCGGCCGTTGGAGGGGTCAGACATAGCTCCTTGATAGACTGGCAACTGTCAGGCCATCTAGCTGTCGAGCCCCCATGCGACCCGGCCGTTGGAGGGGTCAGACATAGCTCCTTGATAGACTGGCAACTGTCAGGCCATGCACCTAGCTGTCGAGCCCCCATGCGACCCGGCCGTTGGAGGGGTCAGACATAGCTCCTACTGGCAACTGTCAGGCCACCTAGCCCCCATGCGACCCGGCCGTTGGAGGGGTCAGATATAGCTCCTTGATAGACTGGCAACTGTCAGGCCACCTAGCCCCCATGCGACCCGGCCGTTGGAGGGGTCAGATATAGCTCCTCCAACTGTCAGGCCACCTAGCTGTCGAGCCCCCATGCGACCCGGCCGTTGGAGGGGTCAGATATAGCTCCTTGATAGACTGGCAACTGTCAGGCCATCTAGCTGTCGAGCCCCCATGCGACCCGGCCGTTGGAGGGGTCAGATATAGCTCCTCCAACTGTCAGGCCACCTAGCTGTCGAGCCCCCATGCGACCCGGCCGTTGGAGGGGTCAGATATAGCGCCTTGATAGACTGGCAACTGTCAGGCCATGCACCTAGCTGTCGAGCCCCCATACGACCCGGCCGTTGGAGGGGTCAGATATAGCTCCTCCAACTGTCAGGCCACCCAGCTGTCGAGCCCCCATGCGACCCGTCCGTTGGTGGGGTCAGATGCGGTACACACAGAGATAATCAACATAATATTACCCAGCGAGCAACCGGGGTGGCCGTCTGACAAATTACAGTAATTCGATCTTTACGAACATTGGAAATCTTACATTTGACTCGTTTCTGATTCGTCAAGATTTGAATGAAGTAGGCCTATTTGTTGACATCTGCACGACAAGGGCTAATGATGCTCGGGCTGCAGGATGGCAGCCCAGTGACCTCATCTTTCCGTCCTGTTGGGCACACTCAGCGCTTGAGGTCTATTGGCGTCTGGGAACGAGCCCCAGCTGTTGACGCCATTGTGCCTGCCGTATGCATATGAGGCGACCCCTCAGCCCCAGCCAATCAGGGGCCTGCTGGGGTGCGAGCTTTGTGCCCGTCATGCAAGGGGTGAGGGGTGAGGGGGGTTCGTGGTTACTTGATACTGTTATTGCTGTGCGCTTCACTGCGCATTGCTCTTTTACTCGCACCCTCAGCAACAGGCCCCCTCTCTCTCTCTCTCTCTCTCTCACACGTCATTTCATCACTTTGGACGTGAAACGTGCTGAATACAAATCTTTCACCACAGGTCTTTAAAATATCAGAATGAATTATTGAAACTCCGCTTTGCTCGCACAATCGTAGCCTATAGTGAGTTGGATTGCCATGAGGAACTGAAGAACCAACCCGGCACTCATTATTATAATATTATCACTTAAATTTCACTTACTTAATATTATAAACTGTTCTTTTTACCATTTATGATACTTTTTCTAATATTTAACTTCATATAATTTGTGTGTCTCACATCTACTGTAGAAGAAATAACCTTTATTGGTCCCTGACTATATGATAAAACAGGATAGCAATCAGTATACAAAATACATAGAATTATATAGAGAAATAGATTGGAAATATGACATATTGGTACATGAAAAGGGAACTGATCGAATAGAAAAAATGTAAAAACAAAATTAAAACAAAATGTTGAACAAATTACTTTTGTAATTTGTGTGCATCCACAGACAAGCCTGTTTCAGGCCTTGTGGTTATTTTATGAGCGTAAAACACTATATAACATTGTACGAAACTATACAAATGAATAAAAAAATAATAAAATAAAAAACCCCAAGTCTGGTTCGGACTAATGACGGATATGATTGCGCATCAGTTTGAACGTCTCCCCCCAGCCGGCCTGGGAGGTGGTGGGGTCCCCGCATGCAGGTAGCGGGCCCTTCAACATGGCTAACTAACCACAAGAGATTACAGCGCCATTGAGCGGTGACGGCGGGGGGCCGGCTCGCCTTTCACGGCCCGGTCGGCTGCGACACAAGTCAACCACGGCCCATTGTGCCGCACGTCGCCTTCCCAGGGACCGCGCAGCCGCGATATCATTACACATGCGGCGACTCCCAGACCTAGCTCTGCACTTGAATAACACGCAGTGTGAGCGAGATCAAGTACCTACACTTTGTTTCTTCATGTGCAATATTTCATTATTATTATATCATGTTTTTACCATGACAAGTTCTATAACACAATTGTACATTCGTAATATATTTATGTACACTGTGTTCAATTGAATAAATATATATATATATATATATATATATATATATATATATATATATATATATATATATATATATATATATATATATATACATATATATATATATATATATATATATATATATATATATATATATATATATATATATATATATATATATATATATGTATATATATATATATATATATATATATATATATATATATATATATATATATATATATATTTATATATATATATATATATATATATAATATATATATATATATATATATTTATATATATATATATATATATATATATATATATATATGTATATATATATATAAATATATATAAATATATATATATATATATATATATATATATATATATATATATATATATATATATATATATATATATGATTTCAATAGCTTCCTGGTTGACCACCAGTAGGTTATTATAATTGTATGATTTTTAAACAGTTTTAAAAATCATACACATATATATATATATATACATATATACATATATATATATATATATATATATATATATATATATATATATATATATATATATATATATATATATATATATATATATGTATATATATATATGTATATATATATATATATATATATATATATATATATATATATATATATATATATATATATATATATATATATATATATATCTGTGTATATGTATAACGTGTAGTTGTACCTTAGCTGTAGACTCTGGTATAATCGAGAACTTGACACGTCTTGACTCATATCAAATATACGTCATCAGGTAAATATCGGATCTAGAAGTCCGGTAATTTTGCCAGCATCATTCTGCTTACATTCTATCTATTTGATGGAAAACAAAAATCAAATTGTTTTCTTCAAAACAGCTGATCGAATTGCATACAAATTTGTGACCTAGTGCAGTGTATCATTTATGTGATTACATTATAAGGAGAAATTCGATTTCTTGAGATTTTTTTCAAATTTTCTTGCCCAACCTGATCTTACGGGGTTCTCAGAAACTTTGAGATGGTGTTTCTCAAACATTTTCTCACCGATTTGAACCTAAACCTATTCGGGTCTGAGTTGTACAAGTCTGGGTATAGATAAAAGTCAAATGCTGATCAGTCAAACCGTGCGACCTGAGGGTGCTCACAAGAAGAAATGAACTTAAAATCTGTTTCACTTCGTACACGTATTCATAAACTCAAGTCAGTTGACTCGAGTAGGCCTATTTGTTATTTTAAATATAATTGGATGAGCGAAACGAAGAATCAATTCCACCCATACTCGAAATAAAGTGGTTATTTTTTGTTCGCTTCACAGGTCAAACGGAAATGCAAATTTCAGTTGAGATTTGATGTCCTAGGCCTACACAAGCGTCCTCCTCTAACGCCGATACTGAAGTTTTGAGGCGCAATCGGTTGAACCACTTCTGAGAAAACTCATTTCAAAGTTTTTAAACAACATCAGAATAACTCGGAGAAGAAGAAAATTCGTGAAGAATATTTCCCATGAAGAATTCCAATTTCATGGAATTCCAATTAGTAATGATACACTTTATTCCAAACTCTAATCAAATCAGATCAGCCGTTTCAATGTGAGAAAAATATGAAATGTAGGCCTAATATTATTTAAACATTCAAAGCTGTTAAGATACCAATTAAATCCAAGCAACAAGTGTCACCAATTAATTAAAAACGATTAAAAACAAGGCCTTCTGTATAATAAGAGAAATCAATTAGGATGAGTAATTGATGAAACAGGAGGGCAGTGACGTAATCGTTTGTATCTCAAGGTTGATATGTTCTAGCTCATCCATCAACGCGGGAAGCACATGAAGCGTTTCCCTAGTAATGTAATAGACTGACACAAAGATCGATTCAACATGTAGATCTACATGATAGTACGTACTACATGTTCAATAAGTGAGACCAATGGTAACATGTGATGTGAATAACCAAAATAATCAAGAAAAACAACTAAATGTAATGTGATTCAATAATAACCATTTATATATTTGTTTCAATAATAACCGAGACGATCTTCCACAAAGCAGGAAAGGCTTCTTGTCGGGACAATAATTCCGAAATATGAACAAGGAATTTAATTATTACGTTAATAATAACATAGGAAAACGCTAATATACGCGTTGTTAGACGAGCGGAGAGTAATAGTATGTCGTCTTCGTTGCCAAACTTTTGCCTACATTCTCCAATTGGGGGAAAAACTGCTTCGAGTGGTACCAATTTAGCACATTTCGTGTTTTTTTTCAAAATGGCTCACCCGATAAGCTGAGAATTTCCAGAAATGTGTATCAAGATGTAATTCATCTTCACACAATTTTTTTTTTTTTCTGAAAATACAAATATTTTCATTTTTTCCCGCCGTGTTATTCTAAATCTAATGGGTATTTTTGAAATTTCTAAAATTCATAAAAATAAAAGTTACCACCCGATAAACAGATCTAAGTTAGATGAGGAACCATAACGAGAAAAAGTGTGAAGTTGATAGCTGCAGCCGTTTAACCTGCGGAGAACCGACAAAAAAACATAAAAAACAACATAAAAACGAACACCAATTTTTTTTCATTATGTCAAATTGACTCCTCGCTAAAGCTCGTCTGAAAAATGTTCATAAAGATATCGGGAAATATATAACTATTGATTGCCACTCGATATTGATGTGGCTATAGATACAGCAGACAGAACATGGTTATGTGAGAGATCAATTAGGCTGGAAAAATAAATCCCTGATTTCAATTCAATGTTTACTTTTCAGTTTTTCAATTTTATGTCTTGTATTATGATTATATGTGTTCTTTGTAATTCCAGTTTTAATAAGGTTCATTATTCAGATTTATTTTTTAGAAGCGAACAATTTAAAAACATGTCTGTTCATTATCTAATTTACTTTTATGTGTATCTATCCCACAGCTAAACCCTTTTAGGGTTCTGTGGATTCATGTTCCAGGGTCAATTATACTGTGTTATATAATAAAGAGCCTTGAAAAAAATAATAATATCTACTTTTTCTTATACATTTCTTATAAATTGTGACTACTTGGTATTCGGTTTTTATGAATTACTTTATTTCCGCTTTTTTCCGAGTGATCATTTCATATGCTCTAAGAATCAATGATTAGTAATAACAGTTATTTACTGTTCTGATTTAGTCATAAATCGTAGAAAACGATTGTAAAACAATTACAACTGTGTAATGATACAACACGCTCTCAATAGACATAGAGAATACAACATTGAATGTATTATTCAGTACAGTGTTGGTATTATAAACAACAACAACAACAACTGCCAGCTAGCGAGATGAACAGTTGATGCACACAAGGAATTGAAAATAATTACTCAGTCACCGTGATGGAAACGGTATGAAAATGTACTGTTTTTAATAAATAAATAAGGATTGCAATGAAATGAATGACAAGAATCCTAATGGAATTGCATCAACCGAGGAATCATTTTCTCCATTCAATTCTTCCTACATACAACATGTCGGTATTTCTCCATGTTCCAAAGGTCATGCATAAGGTCTGAGATATTGCATATTCTAAACGTCGTTTCCCATGCTTATTATTAATATAGTTAGGAATTGTGTAAACCCAATTACGACCTGAGTCCATATAGTGTTGATATTCGTAGGAGATTTTATTTCATACATTTATTTATTATTTTGAATTTTCATTCACACAATAAAATTTCAATTCAGTTATATTTTACATCTTCAATTCCAACAAAGCCAACAATAAAATTGAGGCTTGCCTGTGGGATATATAATCAATATATTTAAATTATCTCTGTAATACTAGAGTAATTGAATAACTGTTTAATTGGTAGGATAATTAAAATCTGATACGTAAACTGTCGCTATCTAGATAGAGACTTTGCTGTTGAATGGATGTCGAGTCTTGAAGATAGAAGAGAATATTACAGAGAATTATACATGAATACATGATGAATACATGATGAATACATGATGAATACATGATGAATACATGATGAGAATACATGATGGAGGAGGAAAAAGATATCAGCGAGCGGAGAAGGGAAGATTTTGTGTTGGGACTCAAAGGGGGGACTGAAATTATAATATAAATGGTCATTTTATATACATATATAATGGATTGATCAAGAATTCCAACCCATATCAATATCAGAGAGAAATTATACATGTATTAATGATTATATTAGAATATATTATTATATTTGATTACACAATTGGTGACTATTTTAACAAGATAATCACTGGTAATAACTTGGAGCATTGGTGAAGAATTGAAATCAAGAGGACATAATAACAAGGCACATTGATATAACAAGTGCATTATGATGATCCAACTGAAATATGCATCATGTTTATTTGAGGTCAATGCCTTTGTAATGTTATAGATTGAGAAATAATAGCACAATCAACATCGCCATGCTAATATTCAATATACACACATTATGTAGATTATATAGGCACTGTGCAATTGAGCGTGTAATTTCATCCTGACGAATGTGACATTGAATTGATTGAATGTTTTGTCTGGCAAGCGATTGTTCAAGCATTGTACACTATTATAGATTCATGAGAATGCCTGTTCTTGCCACAAACCCATATAGCTTATTATAGATCACATGCAGGACAGTGCGTGTATCAAGTAGGCCATGCACAATACCCATGTCGATTACCTTCATGTCAACTGCTATATGTGTGCATCTATAGCTTTATCATATATATATATATATATATATATATATATATATATATATATTATATATATATATA